>WOXC01007140.1:0-24625 GCA_011680675.1 Gymnobelideus leadbeateri | reverse complement strand
AGTCCAGCCAAAGCTGAAAAAAATTTCAAGGTACTTAATACTGTATAAATGTGCAGACCAAAAAAATCCATTTACAGACACTTTTTGCTTTACATAAATTCACATTTCATAAATCTGAATTTAAAGAAAGCTGCATTCCAAAGGAATGCCTATGGTTAACTTTACCATTTACTGTGCACTTGTGCTCCCTCCCTTCCTCCCTCTGTCTCTGTCTCTTTTGTTTCTCTCTCTCTTCCCCCACCTCTGCACTGCTGCCCCTTCATCTAAGTGTCCAGCAGCCTCCCCTACCCCCAAGAAAAAACAAAAACCACTCTCCAAGTGAAAGCAGAAGAATGAAAACTCCGAGAGACCACCACAGCTGCTGGATAGGGGGGCATGACCTGAGACCTCTGGGTCCTGAGAGAGTTCTTTGCCCACACTGCCTACCTGCCTGTGCATCCACACTTGGGTACCACCTGTCTGTCCCTGGGCCCCCCTTCTTCCTCCACTTGCTCCTGCTTTTCCTTTCCCAGGCCCCCACAGGTCTTTGAACTGTGCCAGTCCTCTCCCCAGCAATGGCACTCAGCCCCCTTCCTCCCTTCCTCACATTTCTGCATTATATAAAAAATGTTTTAAGGTCTGCAGGAACTGTTCACTTAAGTAAAGCAAGAATTGTCTCTACTTATTAGATGTACTGTTCAAATCATGTTTGAACTTTCCAAAATATATAAAGAATGGCCATGCCTACATTCTCAAATATGCTACCTTTTACAGACTATACTTTCTGGCATGCTTAAGATTTAAGAACTTCAGGTGGATATCAAATCCTCTATACCTTTAACCCTGTATACATGCTCATAACAATATTTTGTAGAGATGTAGGTTTTATACAAAGGTAAAATATTTTAAAGCTAAAAGGGATGAAAGAATGTGACTGTTGGACCTGGAAGAGTTCCTAGAGATTACCTAGTCCAATATTATTTTATAAATGATGAAAATGAGTGTTAGAGAAGTTAAACAACTTGGCCTGAGTCACACAGCTCATAGGTAGATGATAAAAATATGGAATCACAATTTCAGTGTTAGAAAGTACCCTGGAAGTCACCTATTTCAACCTCCATTAAAAGATGAAGAAACCAAGGTCCAGCAAGTTAAAAATAACTTGCCTAGGTCACAAAGTGTTAGAAAATAGAATCATGAAACAAGTTAGGAACCTCGGGGCCATCTTGCCCAATCTATACCTGACAAATGCGCATCTAACCTTCCATTTAAGATTTCTAGTACAAGGGAATCCACTACCTTCCCAGGCAACTCACACTACTTTTGAAGAGCTCAAAGGTTAGGAAAATTTTCCTGACGTCAAGTCTAGATCTATTTTTCTGAAATTTATAATGATTCTTCCTAATTTTACCTTCTAGGGCCAAGCAAGTAAAATTAAATCCTTTTTCCAAATGACGTGGCTCTTAAAATACTTGAACACAGCTATCATCACCTCCCATGCCCCCTACATGTCTTCTCTTTTTCAAGTTCAACATTCCCAGTTCCTTCATTGATCTCTTTATGACATGAACTCAAAGTCCTTCACCTTTGTGGTTACCTTCATGGGAACCCTCCCCAGAATGAACTATCTGATAACACTTTGCTATGCATAGCTAGTCCTTAGAATTAGACATAGTTTATTGTATTTTTGGAATGGTAGAATGTGTGCTCTGCTGTCATAGTCTAAGAACCTTAGATCACCTTTATACCACACTAAAGCATTAAAAAAGAACTTTGTGTAAGTAAAATGGGATTTACTTTACCAAAAAAAGGGGAAATGTCATGAGTTTAGTATACTCTGTTATAGCCATATTGGCTCTTTATAGTAACAGGTTTTATTTCAAGATATTTATTAGCATCCCTTTAATATTGTGTTCTGAAATTTTTCTGGGAATCAAAGTAAAATTCACTGGTCTGTACTTTGCTGACTTTATCCGTTCTTTTCTTTTCAAAGACTAGAACACTGGTCTCTCTTTTTTTTTTTTTTGGTCCTGTAGCACTAATATGCAATTTACAATCTCTCAAGGATCAATGACAGTGATCACAGCTGCCATTTCTAATCTTTGTTTTGGTTCTAGTCAAACAGGACTGAAACAACTAAAAACAACAATACCATTTGTTTCCAGGGTTGGCCTTTTTGAAAAAAACATTACATTTTCTCTAAATCACTCACACAAGTATAAAGAAAATAGTAGTCTTTAGGTTTGTCTTGTCTCAAACAACTGCTTTACCAAACAAATGGGGTAAAAAGGCTCATTTCAGATAAGACATGCCTCTTCAGTACTCTACCCTCAACCAATTTAATGTTTTCTTAACTACAATTTATAAGATTATTCTGAATAGATTTTTATGACAACCAATGATTCTTATAAACATGCAGTAGTCAAGGTTAGACAATTCTGCCTAAATCAAGTACAAAATTTTGAGAATGTATTACACAAATTTTCAGCCAAACATAACATTAGCTGCATCAGTCTTGGGCAAGGCTACAACACCAATCTTGGGCAAGGCTACAGTGTCAATTTACAACTATGCTTGCTCAAGATTTGTAAGCATGTACACCTCTAAAATCATGAGTCAATGAATTTGAGGTAGAAGTTTATATCTCAGAGGTATCCATAACATAAATTCTGTCTACATCCAACAAGGAATCATTTAGCTGCCACTTAAAGACCAACACATGATTTCTGAACAAAGTTGGGTCAATTATCTAAATGGTAATGAGAGTATAATGTGCTTTGACAGACTATGCTTCTGGACTTTAAAGGATTGAGCTTTTCTTTTCTTTTTTTTTAACTGGGGAGCAGGTAGAACTTGAGTATGAGAAGGTAGCTAGCAATAGTGCTATCAAAAAAAAGTATAAAACAGTCACTGGAGCATTTTTTAAAAATTCACAGAAGAGAACAAACAGGAAAACAAACAAGGAGGAAGACTTTGAAGTAACATGGTGAAATTTTTAAGGTTTCACACAACAGCTCTGTGTAGTTTCACATATATTCTTTTTTTTTCTGCTCTGTTTTGGTTATGGAATGTTCTGTCTTTTTTGAGAGTTTGTTAAATCAGAATTTTAAAAAATTAAATATGATGACACAATACCTAGAAAGAAAGGCAGCAGTGACTTTTAACAAAGGTAGGTGTTAGAAGACCTTGCCCACGGGTGGGTCACATGTGGCCTGGATGCGGAAGGTTCCTCACCTCTGACCTGGCCCATGCACCACAGTGCACTAACTGTGACCTTGGGTAGGTACCTTAACTTCTGGAACCCTAAGTTTCCTAGTTTACAAAATGAGCATTGATAACAACCACCTTGCCTATCTCACAAAAATGTTATAAAAATTAGGAGAAAACAGATATGTAAGCATTCTCTAAGTTGTTACTGGGAGATTATTATCATTACATATATTTGCAAACATAGTATAAAAGATAGTCAGGGTACATGTGTATAAATGATAGAACAAAATAGGAAGTAATGAAATGATTTTTTTTTTTTAGAGGGCAATTGGAGTTAAGTAACTTGCCCAAGGTCACATGGCTAGGAATGAATTTTTTAAACAAATATCATTCTTCAATGTATTCATCTTGGTAAGCTACAGTAGTTATCCCAACGATGCTACAATTGCTGCAAACATTTTTAAAATTTTCTGTTTGAAATGATTTTCTGACCAATATGAGGCACATGAAAAATCAGTCTTAAAACTTCAGTCATGCCTGACACCTGCTATTGTAGGACTGGCTCTGTAAAAGCTAGTCCTGCTAACTTTTATGCCTTTACAATTTTTGCTTTCATTTCCTCTTGTTAAAACAACCCACCAGAACCATTCAAAAAAGTCTTCCTCTCCAAATTATCTGTTGCTTGACACCACAGCAAACATGTCTTTTATATTTTTTTTTCCCACAGCTTTAGCATAATGTTAACCTACTGCATAGTATGCACCAACTACAATACAGAAAAAAGTTAATTTTGCCATGGAAATAAAGGTTGCCTCAGTTATGAAGATCAGATGCTTACCCTGTTAAGTTCAAATGATTTCTTCTAAAACTATGGCTAATCTTTAGAAGGTACACACATAGATCTTATATGTCTCTTTAGCCAAGTATAGTCCTAACCAAAGCAAAGTCGCAAAAAACCAAAGAGCCACAGCAAACTCAAGAACATATCCATTATGAATAGAAACAGAGCAGAGACTGCTATAGAATCAAGAGAATTAAAGCTGGATTCCATATTAGGTATATTTTAACTTTTTCAGTTTAAAAAAATGCAAACAAAAACCTATTTTGCTTTTTAATTACAATGCAACATCTCACATAGAATCATAGACTGTCAGAACTAGAAAGGACTCTGGAACACAATGTGAGAATAAAAGATCAAAAAGAGCCCTAAGAGATCTTAAAACCTGAAATGTTATCACTATAAGGTAGAACTGGTGGCTACGAATATTGGAGCTGAAAGGGACCTCAGAAAGATATGGCAAAGCTGAGAGAATACCATAAAAATTACCGAGTCCAATGCTCTCACTATATAGATGCAGAAACTGAAGCCCACATTTCAGTACCAGAGCTCAGATAAGATCTCAGGTTTGGTGATTGAATTCAGACATTGTTTCCACTATGCCATGCTGTCCCACTATACAGATCTGCTCCATATCACCACCACATTCCTTAAGATCATCATGTCCAAACACTCTTTAAAGATTCCCTAAACCAGGATGGCTACATGGTCCAGTGGATAGAGCATCCACCCTGAAGTCAGGAGGGCCGGAGTTCAAGTCAGGCCTCAGACACTTAACTAGCTGTGTGACTCTGGGCAAGTCACATAACCCTGATTACTGTTAAAAAAAAAAAAGTTCCCTATAAGCTACTGCCCTGAATTCATAGATTAACAATATCCAACCTCATTCTCTATTTTATAATTTCAGGTCTTCTCCCTGGGTTACAAACTTCCTTGAAACACTGTGTTTTCTCCAAGTCTTCAGACTACAAAGCCAACGTTTAAAGACACAACCTAAGCTAGAGCACTTGGAATAATTGTTGGAAAATGACTATGTAAGAAAAGAGGTAAAATAACACAGACAAATACACTCCTTAAAGGCCCTTGTCAGACTTTGGTCCAGAGAGCAGTGGGCAAAAAATTGGAGGGATGACATTATATGATAAAGCCAGATGACCAATCATTCAGACAGAGCTGAGTTTTCACTATTATCTAATCCTCACTCCACTCAATACTCAAGAGACTGCTTACACTTCAAATTACCTCCCCAGTCAAAACTCTGCTTGCTTAACCAAGATAGATCAGACTACTAGCCCCCATGTCTTATCTGTGCCTATCCCAATGGCTTCAATACTCCACCCCTTAGTCTTATCTGGCAGCCAGATCTTCTCTCTATAGTTCAAACTCAAGCTTCCCATATGGGATCTCAGATTTGAGCTCAAAGAAATCTTAGGGGCATACTAGTACAACCCCTTCATTTTACATAGGAAAAAACTGAGACCTAATTAGATTGTCACTTGATTGACAAGGTTCCACAGGTGGAATTTGAATACAGGTCCTTTGACTCTACAATCAATCTCACTGCCCCTTTCCCATATCTTCCCTTTATCTGGACTCTGCCAGACATCCAATAGATATTTATATATGGAGGTCATTTCTGCAAATCCCTTTCATCTCGTATGATCGTCTCAAGAACCCAGAGTAGCAAGAAAAACTGACGGTATTATCCATGGTACAGCTAAGGAAACCAAGGCTCAAAGACTTTAACGGACTTTCCAAAGGTCATACAAATAATCCATGTAGGGCTAGAACTAGAAATATAATCTTAGTCCAGGATGCTTTCCACTATAACAAACTTCCCATCCCTTAAAATCTCTCCAACCTTTCCTATTCCATCGGAATGGCCAAAGTTCGGCTCAACTTTCTCGGCCCAACCATTCTAACAGTTCCAATTTTCCCGTCTTTACCTCCTTACGTAACTGAGTTGCCATATGTCCCCCATCTGTCTTCATGCCCATAACCTG
Organism: Gymnobelideus leadbeateri; assembly: GCA_011680675.1. Taxonomy (NCBI): domain Eukaryota; kingdom Metazoa; phylum Chordata; class Mammalia; order Diprotodontia; family Petauridae; genus Gymnobelideus; species Gymnobelideus leadbeateri. The sequence continues at coordinate 18,595 of WOXC01007140.1, read as the reverse complement.
ACGCTCTCCCCTCTTCATCCCGCCCTTCTGCATCGCAGTATCTGGGCTCCCCTAATACTCTTTTTCTCATTCCCAAACCCCAACACTGATTCCTCTCCATCGCCATCCCCTCTAGTTTCCACGCATCCCCTCCCCTCCATCCCGAGCCAGTCCAGGAACCAAACCGCCAGCACCTGGACACCCCGCCCGGCCCGGCGCAAGCGCTGATTGGCCCAGATGTAGCCACCTGAACCTCCCCCACCTTCCTCGTCACGTCTCGGGCTCCCCGGCTCCCTATCCCAAGCGCAGACCCGGGGCACTCACCACTACAGAGCCTGGCTAGGGCAGGACAAAACGAGGGGAATCCCTGCCGGGGCAATTTCGTCTCCCGAGCCCTCAGGCATCAGGAGCCCGAGACGCCATTTTGTTTTGTTGTGTTGGTTGCCGTGGGGCAGGCAAGACTAGGCGGGACCAGGAGAGGGGGTGGGGGCGGGTCCAGACGGAGCCACGCCCCCAGTCAACCGTCGCTCTGGTGCGAGCCTATTGGACCGAGGAGGGGCGGGACGGAGGCTTCCGGCCGCTTTGGCGCCACAGCGGGGAGCTGCCGCGGGAGCTGGACAGCGAGGATGGACAGTAGCGTTGGCGCTTGGCTTCAGGTGAAGCGTTCGGGTTCTCCTCGCCCTGGGGCTGCCAAAATCAGAGCTCAGACCAGGACCCCCACACGGCAGGAAGGAGGCCCACTTCGGAGATCCGCCCCCGGCGTTGGCTGCCCTCGCCGGCTCCTTATTCTCCCGGGCCTCACGGGCAGGAGCCCGGGCTCCGAGGGCCTGGGACTGGAGGCCCGACTGCCGAGCGGGTTCGCGGACCCCTCACCCCGCGCCTTCATTTTCCAGTGAAGGAAATAGGCCCAGAAAGGGGAAAGGTTCGCCCGAGGGGCTCAGCAAAAAACATCCAATACAACTAAGTGGTGCAGCAGATAGAGAGCTGGGCCTGGAGTCAGGAAGATCTGAGTTCCAGTTTGACCTCAGACACTAGATGTGTGTGACCTTGGACAAGTCACTTAACCCTGTTTGCTTCCATTTCCTCTTCAGTAAAATGAGCTGGAGAAGGAAATAGCAAATCACTTCGGTATTTTTGCCAAGAAAACCCTAAGTGGGGTTATGAAGAGTGGGACAGTAACTGAATAACAACAAATCCAATACACAGGTCATGTGTGACAGTGTATACAATATTCTTTCCTAGTAGTTTCCCTCACTTCTCTGAAATGAGGAAGAAAGTATGTTTCTTTATCTCTTCTCTAGGATCTTTTTTACTGTTTTAAAAACAACTTACACTTCCTTTTAATGGTCTTTTTATTAGCGTTGTTGTCCTTGTATATTGTGTTCTCTTGGTTCTGCTTTTTTGCTGAACATTAGTTCATACAAATCTTGCCACATCTCTCCTGAGCACCTCATATTTTCCATCTATGTTCTTTTTTTCTGCTGCCTTATAGCTTCTATTTGGTATGCTAGAAAGCTGAGCAGAAGTCAAACTCTATTCTTCCTGGTTTTTCATGACACTGCTCTGTTGTGGTCCTCTTCTTGCCTGTCAGACTGATCCTTTTTGTTTCAATCTTTGCAGTATGATAAACTATTCTGTCCCCTGTGCATGGTTATACTCAAATCCCTGTTCTGAGTCCTGTCTTTTCTATGTGCTTTTGGTGATCTTAGTTGCTATAGGTTTGATGATCATCTCTATGCTAATGACTCCCATGTCTATAAATCCTACCCAAATCTAGTCTTATTAACTGTCTACTGGACAATTTTATCAGGATATATGATAGAGATCTCAAACTCAATATAATTGGAATGAAAGTCATCTTTTCTCTTAATCAATCTGTCCTCCTAACTTTCCTTAATATAATTTGTGACCTGATTTGGTATTGGGAGTTAGGAAAATCGAAGAGTAAAAGATGACTCAGGTTCATACTTGAGGAATTGTCTTTGACTCTTCAGTGTCCCTCTACACACCAATATCCAATCAGCTCCTCAATTTTATCAGATTCACTTCATTAACGTCTTTCACATCTGTCCCTTTTTTAAAATTCATTCAACATACATTTATTAAGTGCCTACTTTGTACCAAGCACTTTTCTAGGTGCAAGGGATTCAAAGACCAAAAATACTACTTCCCTTCAATGAGCTTACATCTTATTGGGGTAAAACAACATAAAAAGAGATAAATACAAAGTAATTTCCAGGGAGAGTTGCACTAATAACTGAGATATCAGGATAGACTTCCTATAGGAGATGGAAATTGATCAGAACCTTGAAGCTACTGAAGTCAGTGAGGTAGAGGTGAGGAGGAAGAAATTACAGGCATGGGAAAGAGACTGTGCAAAGGCATATGGGAGATGGCATGTCTTCTATGAAGAACATTAAGTAGACTAGTTTGGTTGGAATGTAAAATGTATAAAGGAGAGTGATATATAATAGACCTGGGAATGCAAGAGCCAAATTGTAAAAGTCTTTAAAAGCCAAGAAAGTCTGAAACTTATCCTAGTTGCAAGAAGAAACTTGAAACTTCTTGATGAGGGTACTATAGCTGTGTAGAGAGCATGGATTGGAAAGGAAAGAATTATTGTAGTAGTCCAGGCAGGTGATGGGAGTTTGTACTAGTGTAGGGGCCAAATGCAAGATATATTAAGGAGTTAGAACTGACAAAACTTGGCGGTCTACTCACCTGATAAAGAGGTGATGAACTCAAGGTGCAGAAGCAGATGTACATTTTTGAACCTGACAAATTTTTAAATTTGTTTTGTTGGATTATTTTTGTTTAAGGATTATGATTTTCTTTTTTTGGGGGGGATGGAGGAGAATTGATGGGGAAAAGGGGACTAGTGATAGTATTGCTAAGAAAAGAGGGTCACTGAAGCATTAAAAAAATGAAAACAGGAGAAAATTGAGAAAAAACAGATAAGACATTTGAAAGTAACGTGTAGCATCTATTATATCCTTTTTTTAAAGCATGCTATACATAATAGAGATTCTCATTTTCACATATAATTCTCTTTCTGTTCTACTGTTTATATGGATCTTTGTTAGGTTCAGAATAAAAAAAAACTTTTAAGAGGATATCTTTGGATGCCATTTGAGAGAACAAATGCATTAGCACTATGAGATTGGAAGCGAGATGTTAAGAGCTGAGGGAGTGGATGGTGAAAGTCATCATTCTTAATTGGATGAGTATAGATTCAAAGTATTTATTGGTGAAATTTCTATATATGAAATTTTTATAAAAGCCAAAAAACTATCTTGATAATTTCATCCTTCAAAATGTGGAGGAACCAATAAGGAGAAATTTTATTCTGGATCTGAATCTTACCGATAGGGAAACACTGAGTACCTTAGTGGCATATTTTCACAGGGATGCTAGATTTTGGCAAAACAGACTTCAAAGGATGCAAAGGAAAGACAGAGATCCCAAGGAATAAAATGCTACAGGAGATCAGTCCAAGAATGAAATTCTGAAAATACAAAGGGAAATGATTCCAATGAGAAAGAAAAATAGGAATTATCCAAAAAGATCTATGTAAATACATAGGAAACTCATAACTAGCTTAGATTATAAAAAGAAATATGAAAAAGACAGAAGGATTGATATGACAATATGATATATAGTCTTATAAAAATATTAGGATATTAAAGCTCCAAATCAGCTATAGTAGGAAGGGGAATCCAAGTATGACAAAAAAGGTTGGTTGGGTTTTGTTGGGGTTTTTTGTTTGTTTTTGTTTTTAAAGCTCTATTGGGAGGTAAAAAGGACCAAAAAGAGGACCTTTCCTTCAGAAAATACAGAACTGATGAGTTTATTTTGCTTCTGTTTTCTCTATCAAGAAAGATGACCGTTGCACTGGCAATGACAACAAAAACGAGTAAGGAGTAGATAACTCAAGATAAGTTAGAAGATAGTAGAACACCTGTTGCCCTTGATGAATTCAAGTGGTCTGACCCAGAAGAACAACATCTTTGATTACTAAAAGAACCAGCAGATGTGATTACTGATATTTGAAAGAGTTTGGCAAATAGGAAAGAGACCATAAGACTGCTAAAGGACAAATGCATCCATTTTCAGAGGGGAAAAAAATCACAAACAATAGGTCAGTGAGTTTGACTTTGATTCCGGGTAAAATTCTAGAATGGATCACTAAAAAGATGGTAAACTAAAAAGTTGGTAAAGATCTCGAAAGGGAACTAGTGATTATAAAGAGCCAGCATAATTTCATCAAGAACAGATCAAGCCAGACCAACCACATTTCCTTTTTTGACAGAATTACTAAACTAGCAAATGAAGGGAATGATATATGGATATAGTTTACCTAGATTTTAGCAAAGCTTTTGAGAAAATATTTCATACTATTATGGTTGAAGGAGATGGAGATTTGGATTAAATAATGATACAATTAGATTTAGAAATGACTGAATGACCTGAGTTAAATGGTTCCCTGTCAACAAGGCAAAAAGTTTCTAGGGCAATATGCAGGTTCCCTTGTCTAAATCCTATATAATATAAATTTTCCAGAGCCTGGACTAGAGGGAACCACACCTCCTTTCCAGCCTAGTCTTCCACCCAATGATCTAATAAATTTCTTTCTAAAACTATTTCAGATTTTAGGGTTTGTTCTTGTGAACAACAATAGCTAGAATTTTCTTTCTTTTTTATATATAAAGGATCCAGAAATTGAAATCTGAGAAAAAAAATGATTTTCCTATTAAAAAAAAACTTTTCTTAATTTCAGGATTCTATCTAATGCTGTTTTTAAAAGATGTTTATTAATAAAGCCATATGCTGCTGTGGTCATGGTAAAGCTGAAAAAGATTTTGACTTAGTTTCAGAAAAACTACATTTTATGCAGAGACTCCACATTGTGACATTAACCATGTCATGATTTCCCTTTTCTAAATCTGTTTCCACACCTGTAGTAATAATAGCTTCCTTACCTGTCTTCCAGGGACCTTCTGTCTCATATCAGATCATGAATGTGAAAGCACATTATAAACTGTAATTGATAAGCATATACCAATACATGTAACACATTCTCAGAGGGTTGTTGTGAGCCTCAAAAGGGACTTACAAAGTGATGTGCAAACCTTAAAGCACTACCCAAATGATGGCTATTATTGTTATAAGAAAGAGTCAAAAAATTTAAGAGCCCCAAACCTGGTGTCAGAAGACTTGAAGTAGAGTACCAGTTCAGCCACTTAATAGCTTCGTGATTTGGCTTTGTTACCACTCTGGGTTTCTAGTTCCTTGTCTGAAAAATGAGGATGTGATGCTAGATGATCTCAGAGTTCTTTTCTAGCACTTGTGTCATGTGATTCTTGTACATCCCACGCTGTTGCAGAGAATTAGTCATCCTGAGACACTGACAAGTGTGGGATCAATATATGAGTAAAAACCATTTTACACCCTATGAAGCTGACATTAAAGAAAATTCTAGGGGTAGATCAGTATCCATTAGAATAAGTCTAGAGAAGTATTATTATTATTATTATTATTTTTTTGCCTTTTGGTGGGCAATTGGGGTTAAGTAACTTGCCCAAGTTCACACGGCTAGGTTTTTGTTTGTGTGTGTATTAAGTGTCTGAGGCCGGATCCAAACTCAGGTCCTTCTTACTCCAGGGCTGACGCTCTACTCACTGTGCCACCTAGCCGCCCTAAGAAGTATTATTTTAAAAGATGCCTCAAATGTTTAGAATTGAGGACCTGTCAGAGAAGTTTGATAAGGAGGCAGACTGTCTGATAGCCAGAATAGTTTAGCCTTCCTTTGTATGATTCAGATAACAGTGAAGTTTGTGAGATGCCTGCTCACTCCATCCTCTCCTGGGTTTGTATATAATCTTATTGCACATTCCAATTTTGAGAAATGGTGAGATCATCCTGTCCTCTTCCTCATTTCTTTTCCATTTGATTGTGAGTTTGTTGAGGACTGGAACTATATTTTGCCTCTTTTTGTATCCCCAACACTTAACAAAGGACCTGGCACATAATAGGCACTTAAGAAACGTTTATTGATTGACAAAGTAGTGTGTTTCTTTTCCCCTCCCCTTTCTTTCTTAAAACCAATGAAATAAAACAAAACCACCCAAGGCTCTGTGTTAGGTTTTTTTTTTTTCTTTATTCCATCTCTGTGACTCTTGAAGACAGCCAGATTCTCAGGGGACAGACACTTGCCTCTTCTCCCTTCATTAGAATATAAGCACTTTGTCATTGTTTGGTCCCTTCTCAGTGATCATAGGTATTTACCTTTCTAGGTTTCTCTGTGTTTTCTACGTACATATTTCAAAGATTCTACCCAGCTCTAGGCTTTTTATCAAAATGAGTGTACTAGGCTTTATATTTGGTCTTCTTGATTGTAGTTGCTTTTTTATGTGGAAAAACTGGGCCCCTCTAGGACTCTTCACATTGTCTTTTAACTAGAAGTCTGTCACTTCTATACATTTTTCATGCTTGAGTGCAAGGGAGTTTCTTTAAGATTATTTAAATAGAATTTGTCATTTATTTCTACTTAATTAAATGATGAGTGTTTGTGGTTGGAGAGGCTTTTAGGGAATGGTAAGAGAATTTAGGATTCTATAAGTTTTTTAAAAATTAGCCTAATTCCTTTGATGGATTTCAGCTATTTTGACAAACAAGTGCTGGTGAAGTAGTCACACAACTGCTTCCTAGTAGGGGTTAGGGTAATCTACAATACAAAATCGATTGATAAAAACCAAGAGAAGATACCTGAGGAGCCCCTAAAGAACATTACCAATTGTAAAGATTTGTGATTAATTTCCCATCTGGTGTGACAGCATTAGAGTTTCCTGTGGGTAGAATTCTAACAGCTGTGCTTCCTTAGTAGAGGCATGTACTTATTGACTGTGTGTTTTGGTTGGATTCAACACAGATGGGAAAATTTTATGCATAAGATGAGCAAACAGCTCTACTATTTTATATTAAACATTTGGGGATGTATAGCACAGTTTATTTGACTGAACACAGCCCAAAGTTGATACATTTATTACTTTTTTCTTGATAAATGATTTCTTTTCTTGTCAATTCCATTCAATATTAGTCAAATTTTTTTTTTACAGAGAGGAGAGACATTGGCATATTTCTAGGCAGCAGGGAAGTAGTCAGGGAGAAATTAAAGATTAGAGAGAGTGGGAATGAATACGGGGTGGCAATATGGTGGAGAAAATAAGACATGATGGGATCACAGATATGGATAGAGGGATTGTGCTGGACAAGAAGGGCTACCTCATCATCAGAGATTGGAGTAAAGGGAGAGATAGTGTAAAATGATGTGAAAAGGATATGAAATGAGAAGTTGAGATGAAGGAGCTCACAGCTAAGAGCTTCAATTTTTTTTCAGTTAAGGATGATGTGAATTAAATCCTTAACTGAGAAGGTAGATTAGCAAGCACCCTAGCACACCCATGATGGCCTGTTAGTACAGGTTCTTTTGATTTACTTTATAAAGGAAAGACAATTTTAAAGGAGTTAACAATCCTACTTTTAATTACATTCATTAGTGCAGGGTCAGCACCCTGAACTTGGAGAAAATAAAAAAGAGAAAATACAAGCAGAGAAATTAGCACAAAGACCAACAGACAGGGCTCCAGCTGTCTGAATATAGCACTATTGCTATACACTTTACATACATTACTGGATTGAGGGAGCACAGACAGGGGCCTCTGAACACAAGCCATTCAAGAGTTTTAAGTGGTAAATCAAAAGACCCTTCTCATGAGTGAACCCCCAAAGCAAAACATCTCCCAGAATATATAACAAAGACTGAACATCTGATTGGCTGAGTGCTGAGGCACTTGAAAATCCTCAGGCTTCAGCACTTAACTGGAAGTTCTAGGCCAGGACTCTATGTGTCTATTAAGGGGCAGGGAAGATTTCCTTAACATTACAGAAGTCAGGGGCAGTAGGTACTGTGCTAGGCTTGAGGAATGAGAAGTTTTGGAAGAGTTGTTATAGTGAGTGGGATAAGGAATTGGATTAAATAGAAGGATTACCATACTATTGTGAGGGTTTATTTGAAATTAGAATAAATCTCTAGTGAATCCAATCAGTAGGATTTCTTCCAGAATCAGGAGAAGTATGTATAGAAGCAGGGTTTTTTCATTTAATGATCAAGGAAATAAATACATAGAAGGTAGAAGAAGGCATGATGGGATGATTTTAGAGATATGAACTGATGGGGTATAGGCTCTGGGAAATCCTTGAACCCCTTGAATATTCCCACTTGATCTGGTGTTTCCCAGAGGCCAAAAGCCTTCCATTATTAATATGAGTGAATCTGTTACCCAACCTAGCCCTCCATTGTCTGTTATCTCCAGGTAGCCCTCAGCTACCTCTCACCCTAAATCTTATCAAAATATCTATGACCAAATCTGCTGCCCTTAAACTAGCCTAGCCCTCCATTGTCTGTTACCTCTGGCTGTTTCCTACTCCTGATCCTATCAAAATCCCATTCTCTTGGTTCATGGAGTCAGACCCCAATCCCATCAAGATCCTCCTTAAGACCCTCCCTAGACACTCCCAGACTACTAGACCACCCCCTAGATCCCTCCCACAGTCTTTCTGTATATAAGATCTCTCTTGCCTCCATGAAGGGGCTGAGATTCAATCTAGCTCAGGTATCTGACCTACTTGTCAATACAAGCATTACAAATGTTTAGACTCCTTAAGAGTCTGCCCAATATAGTGAATCTTTAATAAATTTTGTTTTGCTTTGACTGAGAGAAGGCTTGAGTTGAATTCATTTGGCAGGACCCTCTGTATTGGCATTTTGGGATCTTAAGCATCCCTAAACTCCAAACTTCAACAAAAGCTATATTGCTACAGATGTAACAGACAATGAAGGGCTAGGCTAGTTTAAAGGAAACAGAGATTCATTCATATTAATAATAAAAGGCATTTGGCCTCTGGGGAACACCAGATCAAGTGAGAAGATTCAAGGGGTTCCCAGAGCCTCTACCCTATCATGAACTTCAGGAATTACAGAACACTCATTTCATAACTATTGGCCATGGGAAAGGGGTCAAAAGCTAATGTGCATGTGTTATACCCTATGGATAGTTCATTAGAGGAGAAAAGTATAATGTACTATTTTGTACACTATTTTAATAATATCTCAATACCACTCCCCAGAAAACATTTGAACATCTGTTGAGATAGTATGAGATGTCCCAGCACATTCATGGAATCATAGTATTATCTGTTTAGAGCTGAAAAAGATGTTAGAGATCATGAGTTTAATCTCTTTGTTTTACTGATTAGGAAACAGACCCATAGAGGTTCATGGATTTGCCTAAGGTCATATAGATAGTAAAGTGATTGAGATGGGACTTAAACCCAGGTATCTTCCTGATTCCAAAACCAACACAACTATACCTATTTTAGTATTATTTGATGCTAAAATGTATTTATGATCTTAACAATTGCCTATTTTCCTAGCTGTTACTAATTTTTCTTTTGTCCTCTCAAGGGCCTCCCCCAACCTGCCCCTCCCCCACCGCCAAATTCTTTTCAAACTTATATCTTTCTGGTAGCCACCTAGAATTGCCATTGTTTAAAACTAAATTGAGGGGCAGCTAAGTGGCGCTGTCAGTAGAGCGTTGGCCCTGGAGTCAGAAGGACCCTGAGTTCAGATCCAGCCTCAGACACTTAATGCACACACAAATAAAAACCTAGCTGTGTGACCTTGGGCAAGTTACTTAACCCCAATTGCCCTCCAAAAAAAAGAAAAAAAAAACTAAATTGATTCTGATAACAGTAATAGCATTTATGTAGTGTCTTACATACGTTATCTCACTGGATCCTCATAACAACTCAGGGAAATAGTTGCTGTTATTATCTTTATTTTACAGATGAGGAAACTGAGACTGAAAGAGGTTAAATGACTTGTTTAGGGATACAGAGCCAGCAAGTATATAGGGCAGAATTTGAACTCAGGTCTTCTTAACCCCAAGTCCAGTACTCTATCCACTGTGCCACCTAGATACCTAGCTAGTAGTGATAAAAAAAAAAATCCCATGTGTCATGAAGGGAATGTGTTGATTTTGAATATCTCCAAAAGCAAAAAAAGTTTCAGAGTGTGAAATATATAGAGGTCGACCTGTCAGTTCAACTTTTTCAACAGATTTGTTTTGGCACCAAAAATATTTCATGTTGGAACATCTAAGAATATTATAATTCAAACTGATGGATACTTGATGCTCCCATCTCTATTAACATTTTTAGGTTCCTTTCTGGGAGTGTCAGTGATTCATCTAACCATTTAACTGAGTTTAGTAAACTGGGGTTGAGACAGTCTGAATGAATTGCTTACTGCTACTCACCACTATGGACATTTTAAGCATAGCCTATATCTTAGTCCTTTTTAAGGAAAGTTTGGGACAGGAGTAATCATAAGTAAAATATTGCATCTTGAATGCAACTTGAAATTGCTATTAAAAATTATCCTGAGAGAAATTTGTACACAATCACAGACACAACATATGTGTGATGACCAACTATGATAGACTGGACTTTTCTCAGCAATGCAGTGATATAAGTCAATCCCAAAAGATTCATGATGGAGAGAGATGTCTACATCCAGAGAAAGAATTGAGTTTGAATCCTGATTGAAGCAAACTACTTGATCCTTTTCTTTTTCTTGTTTGGTTTTATTTCCTCTTTACCATTTTCCATTCCATCTGATACAATCCTTTGTAACCTGACTAATATCTAATGTGAAAGTATTTGCAGATCCCTATACTTGATTGTATGCCATCATGGGGGGAGGAGGGGAAAGAGGGAAAGAGAATTTGAAACTCAAGGAATTGTGGAATTGAATCTTGTAAACTAAAAGTAAACAAACAAATTAATAAAGACAAAAAAAACCACACAAACAAAAATAAAATAAAATTGTCAAGTGTAAAAAAAAATTATCCCGATAAAGGAATTAGTTACTCTTCTGCTGATGTGTGTGAATCTTTCTCCAGAAAATAAATTCCAGAACTCCACAACCTTAATAGTATGTATTCAAAGGATATCTTTTTATCTTGCATATATAAAATATTTCAATAAAATGCAGACATAGTTGGAATGCTGATATAAGATATTTCCAATGAAATCAAAATAAATAATTTATACTACTATATGACAAGACCACTAGTAAGGGTTAGTCAAATATCACATAACTGCAGTAATTCCAGCTTTTCTGAAGTAGAAATGTCAAATGGGTCTGATGTTAGAGCAATATAAATGAATTTTGAAGTATACTTGGAAAAATGAAAAATGTTACTGGAGTACAAAGTTATCAGAAAATAGTAGCATTCAAAATTAAACCACCCACACATGGAGCCATTTCAGTGTATCATAGCAAGGAAGGCAGAAGTAACTTTTAACACTCATTTGCCTGGAAAATAGACACTTGTATTTATTGAACATGTTATATTTGCAAATAGCATCACATATATTACTTCTCATTTCACCCCCACAGCAAGTCTGTGAGGAAACTTCCTAATTCCCACTTTACAGATGCAGAAACTGAGCCTTAGCAAGATGATGCAAAGGAAAGAGGGCTATAGTTCAGAGTCTGAACATCTAGATTCAAATTCAACAACTACCTGAGCAATTTAGGCAAGTCTTTTTAGATCTCACTTTCCTCATCTGATAAAATAACAGGGTTAGACTAGAAGGCTTCTAAGGTCCCTCTCAAATCTATAGCTTTGAATCTATGTAATAGAAACTTGGTCAATAGAAATACAGCTAATAAACTTCAGAACCAGTAGTAGGACTCGGGTTCCTTGGTTTTAGTTCAGTGCTGTCTCCATTATTCAATGAAGCCTCTTTTTTAGAGTTAATTACTATTCAAATGTACACATTTTAAAATAGTATTTTATTTTTTCCAATTATATGTAAAGACAATCTTCAGCATTCATTTTTGAAAGATTTTGAATTGCAAATTTTTCTCCCTCCCCAAGACAGCCAGCAATCTGATGTAGGTTATACAAATGCAATAATATAAAACATTTCCACATTAACCAAAACATACATATTTTTAAAAAGGGTTTAACTGTTTGAGGATAATTTTTTTCGTTTTCAATATTCTGGATTCCATATTCTAGATTTATCTAGAAAAAGATATTTGGTTTCAGATATGTGTGTGTATACACACATATACATTTAGAAGTTGTATCTAATAATTGTACAAAAGAGAAAATAATACCATTAAATTACAAGAATGGCTTTCTTCATTCAGACAAACCTGTTTATACTTCTGAAGAGTCAAGTAGTGTTAGATAATCTTTTCTATGTGGAAAAAAATTATATAGCAATTAAAAACCTTCCAATAATTAGGATTATTAATTTAATTTACTGGTTATCCCAAGAAACTAATTTTTATAAGTAAAATTGTAAGATTACCTTAAAACTTAGCTGGAAGATTGTGTTTTACCTAAAATAAAAGAACTTAACTTAGACTTCCGGTGTGAGTTAGCCACTAGATGGTGTCAGAGCAACTTGTGAAGACCTTGTATTAAATTATGATGGATTGTGGTCTACATCTGTTTACGTCAGTTTTTGACCTTTTGTTGTTTTGTCAAAAAACAAACAAACAAACAAAAAACCAACTCTTTGGCAATCTGATGAAACCTAAAGACTTCTCTGAAAAAAGTTTTTAAATGCATAAAATGAAATACATAAGATTACAAAGGCAACCAGTTTTATTAAAATAAAGATTCAATTCTTTCCCCATTTGCTTTCATTCCTCTCTCCCTCTCCCAAAATCTATCCACATACTTCAAGTCAAGAACTCTTGGTTTAAAGAATACCTAAGTATGTCTTTGAAAGTGCCCATGCCTATGAAATCAAAGACCTTTAGATGTATCTGTAGCACTATTGTGATATCTATCCATAGTATCTGTTCATTTCAGCAGCAGAGTTTACTGAAGATTTTAAAATATTGGTTGGATTTCTTATTTCTTTTTGTTTCTTAATTAAATGAATATAATATACAAAGAAAACGTCATTTTAAAGAATATTATAATAAAAAAATAATAAACAATTTCACATTTTAATGATTACAATCTCCATAAAGTCCTATTCTGATGCCTCCTTGTGGCATAGAAGTTACCTTTGGTTCTCAAAGGCTATGTCTTTAGAGTGAAAGTTCATGCATTTTCCACCATGCTGGAAAGCCTTTGAGTATGGTCCTGGCAGTCAATTAAATCTACTTTCCAAGGACCAGCCTAGCTAATTAGGGAGAACATCATACCCTATAGGCTCGTCATTTGGTGATGATTGCTTTAGCCATAGCAACCCACGAAACAAAAAAGTACAAAATAGCATTGAATACTGTGTAGTCCCTTCCACATCAGCAATGGAAATAGCAAAGTGTGAGAAAGGGAGCAGAGGTTGATAAGAATCTTATCGTTTTTAGCCTAACTCTAATCTCTAACTTAACTGATGATTCTAAAAATGAGATCTGTATTCACCTAGGAATGAACATAATAATGAAGGGTGTGAAGAGAAAGTAAGGAAGTTCATTCTCTTTCCTCTCACCCAAAATGTTAGAATATCTGTACTGAATTTATGGGAACACAAGGACAATTTTGGCCAGACACAGGGTGTGTGTGTGTGTGTGTGTGTGTGTGTGTGTGTGTGTGTGTGTCACAATCTGCACTGTTGAAGATCACATACACATAATTGAGATCACAATTACAAATGAATATTTGAGTACTAAGGCTTACAATATATTGTCTCATTTGATTTGGAAAACAACTCCATGAGGGAGGTATTTTTATTATGCCTATTTTATGGATAATGAAACTCAGTTTCAGACAGGTTAAATGTCTTGTTCAGGTTTGCAAAGCTAATGTTTGAAGCAGGATTCTGGAACCTCAAAATCTAGCATTTGACCACACTCTGTTGCTTTTCTAGGTAATATCGAGACTCATTATTAAGTTATACTTATTTTTTTTTTAAACCTATACCTTTGTCTCTGGAGTTAATCCTGTAATTTCTAGCATGAAACTAAAAACATAATCCATCTCGATGATCTAGCTTGTTTCTAGTTCATACTCAGCGTTCCATCTTCTATCTCCCTCATTTTCCTCATCTCCATTTCTTAGAATCCCTTGTTTCCTACAAAGCCCAGCAATAGGCACTACCTCATACACAAGGGTTTTCCTGATCCATCCTGGTGGCTCTGGGCAAGTTACATAAGCACAGTCTGCCTCTGTTTCCTCAGAACTAAAATGACAAGGGTAGAAATTATGATCTAAGACAAAGTTACAGTTAACATAGATTTAATTAAAAGAGATAAGCAGGGTAACTTCATTTTGATAAAAAGATACCATAGACAATGAAGTAATATCAATACTGAACCTATATGCACCAAACACTATAGCATCTAAATTTTTAAAAGAAATGTTAAATGAATTACAAATGGAGATAGATAATAGTACTATAATTGTAGGTGACTTTAAACTTCCCCTCTCAAAACTAGATAAATCTGACCAAAAAATAAATAAGATAAAGTTAAGTAAGTGAACAGAGTTTTAGATAAACTAGATATGATAGATATCTGGAGAGAATTGAATGGAAATAGAAAGGAATACACCTTTTTCTCAGCAGTTCATAATACCTTTGCAAAGACTGACCATATATTAATACAGAAAAATTTTATAGTTAAAAGCAGAAATGTTAAAAATATTCTTTTCAGATCATAATGCAATAAAATTCATATTTAATGAGGGACCAAGGAAACAAAGATTAAAAACTAATGGAGATTAAACAACCTAATCTTAAAGAATGAGAAGATTAAATAACAAATCATAGAAATAATTTCATTAAAGAGAATGACAATAATGAGAAAACATATCAAAATCTATGGGATACAGCAAAAGCAATGATTAGAGGAAAATTTGTCTCTCTAAATGCATCATAAAATAGAGAAAGAGCAGACTAATAAATTGGGTATGCAATTAAAAAAACTAGAAAGAAAACAAATAAAAAATGCTCAGTTAAACACTAAATTTGAAATCCTAAAAATTAAAAGCAAGTTTAATACAGTTTTAAATAATATAGAGAAACAATTGGTTAATTTGATTTTTTTAAAAAGTGAGAATAAAATAAATCACTAATATCAAAAATGAAAAGGATGAATATGCACTAATAAAATTGGAATAAAAACAATAGTAAGGAGTTATTTTACCCAATTATATGCTAGTAAATTTAACAGTTTAAGTTAAATGGAAGAATATTTACAAAAATATAAATTGTCTAGATTAGCAGAAGAGGAAATAGAATATCTGAATAGACCTATTTTAGAAAAAGCAATTGAACAGGCCATAAATGAATTTCCTAAGAGAAAAGTACGAGGATCAGATGAATTTACAAGTGAATTCTATCAAATCAAATCTATCAAAGATTTAAAAATCAGCTAATTCCCATATTAAACAAATTATTTGGAATAATAGGTAAAAAAAAGGATACTACCGAATTCCCTTTATGAAACAAATATGATACTGATACCTAAATCAGGAAGATCAAAAACAGAAAAAGAAAATTATGGACCAATTTAACTAATGAGTATGGATGCAAAAATCCTAAATAAATTACTAACTGAACGATTACAGCAATCTATTACAAAGATTATACATTATTGAGATGTATACTAGAAATGCAGAGCTGGTTTAACATAAGTAAAGCTATTAACATAATTGATTACATCAATAATAAATGTTTAAAAATCATATGATTATATCAGTAGATAAACTTTTAATAAAGTTCAACACTAATTTTTATTAAAAACACTTAAAAGTATTGGCATTAGTGATTTTTTCCTTAAATGGATAAGAAGCATTCATCTAAAACCATCAGCAAGCATTATTTGTAATGGAGATAAACTAGAAGCCTTCCCAGTAAGATCAGGTGGGAAACAAGAATGCCCGCTGTCACTAATATTATTTAATATGGTATTGGAAATAATAGCAATAAGAGAAGAAAAAAAGAAATAAGAATGGGGAATGAGGTAATAAAATTATCTCTTTTTGCAGACTCAACTAAAAACTTTGTTGAAATAATTTATAATTTTAGTAAAATAGCAGGATATAAAAGTAAATCCACATAAATCATCAGCATTCCTATGTGTCACAAACAAAATTGTGCAGGAAGAGTTAGTAAAAAAAAAATATTCCTATTTAAAATAACTGTAGATAGTATAACATACCTGGGAGTACACCTGCCAAAACAAACTCAGGAACTATATAAACAAAATTATAAAAGAAAAGACTTCTTATACAAATATAATCAGGTTTAAATAATTAGAGAAATATTAATTGTTCATGGGTAGTCAGGACCAATATAATAAAAATGACAATTTTGCCCAAACTAACATATATTCAATTCCATCCCAATTAAATTGCCAAAAAAATTTTTTATTGAATTAATGCAATAATAACAAAATTCATTTAGAAAAAACAAAAAGTCAAGAATATGAAAGGAAATAGTAAAAAAAAAAATGTAAAAGATGGAGGTTTAACAGTACCAGATTTAAAACTATATTATAAGACTCCTGATTAAGAACACCTGCACCAGATCATAAGCAGGAAAGATTTTAGATATTTTATTTGGGTAACTGAGAAAACTGCTTCTAAGGAAATATAGCTGGGGCAGGCAGGAATTCTCTAAAATTGCTATCTGTATTGGTGACACACTTCAACGAATCTGCAAGATTATTGAAGTAGGTACTTCTTTCAGCTGTGCAGAGTGAAGTCCACTTTTCCCCTTTCATTCTGTATGAATCTCTTTCTAAAAATGTTTCCCAGAGTATTTACTTAATTCTCTGAAGTCCTTCCTTTGTTACTTATAACATTTCAATGATGCCAGTCAATGGGCCAACCCATCCATTTGTTACCTCCCACTTTCATTACATGATTAGAAGACCAGTCATTATTATTAGCAATATGCTGAGCCCCACACCCAACATGCATCCTTCCATTGCTCTTTCAGTCACCTATAATTTAGGTTTTTTTGAGATATGTGTCTCATATGTCAATGACGGATCTATCATCTTTAGAATTCTGCTCAATTCAATATATTCATTAAGTATCTAGTACAGTTAAGGCACTGTGTCTTTAGGATACAAAAATAAAATAAAAACAGTTTTCATATTTGAGAGGCATACATTCAACTAGGGTATATGACATGCATCCAAATTCAAAATATATTGTAATGAGAACAAAGGAGAGATCCAGAGAATTTGCTCCAGGAAAATTTGAGGAAGGAGAAAATACTTTTAGCCAGAGGGATTGGTGAAGACTTCAAAGAGAAGATGGCATTTGAGCTAAGCCTTAAAGAAAAATTACTATTTTAAAAAGCAGAGGTGAGGAAAGATTGCATTCCGGACATGAAGGACATTCTATGGGAAGGCACAGAGGCAGGAGACAATTAGTTTGGGTTCTAGGAATTGCCTTGTAGTCCAGTTAGGCTGGGATGAAGAGTAAAGGAGAGAATTAATGTGGAATGAGCCTGAAAAGATAAGATAGATGCATATTATCAGGGACCTTAAATGTCTGACTAAGGAATTTGCATTTTATCCTAGAGGACAATAGGAGGTACAGAAGATTTTTAAGCAGAAATGACATAATTAGATCTTGCTTTAGGATGACTATGTTGGCATCTTTTTTTTTTTTTTTTTGCTTTTTGGAGGGGGAAGGTAGGGCAATTGGGGTTAAGACACTTGCCCAAGGTCACATAGCTAGTTTTGTGTTCAGTGTCAGAGGCTGGATTTGAACTCAGGTCCTCCTGACTCCAGCCCAGTGCTGTATTCACTGCGCCACCTAGCCTCCCCTACATTGGCATCTTAGACAAGAATTAATTTTCCTTTGAAAAAGGAAAGACTGGAGTCAGAGAGATTCTAACTTGGAAGATTATTCTAATATTCTAAGCATATGTTGATAATAGTCTTAAGCCAGATCAATGTGGAGAGGGGAGGGAGGAGAGGGATTTGAGACATGTGGTGGAGGCAGAATTATGAGAACAATCATTGAAACAGACTGAACATGGGAAATGAAGGAAATGGAAAGGTGAAAGATGACTCAATATCCATTGAGGATGGTAGTATCCTCAGTAGAAACAGGGAAGAGAAAAGGATACACAGAATTAGGGAGGAAGATAGGTTCAGTATCCTAGCACTGCAGAATTGGAATGAACTTCTGCAGCCATCCAATCTAAGCCATACCCAAATGTGAATCATCTCCACACTGTCCCTTACAAGTAAGTCTTTGCTTAAAGGCCTTAACTGGGAAAGAACCTACTTCTTGAGGCAGTCCATTCCACTTTGGAACAGTTTTAATTGTTTCTATCTTTTCCATATATATCTTTTACATAAAAATGTTACTATGTCATCAATAAATATCCAATAAAAATTTTGTTTCTTTCCTTTGAGATTGAAAGAAAATTTCTTTCCCTTTCTCTTTTAATCTAAAGGATTCTATAAGGACAGAAATTGAAATTCTTGAAGAAAATTATTATATTGGCATAGTCTATTTTTCTGATTTCAAGATTCCATCTAGTCCTAAGTATTTTT
>WOXC01007139.1:0-203164 GCA_011680675.1 Gymnobelideus leadbeateri | reverse complement strand
AAACAGCTCTTCCAAGCCTCTCTGCCCCCAGATTCTCCACAAACTATGTAAAAAAGGACTCTGAAAAACTTCTGGAGACCCAGCACCCACAGAACGACACAGAGAAGCTAACCTCCCGCTGAGGACAGCCCAGCACCCTGCAGGAAGGACCAGCGCAGTGGTCTGGGAGCCGGCAGCGCGCAGAGCGCAGGAGCCGAGCCGAGCCCAGGTCCCCGTGAGCTGAGGTTTTAGCCCCAGGGCGGCAGGGCCAGCAGCCAGCTGGAGGAACCCCAGAACACCAGGAGCTGTGGCGACTCCAGAATTAACAACATAGACTTGCCTAGGACAAAGTAAGAGGTTAGTGTCCTATGGACTTTGGGACTGGTATTAGGGAATGCGTCAGCTCCCTCCCCTGGGGGCTAGAAGCCACTGAGGACAAACGCCATTTTGTAGTTTTCAGAGGCAGCGCCCGCTCCCAGCCTGCAAATTTGTAGGGAGATCCAACGATCAGTCTTGGGGGGTAATCGCTCTTGCTTTAACCTCCCTGGATCTGGATTGTGATCTAGGGTGGAAGTCGTGGGTGGGTTTACAGCTTGCCAGAAACGGAAGTTGCCCCCCACACGTTCGGGACGAAAATTCCTCTAGCTGGCCTTAAAGCCATAGTGTGGCAACAAGCCCAAAAGTCAAGAAATTAAGTGGCAACATGCCAAGGCAAAGGAAACAGAAAAATGCAACCCTAGACCCCTATTTTGGGGGCATAGAGCGGGAAAAGGACTGTGAGGTCAGAAGTCCTGCTCCAAAATCCCCAGGGGAAAACATGAGCGGGTTGCAGGCCATAGAGGACCTTAAGAAGGACTTTAAAAATCAAATAAGAGAAGTGGAGGAAAAATTGGAAAGAGAAATGAGAAGGATGCAGGAAAAGTACGAAATGAGAGTCAACAGCCTGACTGAGGAAAACAACACCTTAAAAAACAGACTAACTCAAATGGCAAAGGAGGCCCAAAAGGGCAATGAAGAGAAGTATGCCTTAAAAAGTCGAATTTGGGGAGCCAAGATGGCGGAGTAGAAACAGCTCGTCCAAGCCTCACTGCCCCCAGATTCTCCACAAACTATGTAAAAAAGGACTCTGAAAATCTTCTGGAGCCCCAGCACCCACAGAACGACACAGAGAAGCTAACCTCCCGCTGAGGACAGCCCAGCACCCTGCAGGAAGGACCAGCGCAGCGGTCTGGGAGCCGGCAGAGCGCAGAGCGCAGGAGCCGAGCCGAGCCCAGGTCCGCGTGAGCCGAGGTTTTAGCCCCAGGGCGGCAGGGCCAGCAGCCGGCTGGAGGAACCCCAGAATACCAGGAACTGTGGCGACCCCAGAATTATCAACATAGACTTGCCTAGGACAAAGTAAGAGGTTAGTGTCCTATGGACTTTGGGACCTGTATTTGGGGAATGCGTCAGCTCCCTCCCCTGGGGGCTAGAAGCTGCTGAGGAGACACGCCACTGTGTAGTTTTCAGAGGCATTTCCGGCTCCCAGCCTACAAATCGTGGGGAGATCCAGCGATCAGTCTTGGGGGGTAATCGCTCTTGCTTTAACCTCCCTGGATCTGGATTGTGATCTAGGGTGGAAGTTGTGGGTGGGTTTACAGCTTGCCAGAAACGGAAGTTGCCCCCCCACACGTTCGGGACGAAAATTCCTCTATCTGGCCTTAAAGCCATAGTGTGGCAATAAGCCCAAAAGTCAAGTAATTAAGCGGCAACATGCCAAGGCAAAGGAAACAGAAAAATGCAACCCTAGACTCCTATTTTGGGGGCATAGAGCAGGAAAAGGACTGTGAGGTCAGAAGTCCTGCTCCAAAAGCCCCAGGGGAAAACATGAGCGGGTTGCAGGCCATAGAGGACCTTAAGAAGGACTTTAAAAATCAAATAAGAAAAGTGGAGGAAAAATTGGAAAGAGAAATGAGAAGGATGCAGGAAAAGTATGAAATGAGGGTCAACAGCCTGACTGAGGAAAACAGCACCTTAAAAAATAGACTAACTCAAATGGCAAAGGAGGCCCAAAAGGGCAATGAGGAGAAGAATGCCTTAAAAAGTCGAATTTGCCAGATGGAAAAAGAATCTCAAAAGTTCACTGAGGAGATTCATTCCTTCAGAGTTAGACTGGAGCAAATGGAAGCTAGAGACTTTATGAGAAATCAAGATGCTGTTAAGCAGATCCAAACAAATGAAAGATTAGAAGGCAATGTGAAATATCTCATGGGAAAAACCACTGACCTGGAAAATAGATCCAGGAGAGACAATCTAAAAATTATTGGACTACCTGAAAGCCATGATCAAAGAAAGAACCTAGAAATCACCCTTCAAGAAATTCTCAAGGAAAATTGCCCTGATGTTTTAGATCCAGAGGGCAAAATAGAGGTTGAAAGAATCCACTGATCACCTCCTGAAAAAGATCCCAAAAAGAAAACTGCCAGGAATATTATAGCCAGGTTCCAGAATCCCCAGATCAAGGAGAAAATACTACAAGCAGCCAGGAAGAAACAATTTCAATATTGTGGAAACCCAATCAGAATAGCCCAGGACCTGGCAGCTTCTACACTGAGGGATCGAAGGGCATGGAATATGATATTCCAGAGGGCAAAAGAACTGGGACTGAACCCAAGGGTCACCTACCCAGCAAAACTGAGTATTTTGTTTCAGGAGAAAATATGGTCATTCAGTGGAATAGAGGACTTTCAAGCATTCTTGAGGAAAAAACCAGAGTTGAATAGAAAATTTGACATCCAGACGCAAGAAGTAAGAGATGCCTGAGAAGGTAATCAGGGAAAAGAAATCAAAAGGAACTTATCAAAGTTGAAACTATTTACATTCCTATATGGAAAAGCAATATCTGTGACTGATGATATCTTTCTCACTATGAAAATAATGGAAGAAGGGGTGTGGTCATATGAATACATATGTGAATGTGTGTGTATATGGTTACAGTTATATATGGGTAGAGGGCATAAGTTGAATTTGTTGGGAAGGGAGAATACTCAAGGGATGAAATTATGAGGTGAGAGAGGAAAGTGGCAAGAGGAGATGGGGAGAGACATGGTAGGGTAAACTATCTCATGTAGGGAAGTGGGTGCAAAGGAGGGGGAGAATAAGGAAGGCTAAAAAGGCAAAACCACATTCACATTGAATTTGGTTCAGGGAGAAAATGACATACATACTAAATGGGATATCTCAACCTGCAGCAGGATAGGGGGAAGGGGATGAGAGGAGGGATGAGGGATGGGAGGGCATCCTTGGGGTGAGGGGAGGTTGGAAGTACCCACTATAGAAGAGGGACAGGATCATGTAGGGAATGGACCAGGTGGGGGGTGGGATGAGTGGGAGGGAATTATAAGCAGCCTTGTACAATATATCTACTATGATAATGTTTTGCATAGCTAGACATGTACAACATATACTGAATTACTTATCTCCCAAGAAGGAATGGGTGACAAGGGAGGAAGGAAATGGATCTGAAATTCAAGGTCGTAACATTAAATGTTTCAAATATATATATAAATACTATTATTAATACTCTTCTGCCTATAATTGGGAGATAAGATGTGCAGGCATTGGGACACAAAGATTCATCTTCCTCTAATGGAAAAGTCGATGGGGGTATGGGAGAAAGTATGGGAGAGAGCAGATTGGAGGAAGCGATATCTTGTGGGACTGCTATTCTGGGAGGTTGGGTAGGGGAATAATGGGGGGGAAATGATTGTAACTCAAAATCTGGCAGAAATGAATGATGTAAAACAGAAGTTAATAAAGTATTTGTTTAAAAGAAAAAAAAAAGACCTAAATAAGACAAAAATTAAATGTTGTGATGAGAAGAGCCCTGGACTAGGAGAAAGAGGACCTGAATTTCTGATCTTGCCACTTTGATTAAGTAGCCTTGGGATCTTTATCCTCTGAGGGTCTTGGTTTCTTCATTTATAAAAAGAAGAAATTCCTCCTGGTGAAAGGCTGGAATGGGGACCCATTAAAGCCTCTATTCCAGACCTGAAATTCTGTGGAATTTGTACTGAAAAAAGCACATCTCAAATCAAACCAAGGTTGGATTGTAATTTTTTTCAAGTTAATAAATATTCCCTGTTTGTTCTTTATGAAAAAAAAAAAAGTCGAATTTGCCAGATGGAAAAAGAATCTCAGAAGTTCACTGAGAAGATTCATTCCTTCAGAGTTAGACTGGAGCAAATGGAAGCTAATGACTTTATGAGAAATCAAGATGCTGTTAAGCAGATCCAAACAAACGAAAGATTAGAAGGCAATGTGAAATATCTCATGGGAAAAACCACTGACCTGGAAAATAGATCCAGGAGAGACAATTTAAAAATTATTGGACTACCTGAAAGCCATGATCAAGGAAAGAACCTAGAAATCACCCTTCAAGAAATTCTCAAGGAAAACTGCCCTGATGTTTTAGATCCAGAGGGCAAAATAGAGGTTGAAAGAATCCACAAATCACCTCCTGAAAAAGATCCCAAAAAGGAAACTCCCAGGAATATTATAGCCAGGTTCCAGAATCCCCAGATCAAGGAGAAAATACTACAAGCAGCCAGGAAGAAACAATTTCAATATTGTGGAAACACAATCAGAATAGCCCAGGACCTGGCAGCTTCTACACTGAGGGATCGAAGGGCATGGAATATGATATTCCAGAGGGCAAAAGAACTGGGAATGAACCCAAGGGTCACCTACCCAGCAAAACTGAGTATTTTGTTTCAGGGGAAAATATGGTCATTCAGTGGAATAGAGGACTTTCAAGCATTCTTGAGGAAAAAACCAGAATTGAATAGAAAATTTGACATCCAGACACAAGAAGGAAGAGATGCCTGAGAAGGTAATCAGGGAAAAGAAATCAAAAGGAACTTATCAAAGTTGAACTATTTACAGTCCTATATGGAAAAGCAATAACTGACTGATGATATCTTTCCCACTATGAAAACAATGGAAGAAGGGTGTGTGGTCATATGAATACATATGTGAATGTGTGTGTATATGGTTGCAGTTATATATGGATAGAGGGCATAGGTTGAATTTGTTGGGAAGGGAGAATACTCAAGGGATGAAATTATGAGATGAAAGAGGAAAGTGGCAAGAGGAGAGGGGGAGAGACAGGGTAGGGTAAACTATCTCATGTAGAAGAAACAAGGGGAGGTGGTTGCAAGGGAGGAGGAGAATAGGAAGGCAAAAAAGGCAAAACCACATTCTCATTGAATTTGGTTCAGGCAGAGAATTACATACATACTAAATGGGATATCTCAACCTGCAGCAGAATAGGGGGAAGGGGGATGAGAGGAGGGATGATGGATGGGAGGGCATCCTTGGGGGGAGGGGAGGTTGGAAGTACCCACTATAGAAGAGGGACAGGATCATGTAGGGAATGGACCAGGTGGGGGGTGGGATGAGTGGGAGGGAATTATAAGCAGCCTTGTACAATATATCTATTATGATAATGTTTTGCATAGCTAGACATGTACAACATATACTGAATTACTTATCTCCCCAGAGGGAATGGGTGACAAGGGAGGAAGGAAATGGATCTGAAATTCGAGGTCTTAAGATTAAATGTTTAAAATATATATAAATACTATTATTAATACTCTTTTGCTTATAATTGGGAGATAAGATGTGCAGGCATTGGGACACAAAGATTCACCTTCCTCTAATGGAAAAGTTGAAGGGGGTATGGGAGAAGGTATGGGAGAGAGCAGATTAGAGGAAACGATATCTTGTGGGACTGCTATTCTGGGAGGTTGGGTAGGGGAATAACGGGGGGGAAATGATTGTAACTCAAAATCTGGAGGAAATGAATGATGTAAAACAAAAAACAACCAAAAAAATAAAAGTCTACCAGTTATGGAGAATCTTTAATAAACTTTGTTTTTCTTTGACTGAAAAAAAAAAAAAGTACTCTCCTTTCCTTAGAGCTCACCTTCTGATTGCCTGGTTCTTCCCAGAATCACTAATTTAAGGAGAAGACCCAGACTAAAGATGTCATCTTCTCCAGCTTGCGCTGCTGAATTTCCACAGGATCTTATCTACCATGCACCAACACTAGTACCTTTTCCCAACACAAACACACACTCTCTCTCTTACTTCCTCTCCCTTTCCCTCTCCCTCTCTCCACTTCCCTCTTATTTGTTGTCTTCCACCTTTAGAATGCAAGCTGTAGTGATTGGAAATCCTTAAATTAAAAAAAAAAAAACCTTTTAAAAATAGAATGCAACCTCCTTGAGGGCAAAGACTGCTTCTGCTTGTGATGTTAACACAGTGTATTCTTGCATAAAATAAGTGCTTAATATAAATGCTTGTTGACTGATTTTCTTGATCAAAAACCTTCAGTCACTATTCAGCTTGGCATTCAATGCCCTCCAAAATTTGGTCCCAACCAAAGGTATGCTGATGTCAACTCTGTTGAGCTGTTAAGTTTTCAGCATGAGCATTTGCACCTTGAAAGTTAACTATAAATTCAGTGCTTGACTTAACGTATTATTGATTTTCTAGATTTAAGAGGTTTAGGGTAAAAATATTAATAATACATATTAAACTTTAAAATGAGTTGCATATATAATTTTTAGAGAGCTGGTTGTTAAACATTTACTGGTAAACCTCTAAGGGAAGTCTCAGCCTACCTCTCTAGACCTTTTTTTCATAATATTTTAATTTATTTTAAACTTAAGTACAAAATAAGAAAAGGAAAAATACCATATGCATAGCAGAACACAAGAGAGGATTCAACATAAAGGAATAAATTTCTATGTCAAAAAAAACCTATAGAGAGGATTCTGGAAAGGTGGGGAAGTAGGTCAGAAAATTCCAAGGTCTCAAAATGTTCCTGCACAAAAGAGTTAAAATGGTACCTTAAGATGAACAATGTGTGGATGGAGATAAATAAGAATTAGGGGCACAACCAAGTCTTCCTGGGATAATTTGAGAAGATCAGAACAATTTCAGGATGAGATTTGGTCTCTGTGAAGAGTAAACACCTCCAGGCTAGAATCTGCTTCAACAACTAGGCAAGCAACTTCAGCAACAAGTGTCAAGGTCTGGGGTTAGCTGGTTTGAGAGGCTGACTCAGCCCAAGCAACAAAAACTTTGGCCCCTGGAATAGTGAGTGGAGTTGGGTGTCTGAGCCTGGGAAGATTGAAGGAGCTTCTGCTGACAAAGAACACCAGACCCTGCTGTGCTGTGAAGAGTGGCAGGGGTGAGAAGGAATCAGTACATGCCTAGTGAGTACAGAAACAGTGGGACAAAAAGCCCCTGGCTGTGGGCATTTATAGAATGTTGGAGGTGTGGCTTTAATTCCAGGCTAGAGGAGATAACTGAAGATATAGGGAAAGAGGCACCATTTCCCTTACCCCAGGGCTAGAGGTGACTAGAAAAAAATAATCTATTACCACAAAAAAAAAAAAAAATGCACAGGCAAAGGAGAAAGAATCCAACCATAGAAAGCTACTATGAGAAGAGAGATGACCAGGGTTCATCTTCAGAGGAGGATAATGAAATAAAGTAAGCCCCAAAGAGTAACATCAAATGGATACCTTCCCAAAAATAATTCATAGAAGATCATAAAAAAGCTTTAAAGATCAAATGACAGAGATGGACGAAAAAATAAAAAGATAAAAAAAAATAAGATTAATCCAAGAAAAACAAAAAGGGTTTGATAGGAAAGTTAACCAATTAGGAAAAGAGATCCAGAATCTTAAGGAAGAAAATGACACCTTAAAATTAGAATTGGGCAAAGTAAAGCCAGTAAAATTATAAGAAATGAAGAAGTAATTAAACAAAACATGAATAATGAAAAAATAGAAGAGAAAGTGAAACATCTTATAAGAAAAACAATAGATTTGGAAAATAGATCAAGAAGAGAAAATATTAAAATAATAGACTAACTGGAAGTTATGATCAAAAAGAGAATCTTGATACAATAATACAAGAAATAATTAAAGAAAATTGTCCTGAATCATTAGAACAAGGGGGGGAAAGTAAAAGTAGAAAAAAATCCATAAATCACCACTTGTGAGAGATCCAATGAAGAAAACTCATAGCAAATATCACAATCAAATTTAAAAACCCTCAGTTCAAGCAAAAAAAATATCAAAAGGATCAAGATTAAAATCATTTAAATATTATGATGCCACAGTTAGAATTACACAAGACCTAGCAGCAGAGACACTGAAGGACTGCAGGTCTTGAAACACAACATATTGAAGAGCAAAAGAACTGGGGCTTTGGCCAAAAATATCACACCCTGCAAAGTTAAGCATTAACCTGCATGAAAAAATGGGCATTAGATAAACTCTCAGACTTTTAAAACTTTGTTTAAAAAAATCCTGAGCTTAATAGAAGATTTGACATATAAGAACCAAGAGAAATATAAGGTACATAACAAAGACAGATTATAAGGGATCCATAAGCACAGACTGTTTAGTTTTTATATATGTAAAATGTAAGTCTGAGGTTATTACTAATAATCAGGTACCTCATAAGAAAAATTGGGACAAGCCTGAATATGACATGAGTTTTAAAAGTAAAAACTTTAGGAACAGTTAAAAGAAGTAATTACTTTATACAAATGAGGTGCAAGAGGAAGAATTGATAGAGAGGAATTAGATGGGGGAGGAGGGCTGACACTTCTGGTACTTTCATTGGGAATGGGTTTAAGAGAGAACAATACATATTTAGAAGAGTATAAAAGTCTTCTAAATTCAGAAGAAATAAAACAGTAGGGGTATAGGATGGAGGGAGAGGACAAGGAAGAAATCTTTAGAGAGAAGCATGAGGGAATAGGTAAAGTAGGGATATAGAAGGGTGTTTAGATTTATGGGAATGGGAAGATAGGGGAGGGATCATTGGAGGGGGCATAGGCAAGTAAAAGAGGGCAAGGTAATAGGTGGGAGTGAAGTAGAGAAGACAGGAGGGATAGGAAATGAGATATGCACAAACATAAAAACAAAGATCAGGAGTAGAATATGTTTGGGAAAGTATGAATCTATATAGGTATGTATAAATGTATATATGTATGTATATATCTATAGCTATAGAGAAACATATAAACTTTATCGTAGCCTTTGGGGAAGGGGGAGGGAAAAAAGAACAAAGTAAAATGTGCACAGCAGAGAACAAAAAAACTTATAAGGAAACAAAGAAAAGATGGATAATTCTCAACACAACGTGTATTACTTATCATACAGAATTTCTTGAAATGAAAATTTATTTTTAAATATTTTGAACCCTCTCTTTATGTTCTGCTATGTATATAAAATGCTTTTATTTTCTTTCTTTGTATTTAAGTTCTAATACTTAAGTTTATGATATGTTTTTGTTTCTTTTCTCTATTCTATATTTGTGTTCTGGACCTTGAGACTAAAATTTAAAAAAAGTTAAGAAAATACTTTGAATAAATTATTTCATTTTATCCTCAAAAAACCCTATATAATAATCTAGGTTTATTTCTCACTAGTCTGTCTTAAACTCTAGCCTAGAAAAAGATGACTTGCTGCTCCCAAAGCACACCCCATGGTTTCTCACCACCATACCTTTGCTAATATTGTTTGTTCCACCAAGAATACCCTCTCATAACATTATCTAGCAATTTCTACAAATCCATCAAACTCAGATCAAATGCTACCTCTTCCATGAAGTTTTCCTTCTTTCTTTTCCACCAGAAAAAAATCTTGCCTTTCTTTGAGTTAATATAGATCTTTGTTTGATGGATAATAAGAAGATAGCATGTGTATGCATCAGGGAAAAAAATTTTAACCAGTTTACAGTTATCAAAAATCATTCTTTCCTTTCCCTTGGCTATTAAATGAACAAGGTTAGATGCTGGTCTGTTCTCAGGTGAAGCATAGTTTATGTACTAGTTGGAGAGTTAGTGGTTTCCAAAAAATACTTGGAATTATGGGCTTATTAATTAATGCAAGTTTATGGAAACCTAGGGCATATAAGTCAATGCTTCTGAGTATGTGAATTTGAGGGTAGGTCCCTGGACAAATTGAGGGTGCTTTTTAGACCTTCATTTGGATTCCATAGACAAATCGAGGGTGGTTTTAAGACTTTCAGTTGAATTCCATTATCTTTGGGATAACCTCCATTTAAGCAACATAATGGTGAATGAGAATTTAAACAGCTTTGTGCAAGGAGTACATTTTATTCATTACATTTTCATTCCCAGTGCCTAGAACAATGTTTGACATATAGTATGTGCTTAATAAATGCTCATTAATAGATTGATTGGCATAAAAGCAGGTCCTCTATCCTGTGTCTGATCAGCATGATTGAGCTATACTGGGTTTCTGCTGATCTCCATGGGTACCACTAGTCTAGTTCTGAGACCCTCATTGTCCCCACACGAGAAAAAAGAGGATGGGAACAAGGCAAACACCTGGACTTGGCACTAATGTTAATGGTTCTAGGTTCCTTGTACTTTCAAATTTTACCTTGATTCTCACTGCATATAGTATCAGACCTTTTGTGTTGATTAATTTTACTAAGCTGGTTTTGTTTTCTTCTTATTCTTTTTTCTTTATTTTAAGGGATTTTTCCCCTAGAAAGGGGAAGAATAATTTGGGAAATATTGGTGAAAACAAACCAAAATGAAATGATTTATTAAAGTTCCATCTTGTTTCATAATTATCCATATTCATTACTTATCTGCCCAACTAGACTCTAAATTCCATAAGATAAGAACCACATTGTATTTTGTTTATGTCTCTCTTGGCAGTGCCTTGAATTCAATAAATGTTTGTTGGATGACAATATGAAGGACGCTCTAATTCTTACCTTTCAGTACCACATATTGAGCTCTTTAATCATGATTTTTACAAGTTTGTTCCTTGAAGCTTCTTAACAATGAACTGGCATAGGTGATAGCCCCCCTTGTCCTTACTCTTCTTACCCTCTCTACCTATATTTTTTAAAGGGCCTGCATAGACCAAATTCAACACCAAATTCACTCCTAAGACTTGTGTCTTAATACTTTACACTTTTTTCTCTTTTAGGCATTTATGTCAATGTTCCAGATTCTTACCCAGGAAGGATGGGTAGATGTCATGGACCAGACTCTCAATGCTGTAGGCCACATGTGGGCACCTGTGGTTGCCATCTACTTCATTCTTTATCATCTATTTGCTACTCTGGTGAGTTGGGCATGGAACACTTACATTTTTATCACAATTATTTTTAATTTTAGCTTGGATTTGATCATAAACATCGTGTTTAATCTATTGTAAAATTCTTCATGAGAACCACTCAGGATTCTAAAGGAAGTGGTTACCCTCTCTCAGGTATGACTCCTTGCATAAGAACCAAATCCCTGTACTCATCTTCTAACCATTGTGAGTTTTCACAGTTCAGATTATCTAACAATGGAACCAAGCCTCGTTGTTTATCATGTAGAGACACTCTCCTCAGTTTCATTATATTCTCTTCACAGCTGTAATTAAACCAGAGGCAGAAGCCTAAGACCTCAGGGTGCTATTTGTTAATTAGAAATCAGCACAGTGTTTTCATGCTGTGTTCTCCTAAAAGAAGCACATGGGAGAAAAGTGCTTGGTTATAGATCATGGAATAGCTTGACAAAATGAAATACTAAAATCCATGAGAAATTCAATTCTGTCGCACAAAAAAAGGAATCTCTCCCCAATGCATTTCCATGGTAGGGGGAAATAAAGTTAGGAGCTACTAACTAGGGTATGTTGAAGAATATATTTCATGATATTCTGTAGCTATAATTGCCTATCTCAGTGGATGGGACCTCCACATTTTCAAGAAGCAGCCCTGAATACCAGAAATTTGTAACTGACCTAGTATCATTCTTTTACTCCTGTACCTTAGACAGATGAGAAGTACAAACTCTAGGCTTGACCTCTTTCCAGGAACATGGGAGGTGATGTTTTGAAATCAAAAGCATTCCAGATTTAGAGTCAGCAAGAGTCTGGGTTTGAACCCTGCCTCTGACACTTATGTTCATGTTGTGTGATCATGGACAAATTACTTATCTTCCCTTTTCCTCAATTTCCCCATCTACAAAATGGGAATAATAATTCTTGCAGTAATTACTGTATATTAAACAATCTATTAACATGAGTTATTAGTGCTAAGACCTCTACCTAACTCACTGATCATATTAGAAAATGTCAACTGAGTAGCAACTATGTATAAAACTCTGGAATTTTTTACCCAAGATACAGTGATGGGAGGTGGAAGTAGAGTATGTATAGGAAGCATTGTGGGATGTGAGGTGAACATTGAAAATAGTAAAGAAAAAATTTTAATATTATTTTAAAATCTCAACTTTCCTTCCCATAATAACTTTGTCAAGTATACTACATGGATAGTGACTACAGCAGTTTGCTAGAGTCAGCTCAAACTGGAGAGTGAGAGGCAATTTCATGTGGGCACTTACACTTGGAAAGCAGCAAACATTGCAAATGAGGGCTTGATTTATTATATCTTTGATTGTACCAGACATAAGAAAGTGATGGAGAAAATGCTGATTATGCAAATTAAAATTAAACATGTGTCTTGGGTACTTTTTACCCAAAAGAGAGCTGGTATGCCACTGAGATATGATTGTTGGGACAAATCTCACAATCTGAGGTGTTATTGGTGCATGAATTCCTACCTATAGAACTAAAGCTAAGTAAATCCCTGAATAGCTTTGAATCCATTTATAATTTACTTTATACTTAAACTGCATTGCAACTCCCATTGTGGGAGACTGATTTTCTTTTTTTTTTTCTTTTTTTGGATGGCAGTTGGGATTAAGTAACTTGCCCAAGGTTACTCAGCTAGGTTTTTGTTTGTGTGTGTTAAGTGTCTGAGGCCAGATTCGAACTCAGGTCCTTCTGACTCCAGGGCCAGTGCTCTACTCACTGCACCACCTAGCCGCCCCAAGCCTGATTTTCTAACATTTGAAATGAACTGTTTCATTCTGGTGGCTTACAATATATATTTTTTTCCTCTGACATGAACCCAGGTCTTCCTAAAAATCAAGATTATTTCCTCTTACTCTTTCTACCTATAAAATAATAATAACTAACATTTACATAACACTTTAAAGTTTACACAATACTTTATAAATATATACTTATTTGATTCTCATAATTACCCTGGAATGCTATTATTATCTCCAGTTTACAGATATAGAAATTGAGGCAGACACCCAAAAACTCTGTCACTGGGAGTTTTTCATTTATCACAGAGCCTATGGACACTTTTTAAGAATACCATTTTTAAATGCCTAAAATAAAATACATAGAATTACAAAAGCAATCACTTTTATTGAAATATAGATTTATATTTTTGCACCATTAGATGCAATATCTCTCCACAATATATCTCTCCAATATCTCTCCACAGACCCCAATCTTTTTAACTTTAAACAAATGCTTTATTAACTTCTGTTTTACATTATTCATTTCCGCCAGATTTTGAGTTACAATCATTTTCCCCCCGTTATTCCCCTACCCAGCCTCCCAGAATAGCAGTCCCACAAGATATTGCTTCCTCCAATCTGCTCTCTCCCATACCTTCTCCCATACCCCCTTCGACTTTTCCATTAGAGGAAGGTGAATCTTTGTGTCCCAATGCCTGCACATCTTATCTCCCAGAGCGCTGCGCTGGTCCTTCCTGCAGGGCTGCTGGGCTGTCCTCAGCGGGAGGTTAGCTTCTCTGTGTTGTTCTATGGGTGCTGGGGCTCCAGAAGTTGTTCAGAGTCCCCTTTTACATAGTTTGGGGGGATTCTGGGGGCAGAGTGGCTTGGATGAGCTGTTTCTACTCCACCACCTTGGCTTCGCCCCCCCACAGACCCCAATCTTGAATGTAGACAATCTTGAAAGTTTCTTCTAGCTCCATGATTTCATTAATCTATGCTGTTAATCAAAAGTCATTCCTCCTTTCATTTTCATTGACAAATCACTACTTCATCAAAAATTATACTCATGACCTATTACTAGGACATAATTATTATTATGATCTGTTACTCAGATTATTTTTATTCCTTATCTAAAGTACTCATGATTGGCGTTTTGTGTATAACTTCTTGCATGCTAGCCTCTTTATCCATATTTCTTTGTTTTTGTCATATTTTACCTTTTAAATTAGTACCCCTCTTCCTTCTCCTTCATTTATTATCATCTTAAAATGAAAATAAAAATTGATTTGTTGTTGTCATTAGATTTAATAATTGATTATGTTTATTTCTGCCAGAGCATGCTTTATCATTATTCTTGCAAACATACTCTTTAGACAGAATATTATAGGCTGGAAACCACAAGAAGCTAGTGGGGAGTACTAGGATAAGTATGATGAACAGAGCTATAGAATCAGACTGATCCAAGGCAAAGTTGTGACATAGTCAAAGTAGCTTAAGCCATACCTTGTTAGAAAGGCCTCTGGATTTAGCATCAGAACACTAGTGCTTGAACTTTTGCTCTGCCACTGACTTGTAAACTTACAGAATCAAGAAAATTTTCCCTTGGCTTTGTGAGACAAAGGCAGAAGTACTTAACCTAGGCAATGGTGAGCTTACATTTAAAATTATTTTGACTCCTCTTTTTCCATAAAATTTCTTTCCTTTTAAATTTTTGTAATTATTCTTATGTATTTAAAAACTTTTTTTGTCTGAGAAGTGGTCCACAGACTTTATCAGCTTGCCAAATGGTCCATAATGGGGAGAAAGGGGAAGAAGCTAAGAACCCCTAAAATGCATAAATATTGAAAAATAGCAGATAATATTTCATTTGTTTCTCACAATAATCCTGGGAGGTAGGTACTGTTATTATTCTCATTTCACATATAAGGAAACTGAGGCAAACACAGGTTAAGTGACTTGCCCAGGATCACATAGATAGTGTCAGAGGCCTGTTTTGAACTCAAGCCTTCCTGACTACAGGCCCAGTGCTCTATCCAATGTTTCACCAGCTGCCTTTAATAAATAATAAAAGTCATTTAGAGACATAAAAGATGAAGAATAATGTAAGAATTGAGTGTGTGTGGGTAGGGGTGGTAGAAGAGGAAATCTACAATTCCAATTAATATATGAACCTCCTTATGAGGAGAATCCCTCTGCTACTAAAGAACAATACCTACTCTGCATCCAGCATTCAATTTTACCTGAAGATTTTAATATTGGTGTATTCATAAGGGAGGATGGTAGAGATATATATTGGAAAACATAATTCAGGAGTAATAAATGAGAGAGACAAATGTTTGAAATCTATAAGTATAAATAGCTTATTCAGGAAAAGAGCCAGGGGTAATAGAAATGGTGAGCTGGAAATAATATCACATAAAGTGAAATTGATTGTAATTTATAAAATAGAAAATAACTCTTTACCAGTGTGAGAGTCATTTCTGCATCAATTTTCTCTGTACAGAAAGTTCACCAGCTTGCTAGAGCCAAAATCAAAATTAATAAAATTAGATTAAATTTGAAAAAAACATGAGAAACTATTATTTGAGGCAACTCAAATCTGACATTTTTAAACAATCTAGTGACATCAAAAATTGGGGAATGCATAAAAGAATAAACATTGACACAATATCATTGTTTCCTAATGAATTTAAACTGAAGAAATAAATTACCACAGAGGAAAATAGAAGCACCTAACAACCACATTAGTCAGTAAACCTTGATCTAGTTAGACTATGAGCTCCTTAAAAGAAGGGACTGGGTTTTTTTCCCTTTTCTTTTATTCCCAACACTTAGCACAATTCCTGGCACATAGTGGACACTTAAAAAATACTTGTTGATTGATAAACAGAAAATTAGAAGAGTCACAAGAAATACCAATTTAGAATATAAATGTATTTGAAAAGTCTTATAGTAGAAGATTATGAGCAGTATCAATAAGTTTATAGAAAGCAAAAGATCCCAAAGAAGCCAGATCACCAAGAAAGTATTTAAGGATGAAAAATTTTAAGAATAACAGAGAGATTAAAAATGGATAAGATTTGTCAAGGTTTCTTCATTTAAATTTTTTTTCTGTCATTGGTGTTTGATATGTCACCCTTGAGCTCTACATCACAGTTGCTTTTGTGAAACATAAGAAAACAGAAATGATACCTCGACAAATAAAATGGGAAAGGCTACTAGATAATACATTAAAGGAAACAAAATCTTTAGAATATTGAAGAATCAGTTCCCAATATTTTATTTTTTTTTTATTTTTTGCCTTTTGGAGGGCAATTGGGGTTAAGTAACTTGCCCAAGGTTACACAGCTAGGTTTTTTGTTTGTTTGTTTGTTTGTGTGTGTGTGGTAAGTGTCTGAGGCCGGATCCGAACTCAGGTCCTTAGTTCCCAAGATTTTAGAAAGAAGAGAGGACACCAAACATAAGGAAAACACCTTGGATAGGATTACCAAAAAAGGGCCATTGAAAAAATGTCCATAATTACTTAACAATATAACTGCTTTCTGACCTAGATCTCCTCCAGGAGAGTTAAAAAGTAGGAAGGCTACCTCTGGGAGAATACACCCTTTACCCAGGTGACTTGATTTCCCCCATGGCTTGAATGATGTGAGATTCAACAATTCTCTTCTGTTAGATGAGATGGAAGACTACCAGACTTTTCAAAGTGCCATGCAGTTAAAGTTTCTTTAATGTGCTGTCTCCCCTCCTCGGGATATGAATTGGAGAAGAGGACTTCTTCTATGCCCTTTTTCTGTTTACATCCCAAGTACTTAACATACAGTGCTTCATAAATGCTTTTTTATTTGTTTATTCATCTCAACAAAATTCTACATGTTTCAAGAGCATCTTTGATGAAGGTACACAAAGGGAATCTGCAGGGTTCTGTAAATTATATTCTATGTCAGATCACATTTTAAGTCACACAACTGCTTGAATACATAATTCCATTGTATTTTAGTTTGCTAATTATATAATGTCTTATAGCTGTGTATTAACAATGCAATATTCACTATGCCTATGGCAATTACAAATAGGCTTATGTGGTTATTAATCACAAAATATATCAGTCTTTCTATATGGGGGATAAAGCCAGAGAATTTATTAAAATACCAAATAACCCAGTCCCAAAACCAGAAAGTCAAAGCCATCAGGGTAGTTATGAAATTGGCACCAGTAGTTAACATAGTAAACAACCACATTCTTAAGCCTTCAAAACAGAACAGGCTACTTCAGGCAAAGGTCCTTCTCTCCCGACTCTCAGCAACTGCTCAGCGTCCAGGAAGCGTGCTCACAACAGCTCCGGCCCCCCACAGTTCCAGTTCCCGGCAGCCCCCAACAAGAGTCCTTAGCAGAAATTCTGGCTGGCTTAAAAAGAGGTTTGGGCCTCGACCTCTACCTTGGCAGTTACTGCTGTTGCTGTGGCCACCAACAGTCCCCAATGGAACTCTTAACTCTTCTTCCACTTCCTCTTGCCCCTCCCCTTCCTGCTATGTCAGCAAGTCCAATGAGGCATGGAAGATCTTTAAATCCCATAACCCTTACAAGCTGGTATCTGGGACAGAAGGGAGGAAAAGGAATTGGACCTATGATTTCATTGCTACAGGGAAATTCCTTCGATTAGGATCTGCTCTATATCTTATTTTAGAGAGTTGGCTCAGGTACTGAGAGATTGGATGATTTATCCAGGGTCACATAGTCAGCATATGTCAAAGCAAGAACATGAGCCTGTGTGTTCCCAACTCCAAGGCCAGTTCTCTATCTTTTTGCTAATGTGAAATTTATTAATAAGTGCTTTATTAATTTGTATTAATACAAATTACATTAATTGTAATTAATGTAATGTAATTACATTAATTAAATTACAAATTAATACAAATTGTACACTCTATAATTATAAATATTATAAAGGAATTTATTCATTATAAATAAAGTACTTTATTTATAATGAATAAATTCCTTTATAATATTTATAATTATTCATATGCCATGCTTGCCTCTTCTAGGCTATATTTTAGAGGAATAAAATTCTGGATGGCAACTAGTAAGCAGCAGTTGATAATTAATCTTGATACAAAGTATTGAAACTAATGGCAGTAAAGTGAGCTGGTGATGGTTTGTGATGTCCCATTTATAATTTTTCCCCCCAAAGGAACTCATTTGAATGTATAATAGTCTGTATTATATAATCTTGGGCTTTATTTTAGTCATCTTAATCTCTATTTTATAATGGTGTCTTTGAGTTTTAACATGTATTAAATGAAAACCCTTTAGTAGATATTTCTTTCTTTCCTGTGAACTATTTTAATAACCATGTTTAAGCAACAGCTAATTATAATTGTTATCCACTCTGGTCAGTGGTGCCTTCTAACTGAGTATGCTCCTGATTCAGTTTTTACAGGGCCAGGCATGTGCCAAATGCAAAACATGTTTTCCTACAGCTTGTACTGGAACAAAAAGCAGCATGCCATCTCATTGTCCCCTGGAGGACACTAATTTGTCAGCCTAGAATAAAAATTAAACTCAGGATGCACTGTGAATGCATATTCCATAAGCATTATTTAGTACCCTTTTGGGGCCACCCTTTTATCCAGTGGTTTATTTGCTCTCTGTTTCTATCTTCTCACATTGTCCTTTGACTAATAAACATGCCCTCCTTCCAAACCCAGCTCTGTCTATGACTGGTGAAGAAGCAATGCATATTACTTTTACCACAACAAGGAAACCCTAGATTTGTGTGCAGTTTCCCTTATTGTGGTTTCAAAGAATGAGTTTGATATAGGAATGCTTAAAGATGAAAATTTAACAGGCATTAAAAATAGTCTTAATTTCCTTTTAAGGAATGAATGATGTCCTAACACAGTTTACATGGTATCCATATACAAAAAAACCTATATCCATTGGCCAAAATGCAGCATAACCCAGTGTGAATTAACTAACTTGATTTTTCAAAAGTCGTTTGACAGTGTATCCTCACTGAAAATATCCTAATTTATATTGTTATGATTAAATTCCACTTTTTGTCAACCTATTAAAAAATGGAAATTGTTTCCAGCCACAGGCTGCAAGGTAGCATAGGGTGGGACATGATTGTAAGTGGCAAAACAAAACAAAGCCGATTATAGTCGGCTGGTCAGACTCCTGCTGAGTTTCAGGAGAAAGCTTCAAATTAAACAAAACTAGCACTTATTAATAAAGTTCACACTAGAGGAAGGAAATAAGATTAAAGGTGACATTTCAGCTAAAGGGCCATCTTTAGGCTATATGGAGAGATGAGCATGGGTGGAAGCACAGAGTAGATGGAAGCTATTTAAAAACAAAGGGAAATGGAAAATGAAAATTGAAAGAGAGAGGGAGAGGGCACGACTATATGGTGAGTTAGAATGTAAAGTAGGTCATGCTGTTAGGGAAACAACCCAGAGGAGGGCCAAGGATTGAAAAAGGCACTTCAAAAGCAATGAAGCAAACCAGAAAAATAAATGACAACTTTCAGCTTCTTGCACAGTGAGTTGGACTGAGCCTAGAAGTGACACTCTATGTAGATAAAATGCCTGTTGAATGAAGGGGAAGGCAGAGAGGGAGGGAGGGAGATCACAACAGAATCTAGTATCTAGCATGATAGATCTTAGGACTGGAAGAGACCTGAAACAAACACACAGCCTAAGAACCCTTGATCTATTTCAACTTCCACTTTTTAAAGATGAGGAACTCAAGATCAGAGAGATTTAAGTGACTTGCTCAGGTCACAGAAGTTATATATGTCAGAGATATGATTTGAGTCTATGTTTCCATTCCCAGTACCACCCTTATTCCCTTGCCCCTTGAGGCTTACTGATAATAACTTACAAGTATTTGGGACTTTAAGGTCTGCAAAGCAGTTTTCTCACAAGGAAGTGAGGAAGGAAAATTTATCCTTGTTTTACCCAAGAAGTTCAGAGAAATGAAATCAAATTTTCCCTTGGTTACATAATAAGGAAGCATCAGAACTAAGACCTATTCTGATCCTAATCTCAAAATCTTTGCCACTGTTCTTAATGCTGTTTCTGTCCAATTAAACCATTAGCAATTAATTCACTATGAGGAAGTAAGAAATAACAAGCAAGTCTACTTTTTTGTTAGATGTGTACCTGAAACGAATAAGGAAAAATGATCATAATAACTGCCCTTTAGATGTAAAATGGCTCAGTCAAAGATATGATCTTTGAGTTAGGAATACATGGATTCCATTTCAAACACTTACTAGCTGTGTGGCCCTAGTCAAATACTTTCCCTTCTCTGGGACTCAGTTTCCCCAACTGCAAAATGAAATGGTTAGACCAAATGGTCTGTAAGACCCTTTAAATATCTAAATCTATGAT
This sequence comes from Gymnobelideus leadbeateri, assembly GCA_011680675.1. Lineage (NCBI taxonomy): Eukaryota > Metazoa > Chordata > Mammalia > Diprotodontia > Petauridae > Gymnobelideus > Gymnobelideus leadbeateri. Next base: position 182,881 of record WOXC01007139.1, on the reverse strand, counting down.
CTTTCTGTGGCATTGTGGATGTGCAGCCTGGACAATCGGTTTAACCTTTTGGTGCCCTAAGCATAAATCTAATAAGACTATCGCTTTATATACAGCAGTTGCCGTTTTGAATGGATAAGAAAGGGTTTCCTCACCACAATTTCCCTACACCAACTAAACTCCAGGTTTTGACAGAACAAAACATTACTGTACAAAATAAAGCAGGAAACCATGACATTTATGAGATGCACTGAAATTCACAAACTACTTGATATGTATTCTCTCATTTGACCTTCATAGCAAACCTGTGGGTAAGGTACTTCACCTTGGATGACTCTATGAGCTCATTGATTGAAGTATTCCTTCCAACAATGCAGATCTCATATCATCAATGACCTTGAAATCTCGCCCTGGCCCTCTTGTATATAGTCCAAAGGGAGTCTGCCCCTGTATCCTAGGGGCCTCTTGATTTCTTGATATTACCTGGATACCAATGAAGTTCAAGACCTTTCTGGTGTCTAATGGCTACTTCTTGCTCTCCCCATATTATTTCTAGTCATATATCACTAAAGATGTGTGTGTGTGTGTGTGTGTGTGTATGTGTGTAGACAGCATAGTTATTCTTATCCTCCTTATACTGATGAGAAAACTTAGGATCATGCAAGCTAGGTGATTTTCCCATTGTTATGAGAGGAAGGATTCAGTCTCACATCGTCTTATCTCCGAGACCTATCTTTTTAGATCTTCCTATCTTTTTTCCATGTCATGCCATCTTGCCTCTCATTTACTACCTCATGAGGATATTAGGGCATTAAGAGATTGAAGATTCATAATGGGATAGGGATGGCAAGTGAAAACATCATTGGAATTGCAGGTATAGCAACCAAGTAAAATGGATTTGTTATTGTTCCATTGTTTTTCAATCATGTCCCAATCTTCATGGCCCCATTTGTGGGGATTTTCTTGTCAAAGAAACTGGAATGATTTGCCATTTCCTTTCTCATATTATTTTACTGATGAGAAGCTGAGGCAAACAGGGTGAAATGACTAACCCTGAGTCACATAGCTCATAAGTATCTGAGGTCAGATTAGAACTCAGAAAGATGACTCTTCCTGACTCCAGGCCTGGTTCTCTATCCAATGTATGGCCTAACTGCCCCAAAATGAGTTTAAAACACCGATTATTAACTGTAAATTAAATAAATTTTTATAGTAAAAACATCAAATTCACAGTAAATCTGCATTATTAGCTATGATTTTTAACTGTAAATCTTTCTCATGGGCTTATAGGACTTTGAAATAAAATGGACAAGATCACCTAACAAATTTTTCATATTATGTATATGTTAATAGACAATGTATATAGTGTCAGCATTGTATATCAGGGTGACCGCCTTTCACTTTTGGCAGCATTCACAGGTGTTGCAAGGCCTGAGAGCATGCACAATGCAAAGTGTACATGTTTTAAGTTCAGAGCCAAGGCTACAGTGAAGTTACTCAACGCAGCACAGGCAAGCACTGCCAGAAACACCTTGGATTCATTACACATTTGATCTTAATTAATTTTTGGTCATTGCAGGTTCAGAAACCTTTTACTGTTGCCATATTCTTCCCAACCCCATATGGGGTTGTGACCAACAGTTTAAGAAGAGCTGTTTATATCATCTTATTACTTCCAGTCTTTCTTGATACCTGCAAGGAAGATTTCTTTTTTATAGGCATTTTAATTAATTAATTAATTAATTAATTTTTAGTTTTCAACATTCATTTCCACAAGATTTTGAGTTACACATTTTTTCTCCCCATCTCTCCCTATCCCCACCCCAAAATAGCAAGCCTACTGAATACCGCTTCCCCCAATGTGTTCTCTCATGTCCTCCCCCACGACCCCCCCTAACTTTCTATTAAGGCAAGATGGGTTTCTATACCCCAGTACCTGTATATCTTATTTCCCAGTGGCATGTAAAAAAACAATTTTTAAACATTTGTTTTTAAAACTTTGAGCTCCAGATTTTTTCCCTTCTTCCATCCTCACCCACCCCCACTAGGAAAATAAGCATTTCAATACAGGTGGTACATATATAGTTACCCAAATTATTTCCATAGTAGTTATATTGTGAAAGAATAACTATATTTCCCTCCATCCTATCCCACCCCCACTTATTCTATTTTCTTCTTTGACCCTATCCCTTTTCAAAAATGTTTGCTTCTAACTAACCTCTCCTCCAATCTTCCCTCCCTTCTTTCATCCTCCCTCTTATCCCCTGCCCCCCTATTTTCCTATAGGGTAAGATACCCACTTAAGTGTGTATGTTATTCCTTCCTTAGGCCAAATTCAATGAGAATCAGGTTGTCCTGTTCCCTTTCACCTTTCTGCTCTTCCCCTCCATTGTAACAGTTTTCTCTTGCCTCTTTTATATGAGATAATTTACTCTAATCTTTCTCTTCTTCTCTACTCCCAATAAATTCCTCTCTCACCTCTTAATTTTATTTTTAGATATCATCCCTTCATATCCAACTCATCCTGTGCCCTCTATGTATGCATGAACATACATATACCCACACTCACGTACATATTTATATACACATACACCCTCCTATACATATATGTATGTATACATATATATATGTGTATGTATACACACACACACATATTGCCTTCAACTATCCTCCTACTGAGAAAAGTCTCTTGAGTTACAATTGTCATTTTTCCATGTACAAATGTAACTAGTTCAACTTTAATAAGTTCTTATGATTTCTTTTTCCCATTTACTTTCGAATGCTTCTCTTGTTTCTTGTATTTGAAAGTCAAATTTTCTATTCAGCTGTTTTGTTCATCAAGAATGCTTTAAAATCCTCTATTTCACTGAATTACCACATTTTTACCTGTAGCATTATACTCAGTTTTGCTGGGTAGGTGATTCTTGGTTTTAGTCTTAGCTCCTTTGATCTCCTTAATATCATATTCCAAGCCCTTTTTGATACCTTAATGTAGAAGCTGTTAGAGCTTGTGTTATCCTGACTGTGTTTCTACAATACTCAAAGTATTTCTTCCTGACTGCTTGAAGAATTTTCTCCTTGACCTGGGAACTCTGGAATTTGGCTATAATATTCTTAGGAGTTTTCTTTTTGGAACTTTTTCAGGAGGGGATCTGTGAATTCTTTCAACCTCTATTTTGCCCTCTGGTTCTAAAACATCAGGGCAATTTTCCTTGAGAATTTCTTGAACAATGATTTCTAGGTACTTTTTTTGATCATGGCTTTCAGGACGTGCAATAATTTTTAAATTATCTCTCCTGGATCGATTTTCCAGGTCATTGGTTTTCCAGTGAGATACTTCACATTGCCTTCTGTTTTTTCATTTGGTTGGATATCTTTAATAGTATCTTGATTTCTCATGAAGTCATTAGCTTCCAATTGCTCCAATCTAATTTTGAAGGAGTTATTTTCTTCAGTGAGTTTTTGAAATTTCCTTTTCCTTCTGGCAAATTTGGCTTTTTAAGGCATTCTTCTCCTCTTTGGCTTTTTGGGCCTCTTTTGCCATTTGAGTTAGTTACTATTTTTTAAGGTGTTATTTTCCTCAGTGTATTTTTGGGTCTCCTTTAGCAGGCTGGTTACTCTCTTTTCCTGATTTTCTTGCATCATTCTCATTTCTCTTCCCAATTTTTCCTTCACTTCTCTTACTTGATTTTCAAAATTCTTCTTGAGATCCTCCATGGCCTGTAACCAATTCATATTTTTCTTGGAGGCTTTTGATACAGGAGTTCTGACTTCATTGTCTTCCTCCTGATCCATGCCTTGAAACTTTTTGTCCCCCAAAAATGATTCTATGATCTGTTTGTGCTTCAGTTGCTTGCTCATATTGTCAGCCATTTACTTGATTTTTTAGCTCTTTGCCACAGTAGAACTCTGCTTCCAGAATGGAGAGAACTATGTCCCAAATCTCTGGGGTTTTCACAGCTGATGGATCTATTAGGAGGGCACCGTCTCTACAGCCCCCACAAGCTCTGGCTCACTGGTCACACACTCCAGGACCACCACCCAAGACTGTGATTCAGATCCAAGCAGGTTAAAGAAAGAGTGATTACCCTCTGAATGGTCATTTGGTTCCCATACTATCTGCAGGCCAGGAGCTCTGGAAGCAGCCATGCTGCTGTTGCTGCACAGTCACCACACCTCTAGCCACCTCTCACCCCAGGGTCAGGGCCCAGACCATGCTCTTCAGTCTCCCCACCCCCTGTTCCTACAGAGATCTACAGTGACCTTTTACTTTGTCCTTGGTGTTTATGGGTTGAGAAGTCTAGAAACCACCACAGCTGCTCATGATTTACTCTACTGAAGTCTGCTCCAGGCCTACTGCTGGTCAGGGTGCCCTGGGGCTGGAACTGAGAGCTCGGCTCCCAGCTTGATGTGATAGACCCTTCCTGTCTGCCTGCTGGGCTTCCTTCAGTGTGAGATTTGTTTCTTTCTGCCACTTTGAGAGTTCTGTAGCTCTAAAGTTTGTTTAGAGTCATTTTTACATGTATTAGAAGCGATTGGAGCAGGAGCCCACCCCAAGTTTGTGCTTCTGCCCTGCCATCTTGGTTGTGCTACCCCGAGGAAGATTTCACTAAGACAGAATCAGAGCCATATGATCTGAACTTTGCCCTTCAATTTGAAATGTGTTCCTAAGCTAAGATTTTCAAAGTTTCCAACAACTTGTACAAAAGCATGGAGAGGGAAGAAGATATTTGGGAGCTGGGGAAAGAACTAAGAAATGTATGCAGTGTTTTAAATTATTATTAAGAATTTTTCCTATGTAGAAAGAACATCCATTTCTAAAGTAGCAGTGGCTATTACAATATACCAGGAGGTAATAATGTAGATTCCAAAATAAAAATTGTTATAAGCACTAAAGGAGGGTAGGGTGACCAGATAATTTAGAGCTGGCAAATCATAATGGGCAAATTGTTTCATCTTAATAATGATTCACTGTGAACTTCTCAAAAATTGGTATGGCATAAAACTTTTAAAAGTTCTCTATTATATTAATGTACTGCTTGGTACATATCCTTCAGTTTCATTTAGTAGCTAAAGTACTATTTTTGGCATAGTACATGTGGTCTTCTTAAAAGAGCATCTTGAATAATAATAAATGACAATTAAATATTTATAGGTCAATTTCTAATTAGCTTAGATCATTCATATGCATTATTACTTTTCTTTTCAAAAAAAGTTGTGATTTGCATTGAGCATCCAGTCATTTCTGACCTATTGATTCTTTTATCTACTCCCTATCTATTAGGAAAGGCAGTGTAGTACAGTAGAAACTTTAAGAGTATTTTCCCCAAGATGCTAAATTCAGAGGTTAATGAATTTAGAGTACCCTGCCAACATTTTCAGTCCTTTAGGAGGAATGTAGAAACAACATAGCTTAGCCGCTAATTAAAAGAATAGTGAGAAAAGAACTCTATTGGATGGCATTTTATCTCTTCTCTCCCTGTTCTAGGTCATCCCCTCCAACCTCACAAGAGTCCCACCAACAGAAGCATTATGTTTCTATCCTGGAGTTTTTGTCTATTCCTTTTCCACTCATTTAAGGAGGCTTAAATTTTATTTCATTCCATTTCATTTAAGGAGGCTTTCTCTGCTGCTTTTTTTCTTTTCTTTTAATCTTATGTAATATTTTATTTTTCCCAATTACATGTAAAAATAATTTTAACATTCTTTTTTCTTCAAATTTTGAGTTCCAAATTCTCTCCCTGCCTTGCCTCCCCCCCAACTGAAAAGATAAGCAATTTGACATAGATTATACATGAGTAGTCATACAAAACATGTTTCCATGTATGTCATGCTGTGAAAGAAAACAGACAAAAAACCCAAGCAAAATAAAGAAAGTAAAGAAAAAGTATCTTTGGGGTGGCTAGGTGGCACAGTGAATAGAGCATCAGCCCTGGACTCAAGAGGACCTGAGTACAAATCTGGCCTCAGACACTTAACACAAAAACTAGCCATGTGACCTTGGGCAACTCACTTAACCCCAATTGCCCTCCAAAAAGTGGGGGGAAAAGTATCTTTGATCTGCATTCAGGCTCTACCATTTCTTTCTCTAGAGACAGCACCTTTCAGCATAGTGGACAGTACTTTTCACCCTAAGTCCTACAGAATTGTCTTGAATCATTGTATTGCTGAGAATAGCTAAGTTACTAAAAGTAGATCATCATACAATATTGATATTACTGTGTACAGTGTTCTCCTGGTTCTGTTCATTTCACTTTATATCAGCTCATGTAAGTTTTTCCATGGTTTTCTGAGAGCATCCTGCTCATCATTTCTTTTTTTTTTTTTTTTTTTTTGCTTTTTTGAAGGGCAATTGGGGTTAAGTAACTTGCCCAAGGCCACATGGTTAGGTTTTTGTTTGTGTGAGCATTAAGTGTCTGAAGTCAGATCTGAACTCACGTCCTTCTGACTCCAGGGCCGACGCTCTGCTCACTGCACCACCTAGCCACCCCTGCTCATCATTTCTTAAAGCACAATAGTATTCTATCACAATCATATAGAACAGCTTGTTCAGTCATTCCTGAATTGATGGGCATCCCCTCAATTTCCAATTTTTTGTCACCACTAAAAGAGCTGCTATAAATATTTTTGTTCACATGTATCCTTTTTCTTTTTGTTTTTTTTTAATCTCTTTGGGACATAGACCTAATAGTGGTGTTGCTTGGTCAAAGGGTATGTATGGTTTTTATAGCCCTTTAGGCATATCTCCTAATGTCTCTCTAGCATGGTTGAATAAGTATACAACTTCACCAATAAGTGTTTTAATTTTCCCACATCTCCTCTGAAATTTGTCATTTTGCCTTTCTGCCATATTAGCCAATCTGGCATGTGTGAGGTATCAGCTCAGTTGTTTTTATTTGCATTTCTCTCATCAGTAGTGATTTAGATAATTTTCATATGACTACAGATAGCTTTGATTACTTTGTCTGAAAACTGCCTGTTCATGTCCTTTGACCATTTATCCATTGAGAAATGATTCCTATTTCTTGAAATTTGATCCCATTTTCTATATATTTGAGAAATTAAGTTTTTATCAGAGAAACTCATTGCAAAAAGTTTTTTTTTTTTCGCAGCAATGATCAGCAACTACACATTTCCCTCCATCCTATTTCCCCCCTATTTATGCTGTTGTCTCTCTACTTTTACCCTGTCCATTCTCAAAGGTGTTTTGCTTCTGACTTTTACCTCCCCAAAATTGCCCTCCCTTCCATCAATCCCCCTCTTCTCTTATCCCAATCCCTTCCTACTTTCCTGTATAATAAGACAGATTTCTACGCTCAACTGAGTGTATATATTATTCCCTCTTTGAAATAATTCCAATGAGTGTAAGTTATTTTTGTCTTCCTTTCCCTATTTCCCCCATTTGATAACATACTATTCTACCTCTCCTTTTCCCCTTCTCCCAATATATTCTTCTTCTCATCCCTTAATTTTTTTTACATTCAACTCACACCTCTGCTTTCTATGTATAATCCTTCTAACTGTGCTAGTAATGAGAAAGTTTTTAGGAGGTATAGGTATAATATTCTCATGCAGGAATATGAGGAGTTTAACCTTACCAAAGACCTTATGCTTTCTTTTTCCTGTTGACCTTTTTATGTTTCTTTGCATCTTGTATTGGAAAGTCAAGTATATACATGGTTACATATATGTCTGAGCCCTGTACTATGGTTGGCTTTTTTTTTAGCTATTGTCTTATCATTTTGCAGATTCTCCTGAGTTTGTTTGTTGCTGTTATTTTGGACAACCTTGAGCTTGATGAAGATCTAAAAAAACTTAAACAGGTAAGCAGTATTTCTGGATGTTCTGATTATTTGTTTAATATTTCCATCTTCAAGAAAATAAGTGTTTCATGATTCATAGATATATATCATCACTGAGGATTTAGATCTTAAAAGAGCTATATTTGTGAAGTGCTGAATAGTGTAAGAAACTGAAAGCACTGTCCGACACAGTGAGATCCAACTCAGTCTCCTACTCAATTATGGCACCAGTTCATGATTCATGTGCAGTGCCAGTCCAAAAAAAGAAATGAAGGGTAGTAAGAGATGAGGTCCCTATCTGTATCCATATAGTCTAGTGAATATGTATTTTTCATCTCCTTTGTGTTTACATGGTGGGTGGTTAAACTTCTTTTACTCTATGTATATCAGGAAGTATACTTGGTACCATTAGTATGCTGGTATCTGTGATGAAGACTATTTGGAGTATACATCTATCACAATGGTGAATGTGAACGTATTCTTAAGATCTTTCTTTTGGACTGTTAGCTAAGAAAAATTAGAAAAATTATTCCTATTTTTGATAACAGAAAGAAGTACTGACTCATTTACAGTTTTCCATTATATGGAAAACATTGAAGATTAAATAAATCAGCCCCAATTTTATAATATGTCTATTATACTAGCTCTATCCTTTAAGAAATATCATTCATGAATCTGAGAAAACTCTTTTGGAAAATGCAATCCTGCCTTAAACTCTCTGACATCACTTGGGGGAAAGTGGAATGTTGTAAAGAATAACACTGGCAACATGCAACCCATTTTGATTAATGTGGGAGCTTCTAATATATTTTGATTTATTGAATGACTAACTTTTACTTCTAATATATAAAATGTACCCATAAACAATTCAAAATTTTATTTGTATTTTATTTTCAGCACTCTTGATCACTTTCAAAATTCACATTCTTTTTTAATTCTTTAATTAATATTCCTCTTCAAGTTTGTAGACTAGTTGACCAAATTAAATTTTGTACATTGATTGAATGTTGGCTTATACTTTGTTATACTTCAGAGTAGTAAATGTCATATGGTTCTAATTATCAAGAGGAATTATGTTTTCAAAAATGTTTTAGGTTCTTTTTAATTAAGCAATGCAACAGGTATATATGTGTGTATGTATGAAAAGTGTAGGCTGTCCTTATATATCATCATAGATAGTTGTCTCTTCAACCAAGAAAACGTCTGTCCTACTAATATAGTTATTTGAAAATCTGAAGAGTTGAACAAGGGTGTCTTACTTTTCAACCTGGAGTATGGGGTGGGGAGAAAAAACAATTTAAAAAATTTCCAGGGGTTACACTTTGAAATGAGACCTGATTTGACTAATGTTTTTCCTAAATGCCAATGTCTTCCCCATTCATTTGCATTGGGTAATAAGTATTACTTCATAACCCTTAACTCTTTCTTTTTTTTTTCAATTAAGCAAATGCTTTATTAACTTGTTTTACATCATTCATTTCCGCCAGGTTTTGAGTTACAATCATTTTCCCCCCATTATTCCCCTACCCAACCTCCCAGAATAGTAGTCCCACAAGATATCACTTCCTCCAATCTGCTCTCTCCCATACCTTCTCCCATACCCCCATCGACTTTTCCATTAGAGGAAGGTGAATCTTTGTGTCCAATGCCTGCACATCTTATCTCCCTATTACAAGCGAAAGAGTATTAATAATAGTATTTATATATATTTGAAACATTTAATGTTACGACCTCGAATTTCAGATCCATTTCCTTCCTCCCTTGTCACCCATTCCTTCTTGGGAGATAAGTAATTCAATATATGTTGTACATGTCTAGCTATGCAAAACATTATCATAGTAGATATATTGTACAAGGCTGCTTATAATTCCCTCCCACTCATCCCACCCCCACCTGGTCCATTCCCTACATAATCCTGTCCCTCTTCTATAGTGGGTACTTCCAACCTCCCCTCACCCCAAGGATGCCCTCCCATCCATCATCCCTCCTCTCATCCCCCTTCCTCCTATCCTGCTGCAGGTTGAGATATCCCATTTAGTATGTATGTCATTTTCTCCCTGAACCAAATTCAATGTGAATGTGGTTTGCCTTTTTAGCCTTCCTTATTCTCCCCCTCCTTTGCACCCACTTCCCCTACATGAGATAGTTTACCCTATCATGTCTCTCCCCATCTCCTCTTGCCACTTTCCTCTCTCACCTCATAATTTCATCCCTTGAGTATTCTCCCTTCCCAACAAATTCAACCTATGCCCTCTATCCATATATAACTGTAACCATATACACACACATTCACATATGTATTCATATGACCACACACCCTTCTTCCATTATTTTCATAGTGAGAAAGATATCATCAGTCACAGTTATTGCTTTTCCATATAGGAATGTAAATAGTTCAACTTTGATAAGTTCCTTTTGATTTCTTTTCCCTGATTACCTTCTCAGGCATCTCTTCCTTCTTGTGTCTGGATGTCAAATTTTCTATTCAATTCTGGTTTTTTCCTCAAGAATGCTTGAAAGTCCTCTATTCCACTGAATGACCATATTTTCCCCTGAAACAAAATACTCAGTTTTGCTGGGTAGGTGACCCTTGGGTTCATTCCCAGTTCTTTTGCCCTCTGGAATATCATATTCCATGCCCTTCTGTCCCTCAGTGTAGAAGCTGCCAGGTCCTGGGCTATTCTGATTGTGTTTCCACAATATTGAAATTGTTTCTTCCTGGCTGCTTGAAGTATTTTCTCCTTGATCTGGGGATTCTGGAACCTGGCTATAATATTCCTGGGAGTTTTCTTTTTGGGATCTTTTTCAGGAGGTGATTTGTGGATTCTTTCAACCTCTATTTTGCCCTCTGGATCTAAAACATCAGGGCAGTTTTCCTTGAGAATTTCTTGAAGGGTGATTTCTAGGTTCTTTCTTTGATCATGGCTTTCAGGTAGTCCAATAATTTTTAAATTGTCTCTCCTGGATCTATTTTCCAGGTCAGTGGTTTTCCCATGAGATATTTCACATTGCCTTCTATTCTTTCATTTGTTTGGATCTGCTTAACAGCATCTTGATTTCTCATAAAGTCATTAGCTTCCATTTGCTCCAGTCTAACTCTGAAGGAATGAATCTCCTCAGTGAACTTTTGAGATTCTTTTTCCATCTGGCAAATTCGACTTTTTAAGGCATTCTTCTCCTCATTGCCCTTTTGGGCCTCCTTTGCCATTTGAGCTAGTCTATTTTTTAAGGTGTTGTTTTCCTCAGTCAGGCTGTTGACCCTCATTTCATACTTTTCCTGCATCCTTCTCATTTCTCTTTCTAATTTTTCCTCCACTTCTCTTATTTGATTTTTAAAGTCCTTCTTAAGGTCCTCTATGGCTTGCAACCCGCTCATGTTTTCCCCTGGGGCTTTTGGAGCAGGACTTCTGACCTCACAGTCCTTTTCCCACTCTATGCCCCCAAAATAGGAGTCTAGGGTTGCATTTTTCTGTTTCCTTTGCCTTGGCATGTTGCCACTGAATTGCTTGACTTTTGGGCTTGTTGCCACACTATGGCTTTAAGGCCAGCTAGAGGAATTTTCGTCCCGAACGTGTGTGTGGGGGGGCGCAACTTCCATTTCTGGCAAGCTGTAAACCCACCCACAGCTTCCACCCTAGATCACAATCTAGATCCAGGGAGGTTAAAGCAAGAGCGATTACCCCCCAAGACTGATAGCTGGATCTCCCCAGGATTTGTAGGCTGGGAGCCAGAGCTGCCTCTGAAAACTACAAAATGGCGTGTCTCCTCAGCGGCTTCTAGCCCCCAGGGGAGGGAGCTGACGCATTCCCCAAATACAGGTCCCAAAGTCCATAGGACACTAACCTCTTACTTTGTCCCAGGCATGTCTATGTTGATAATTCTGGAGTCGCCACAGCTCCTGGTGTTCTGGGGTTCCTCCAGCTGGCTGCTTGCCCTGCCGCCCGGGGTAAAACCTCGGTTCATGCGGACCTGGGCTCGGCTTGGCTCGGCTCCTGCGCTCTGCACTCTGCACGCTGCCGGCTCCCAGACTGCTGTGCTGGTCCTTCCTGCAGGGCTGCTGGGCTGTCCTCAGCGGGAGGTTAGCTTCTCTGTGTCGTTCTGTGGGTGCTGGGGCTCCAGAAGTTGTTCACAGTCATTTTTTACATAGTTTATGGGGAATCTGGGGGCAGAGAGGCTTGGAAGAGCTGTTTCTACTCTGCCATCTTGGTTCCGCCCCTCACCCTTAACTCTTTCTAATAAGATATTTTATCTGTAATTTTATACAAGTGCCTACACAATTATCTAGTGATAACAAGAAAAAGAATTCTCTAAACTGCCTACTCCACCCTACTACGTCACATATTTATGACTGCAAGGGTCAGTGTTATATAGTGAAGAATGCATTAACTGGTTAAATTACAAAAAGAAAAGTTTCTGGGCACAATGAGCTCTTCAACTTTGAGGATTTGAGGACCAAGAGCAAAATTTAACATACTATCTCTTAGCTTGGCATTCTGGTCTCCAATAGACCATCTATTTTTGATATTTTAAGCCTTGACATCCTAATCCTTTATTTGGTCATCTGTTCTGCTCATATAATCCTGTACTGGTATCCACTAGGAGGAAAATGATTGGTGTGAGGAGTAATGCTTCTTTATCTATTCAAAAGATGGTAATAAGGCATTTGCTGGGCTTGAAGCATGCTGAGTAGAATATGAAGGGTTATATAAGTGATTTAAGAATATAGTATGTTTTCCTCCAATAATTCTCAAATAGTGGCAATGACAATGAAAAACGTGGTCAGAGTAGCAACAGTCCAGAACAGCTTCAGTACCATTGAAGTAAATATATTATAAAGTCTCTACAACTTTGTTATGATGTACTAACAGTTTGTCTATTGGAATTTGTCCATAACTTAATGTAAATATATTCAAACAGGGACTTATTCTTGTCTAACACAGCACCAGGCTAAGCTTTCCAAATCCAATTATAGAATATATTTTTAAGTTATGTGTTTTGCTATTTACCATTTTCTGAACTGTGTTAAGCTACATAGATTTTAAATAACCAGTTGGGGGGGGGGGAGAATCTAATTAGAATGTGCATTTGTGCTGTAGATACAATAAAAACAATTTCAAGTTCCAACTTTAATAGAGTTTTCTAGTATTCACTGGCTCTCAATGATGCTTTAACATTTGTAAGCCTAAGGTTGTGTTAGGAAACAGGAAAACAAATTAACACAATAGTTTTGGCTTCAAGTTTATCTGTTGAAACTAACTTTAGAATTTCTCTAGTGTTGAGCCTTTCTTCAGGGTTTCAGTTTGATATAATTTAATAGCAGACACAACTCCCAGCCTGGAACATGACATGTACCAGATGGTCAGAAAAATTTTGTTGAATGAAAGGTAAATCAGTATGTCCCCTAAAATTGAACGATCAACAGTCGGAGAATTCTAGACTTTAGATGATAATGAGACTTGCTTCCTGGATCATAAAATTGTAATGCACTGTGTGCTTTATTACTTTGAGAATATCTCATCTGTTACAGCTCATGAATAAATTGGTTAACTTTTTAGCAGACCTTGATAATGCTTTGTGTTTAACAGAATAGGGAGCTACTGTGCAAACAACCATTTGCTCTTACTCACAATGTCAAGGACCCTCTTCACATACATACAACCATTTGATCATTGAAAAAAGCACAATCAGAAATAATGCAACAACAACAACAACAACAACAAAGTGTTTTTGCTTTTCATTTGTATCTCCAGTGCTTAGCCCAGTTCTTGGCATAGTTTTCCTCATAATGCTTACTGATTACAAGCTTGCTGCTTGCTAATTCATATTATTTTTTGTTTAATAATTGAGTTAAAACTATGTGTCTACTCAGATGTCTGGGGGCAATTTGTATTTCCTACATCTAGACTCTCAGTTATTATCTTTAAAAGAGCTATGGACCTATACACCATTATAATGTAAAATTTACCTGGTCCTCTCTTTTACCAGTCTTGATGGTAGTTGCTAATGATTCTGACCTTTGTTATATGACTTATTTAAAGGTTTTCAGTGCTAAGACTTGTTAACACATTGGGAAAGGGGGAACCTTTTTTGTTCATTTGTGACCTCTCAGAAATCCTTTATAAAGTTGTACTCAATTATACAGTTATTTTGTTATCTAAGCAAAAGACAATTCATTAAAGTCTTAAATGTGTACAATCTATGTCATTATTGAAATTCAAAAATATTTTGTTCAAGGAAAGTAGGAAAGGAAATACTGATTTTAGCTGCAGAAAAGAGTTATATTTATACAAAACCTCCCAAAAATCTGTGTAGGTTTGAGCCATGAAAGCTTTAATATATTAATATAATAATATTTATGTAAAGCTTTATATTCATACAAAAATTTAGTATCATCTTTATGCTCTTTGATACCCATATACATATATACATAAACACCCTTGTGCATATATGAATATGTTTAGATTAATATTTATGCTTGCTATATAGTCAACAGTGTTAAAGTTCTGACTGTCTTCCATATTGTCTTCCTCCCCATAAGTCCCTGAGCACAGGGACCACTTCTGAATAAAACTAAACAAATTCCAGTACACTATAGTGTTAATTGTTGGCTTTTTTTGTATATGTTTTTGATGCACACTTATTTATAATTGTGCTTCCCTGATCATTATGCACACCATAGCTGTTGTTTGAATGGGCTAATTTTCCTAAAGAAAGTGTGCAAAAGGAAAAAAAAAGACTTTGGAATGATTCAGTAGCTACCCAGCCAAAAGATGAGCCAACAAAACCTTTACACTGATCCTATGCAGTTTTCATACCTCCTATGAAACTAGATAGCTGAATTTATAGAAAACGAACCCTAGAACTTATATTGCATGGAAAATATTCTTTAAGTTTTCAGACAGTTGGCTTTATCATAGTTGCTACACATGACTACAGACATATGGTGTATGTTTTGTAGTTTCTTTTCTAGTTGGAGACCACAGATAAAAATTATTTACCTGATATTTTCCAGTGTATACAAGAGTGAAAAAATGGTCTGAATTTTTTTCCAATGTGCCCCATACTCCTACTGATGTACTTGCATAAATTACTATGAATTGTCAGATGGCAGGATCAAAGACTCAGTATAATTTTTAGCAGATGCCATAGCAACAAAATAGTATAACAAATATGGGCTATGCTACAAGAAACCTTCAGTGTATTGAAATGGCCTAGGACCCAGTATAATTCCTAAACTGAAGAAAGAAATGTCCTTCACTTGGGTAACCTGAGTCTATGTTACCAAGATCCACCTTGGTCATGTCCTAACATGACAGGAAGGTGCCACCCAAGGTACTAGAATTAGAGAAGTAGATGTGAGAATGTGGAAACTAGCTGAAGCACTCAAGAAGTTACATTGCAAAGGAAGAAAAGATGTGGGAGAAAATGGAAGATAAAGTTCAGTGGCTTTGGAGACAGCCCATTGAAAGATGCAAGAAGAGGCTGTTCAGTGTGCTCAAATCTAGAGAGAGAGGAGGCACATTTTCAAAGGTGAATGGCACAGGATGCTATGCCTACACATTCTCAGAACTCGGAGCTTGGGTCTCTGTCTTCTGTTTCTTTGGTTACTCCCCCAAGCATATAATATGACATTCTGCATACTTTACAAGCTTAGTAAGTGTTGCTGACTGACTGGATAAGATGACAGTTTTTCATACTTAAGGATTAAAAAAAAAGCAGACTGGCAAAAATGATCAATGTGTACTTACTCTATACTATAACTTTTATTCTACCTCTAAACTTTTCCTGGAAGAAGAATGTATAGGGTATTGGCAAAAACCACCAAGAACTTAACTCTCCATTACCTCCTTTGCAATACTGAAATGGTTTATTTTTGGAGACTGTAATGGAAATGCAGATTTAAAGATCTTCCCTGCCCCTAGCTTAAGTGCACCTGGAGCCTGTGGTGGGAGGCTTGTTTTTCAGGAAAGCCCACACCTTGATACTTTGTGATTGGGCAGTGGGTCAAGGAGGTTGTTACATTCTCTGAGCCAAGAGAAGGCTATATAAGCTCTGAGGAGAGGCTTTGCTTTGGGGCTCACTTTGAGAAGTGTTGTGTGATTTGACCAGATGAGACTCTGGGAAGCCGTTGTTGAGAGCCCCCCGGCTTTGAAAACCCAGATGTTGATGCTTCCCTCTCTGGTAACTGTGATTTGGTATTGATATAATGGTTGGACAGTTTGGAAGCCTGTCTGTTTGATCTGTAAGTTCTGTAACTCTGAAGTTTGGGGTGCTGACCTTTTTCCCCTGAACTAGGTAATATATGTTTGTTTGATTAAAGTAAGCTTGTTAACCCATTTTGAGTTGCTTTCCTTTTGAAAAGCAGATCTAAGAACCTGTGTTGGCAGTCACCCTGGGGATATTGGGGTGCTTGCCGCTACAGAGACACATGGGGTTAAGTGGCTTGTCCAGAATTACACGGCTAGTTTTTGATATCAGATTTGAACTCAGGTCTTCCTGGCTCCAGGGCTAGTGTTCTCTCTACTGTGCCACCTAGCTGTCTCAGTGTTGAAATGAATTTCAATATTAGAATTCCACTATTACCACTGTTTTTATTATGTTTATGCCTAGTATTTTTATTCTCTGATGTCTTGTTTTGCTGAAGTGACTTTGAATTCCTCAAGGCAAAGCCAGTGGAACACAACCTCTGATAGGTCTTCACAAAGAGGCTTGGTGGCAGTTTGAGCTAATTTTGGAAAGTCTAATGACTTTTTCATTCATGGTAATTCCTATAGACTTTATAGGTTATAGAGGGGGTTACAGCCTTCATAGGTGGAAGGAGCATCTTGATGAAATCATAAATCTCTATTACACAAGAATTATTTTATTTACAAAATAGTTTTGTAATTATTATTTGTAGCTTATCCTATGAAATAAAACTTATAGCTATTATTAGAACTATTTTATATCAGGAAACTGAGGCACAGCATAGCTAAATGGTTTGTCTGGAAACTTACACACACACAGACACATGCATGCATGCATATGTACACATAACTGAAGGCAGACCTTGATGTCCAACTGCTGTCTTTTCCATGAACCAAAACCATTTTTGATGTAGGTTCCATCCAAGAATCATCCATGAACCCACAATTATGATTGCAAATTTAAAACATAGTCAAAAGATCATACATTTAGAGTTGGAAGAGTAATTAAAGGATATCTAGTCTAGCCCTTCATTTTACAAATGAAGAAACCAAGACGCAGAATGGTAAAGTAAACTGTCTAGCATCGTGAAAATATTAAGCTGCAGAACCACAATTCTAGCTAAAACCCTCTGATTCTAAAAGAAGAAGACTTCATGTCATACCACACCACACTGGGACACACAATAATACTAAGTTTCTCCCTGTCTCCAGTATTCGTTCTTGGCTGCTCTGCATGATTATTTCACCTAAAAAGAATCATAATAGCATGCATTTCCTTTCTCCATTGTTTTCTGAAATGATCCACTAAACTTTTATGGTGGAGGGCATGACTCTCCTTGCTGCCAGCATACAATTGAGGAATTTCTTTCTCATATGTTCCTTTATTCAATGAGATTCATGATAGAACAAGGTAGCCACTAATATGATGTTTATTTCACCTGACTTTCCTTTAGCATTCTTTAATATTAAAAACAAGATTTTCCTCAAAATGGCATAACATAGAGTTGAAGATGACACAGCGGGTAGAGTTCTAAACCTAGAATTAGAAAGATTTGAGTTCAAATACACATTCTTATTAGCTGTGTGACCCTCACCAAATCACTTAACCTCAGTCTGCCTCAGTTTCCTCATCTGTAAAATAGCGATAATAGTGCCTATATCCCAAGGGTTGCTGTGAGGATAAACTGATATAATATTTGTAAAACTTTATAAATCTTAAAGTGCCATATAAATGCTAGTTTTAACATTATTATTGTTGCTTTTATTGAAAATATAAAAAGGGTTTATTACGTGTATTGACCTGGGGAAAATTAAAGTTTACCTTAGATATGGAATGGTACATATATTTTCAGGTGTTTGTCATGTAAAAGCAAAATACATCAATAAAGCTTTAAATAATTATATAGTACAATATAATGTTATATACATATATACACATATATACATACGTGCATATATATGTTTATATAGTATAGTAGACTTGAAGTGGCTTATAACCATTTCAGTATTTCTGGATAAGTTATACAGACTTTATAGCATCAAGAATTTTTTTTTCATTAATCTTACTAGAAAACTATAACTGAAAAGGAATATACATAAACCCTCTTGGGAGAAAACCAGTATCCAGGAATCTTATTTAAAAGCCACTATATATGCCTTCTCTCTGTGATTTACCTACAATTAATCATAGATATAAATATGTCTATATATCTTTATATCTTGTATGGACATAATTGTTTACATAGAATCTTTCCCCATTTGACTGTTCGCTCCTAGAAGGCAAAGACTATATTTTTGCCTTTCTTTATATATCCACTACTACAAATAATGTCTGGGAAATAATTAGTGCTTAATGAATGTTTTTTTATTTTGAATTTATTCATTCATTCATTTCATTTCCTTTAAGTTTATAGCATTCTGTTCCACAATCCCTCGAGGTGCAAATTTTCTCCCCTTCTTTCTCCTCCTCCCTCCCCCCTCCATGGCAGCATTCAATCTGAGATTTGGCAGATCTAATAAAAAAAAAGCTAACCTCAGATTTAGAAACATTACAAAATAATAAAAACCATATTATAGGATGATATAGCTATCTAGGAGAAAGGGTGGATAACATGGGTGGGTCTATAAAATTTTGCAAACTGAGTAGACATTTTTTTTTAGCCCTAGAACTTTTTTTTTTACCTAGCCTTGGATTCATATATATGATTGTCGCTTTGATTTTTTTTAAACTATATAGAATCTATTAAGCCCCGAGAGAACTGTGGGGAATCCTCAGGGAAAGAATAATGAGAAAAGAAAATGGTAGATGTGTGTATAGATTAAATTCAAAGCTATGATTTAAAAACTTTTTCCAGCTCTAATAAAAGTCTTATTCACATCCTAAACTAAATTTGATTACATTTCATCTTTGATGACTCTCCCCAGCGTGTGTGGCAGAGCTTGTCTGGCTGGGAAGGTCAGGGAAAGAGTTGTAGATGCTGGGAACAAAATGTTAATTTCTTCTTAATATAGCCTCCAATTTTATTTCAAGAGTTATTCTTACCCTTGAACTTCTACTCTTTCCCTCCTCTCTGTTCCTAGGCATAGGTTTGAGTACAGGGTGTTCCTGGGCATATTCAAATGTCTAAAAATATCATTAAAATCATGATTTTACTTTTTAATTTCATATTTTTTAGTTTTGAGGTATGTGTTATTGTATTATTCATAAATATTATGTACAATATTAGTTTATCTTAATTTTTTAATCTTGATAGAAATTTTGACAAATATTTATCTTGAAATAAATTTTCTAAATCCCTTAAATGTTCCCTCTGTGCCAAGCACTGCACTAAATACTTTACAAATATTTTACTTGATCAGCAAAAGAACTCTGAGAAGCAGGTACGATTATTGTCCCCATTTTACAATTAAGGAAATTGAGTCAGGCAGAGGTTAAGTGATTTGCTCAGGGTCACAGAGGTAATAAGGGTCTCAGACCCTTTTTGAAGTTCCCTGTGTATACACTAATGCATGTGTGCACTAAATTGAGGAATAGATTTAAATTTGGAGGAATTTTTGAGGATATTTACCCAATGCCTTCATTTTACAAATATGAAAATTGAGTGATAGAAAAGTTAAGTGATTTGCCCAACATCTCAATTAGAGTTAGAATTTCAGTCCAGGCTCCTTTGCTTCACACCATGATTACTGTTCCTATAAATCTTATGCCAGTCTCTCTAACTCTCACTTCTTGTAATTAACATTTACCTTACATTGAGAAGTAGATAGCAATACTGTCAAATTAAGTGAGACATTGGGAAAGGAAGGGACTGGGATGAAGATCTCAGTTTAGATCCAACAATATCGGGGTTAAGTTTGGATACCCCTGGTTGCAGCAAGCCAAAGGTCCAAAAGCCAATAGAACAGAGACAAGGGCATCCAAAGGGTCACTTCCTAGCAATAAGGCAAAGACTTGGCAACAGGTAGACCTCAGGGGGAGGAATAGAAGTAGGAAAAAACACAATTAGGTGTCAATTATAAAGACAGGAAAGGTAAATTCTGAACCAAAGAAAAAGAAATTAGAATACAGGAATAAGTTTGTCCTGGGCCAATAATAGTGTATCTTTGGGTGTTCTTTATACTTCCTTCCATAACTAGAAAGGAAGCCCCAAATCCAAAGGAGCACAAAAGTGTTTGAAGTCTATTCCTCCTGGTAGGAGGAGCAAAGGAGTAGCTGGCTTTCACTGTGAGTTCAAATCACTTATTATCTGTGTGACCTTGGGTTAAACACTTTACCCTGTTTGCCTCAGTTTCCTTACCTGTCAAAATCAGCTGGAGAAGGAAATGATGAACCACGCCAGTATCTTTGCCAAGAAAACCCCAAGTGGGGTCATGAAGAGTCAGATATGATTAAAACAACTGAACAACAGGAGAAACAGAATGTTCTTATGTCACCCATAGGAGATTTTTAAATTAGAAGGGACCGGAGAGATCATCTAGTCCAAGCCCCTAATTAACAAATGAGGAAACTAAGGACAAGGAGAGGAAGTGACTAGCTAATGTCACTTGAGTAGTAAGTGATTGAGCCTATATCTAAACCCAGAGTTTCAAATGTATAGCTAGGTAGAGCAGTGGCAGACAGAGTGCTAGAGGGTAAATCTAAATTCAAATACAACCTCGAACACTTACCAGTTGGGTGATTCTGGGACCATATTGAACCTTTGTCTACCTCAGTTTCCTCTTCTATAAAATGAGGACAATGATAATACTTATATCCCAAATTTGTTGTTTATATTTTTTTAAATGAGACTATATCTGCAAAGTGTTTTGTAAGCCTTCAAACTCTCTGTAAACATTAGTTACTATTATTCCACTATTTTGATTATACTGGTTAGGAATGTGGGAATAGGGAGAGGTAGTATGAGGTAGAACTTGGTGTGGTGAAAATGTTCTTACAGTTAAGATGTTCTTAATTATATCTATATAATTAAAAGACACTGAGCAGCCAGACTCCCTTTTTAGAGATAGAAACTAGGTAATTCTACAAGACCGCACAATAAAGAATCCTAGCATTAAACTCCAGTGCAAATGTTGAAAATCCAAAATATGTTGTGGTCAGCACTAAGACAGAAGCCGGGTTTTATTCCAACTGACTACCTGCCCCCAATTTTTTTTATCAAGGGAAGGGGGAGTGGGGGATGGGAATAAAGAGGTATTAGAATCTAATCAGCACTGGCCCTATCCACTGGTATCTTAGCAGGCAGCTTCTCTCTGCCTTATCATCCTGCATTAGACATAAAACTATAAGCCTCAGTTTTCATGACTTGCCCAGGCTTATTCAGTGGGCATTTGTTGATTTTGTTCTTCTAATTATACAATGATCCTTTGCTGTTTTTCTTATCATTTCTTCCACAACACTTCTGTGAAGTAAGTAACTTCACATTTGAAAAAGAGGAGGAACATGGAAGAGTAATTTGCCCAGGAACAGTAGGATCATATTTATAGCAATAACTCCATCTCAGAATCCCTGGGATTCTAGCCCTTTGCTTTGCTAAAGTGAACTCGGCTTCATATGGCTCCTTTCATCAAGAGTATAAAATTGTAAGAACACAGAACTTTCTGCGCTATCAAAGATAACAAGGGAGATAATTAACTAAGAGAAAGCTGACACATTTGCTGAAGCTCCTTTCACAGGCAATAGGAAATTAGACTGTTAAGGCGGGAGTGGGAGGGTGAGAATTGATTTTAAGCAAGGGTTGTGTGTGTGATGTCTGACTCTCAGAAATGAAAGAAGCTTCTGTTTTAGTCACTGTAAAGTGTTAGAAGAAATGGATACTAATAGTGTGTACCCTGTTTACATTTAAACTACCACATGTATACTTTTAAAATTGCCCTGTATCCTTGGTTTATTTTGAGACAACCTATTCATTCAAATGAATAGACCTTTATTGAGTCATGCAAGGTGCAGGACCATATTACCAGGTGATCTTTGAGGAATACAAAGCTAAGTAAGACATAGCTTCTGCCCCCATAGAGCTTCTAGAACAGAAGGGAAAAAATACAAAGGCACCAAATAATTCTACAAAAATGGAGAATTTGATAGGTATGTGAGAAAGATGGAAAGACTGAAATAATGCAAACTCATATTTAGGTAGTTTGTTAAATAAACAATATTTTTCCTCCCAACCACCCTTGTCAATATGTAGTGCAAGAATTGTTATCCCTAATTGACAAGTGAGGGCTAAAATAGATTAACTTACCACATGGTTACACTTACATTAAATGGAGATAACAATGCCATCTACCTCCCAAAGTGGTTGTGAGGATTATATGAAGTATATGGAAAGTATTTTACAAATCTGAAAGCACTATTCAAATGCTAGTATTTTTGTTGTTGTTATATTATATCACATTATATGAGTTATGTCATATTGTTTGGCGTTATACTGTTATATATAATATTATATTGCATTGTGCTATATCATATATCACATTGTATCATATATCATATTCTATGATATTTTATTATAATGTCAGAATTGGGACTTAAACCCAAGTCTCATGACCCTTAAACCAGAGCTTTTTTCCTATCTATGCCAGGGAAAGCACTTAGACCACAGAGAAATCACTCCTAACTGGGATTATCAAGGAAGCATTCATGGGAAAGGTGGTGTTTCTGTTTAGTTCTTGGAGAGCAGATGAGATTTCAGCAGAGATGAGTGGAAGGAAAGGAGTAATTTCCGGCCCAACAAATAATGTAAAACACAAAAACAAATAGATGAAGCCATGGATATATTTAAGGAGTAGAAAGTAGTCTACCACTTTCTGTTTCCTGTTTTTCCAGCACTTCTAGCCCCCAGCTTCTTTATTTTTTTTCTTTCTTCTGTCTTATACTCTTTATACACAAACCTTTCTCCAAAAGGATGCTTCTGATAAGAAAATTATTATTGTGTGGATTAACACTAATTAGGATTGTGTGGACTAACACAAGTTGCTTATACAACTATTTTATATTCTGGGTTATATGCATTTTTGTATACTTTGTTTTTTTAGGGTAGATAGAGGAATCCATTTTTACTTTATCATGTGTATATAGCCAGTATTGTATGGCATGTGTTGCCTCATTTTTATTCTTGTTTTGGCAAAAGGATAGGGTATGAACTAGAGATAGAGAGATTGGGAACAGGGAAAATCTGCAATATATAAACCCTGCTACCATGAAAGGAGACAATTCTTTATATTCCTTCATTGAACTACTTAAAGACTATTTCTGCTGAGGAAGTCATTAGGAACCAGGGCGATTTATGGAGTTTCTGGACAACTTCCTAATCCCATCCCCTTAATGATACCTCTGAATCCTAATTATACCTTTCTGCCCTGGGAAGTTGAAAGAAAGAGAATAAGGATTAAAAGCAGATTTAAAAACAGAGATAGACACAGAGAGACAGAGAAAGAAATAGAAGGGAGGAAGAGAAGGGGCCAGGAAGCAGAGGCAGTCAGAATAGTAAGGATAAATACTCTAACTTTTTATCCAGTGAAAAGTTAGTAGAATAATATTAAAGTATACAAAGTTTTCCTTGAAACTTCCTCCTTTCCTCCTGCACCCAAAGCATGAGGGATATAGAAATGAGAGAAAATAAATAATCCTTATTTGGAAAAAACAAGTGAATGAAACAATTTCCCTTGAGCAAATTGCCCACATTCTTTAGTGCCCAGTTTCCTTATATAAAAAGTGAGACATTGGAATAGATGACCTTTTAAGTCCTTTCTAGCTCTAAAATTCTGGTCCCACGAAAGAAAAAAGAATGAGGGAATGACTTCCCGATGAGCACCAGGGATCAGACTGATGTGGTAGCAACACCTAAGTAATGGTATCCAAGTTATGGCCAAAGATTGGAATGTTCTGCAGTCACTGAAATGTGTGATGAAGGGTTCTGCAGATTCCTACTTAAACATTTTGTTCTCTAGGTAAAAAAAAGACTTTATCAGGAGAGGAGACTTGGCCTTTTTCCAGACTTGTTATTTTTCTATGCTGCCTTGTTTTTTCAATTTGTGCATAGATTAAAGAGAAGAAACACTAGGACATTAAGACATCTCTTTTCTTTTTGAATGTGTTCATACACAGGAAATAGTGTTCCTTTTCCTGCACATTAATTTTTACTCTAAAACCAGAGGAGACGAAATTATGAGCACTTGGAGTCTGTGCCCCTACTGCCTTTGTAGCTTGAATTGATTTTCAAGATTCTTACCTTCATTTAGTGAAGAGCTCTGGCTAAGATTTATACAGCACACAGTGGCAAAAGTTCATTGGATTCCACACCTAATACTTCTCCCTGAAGTTCTAGTACTTAAGCATTCTAATCAGGCTCTTTGTGCTTTGTATAGGACTAGTTAAGAAAGAGAGCTTTCTAAAGCAAATGAAGGGTGGATTTTCATGTATTTATTTGGTTGTTTGTTTTAGGATTTTTTCTCCTACCAAATTTTGAGTTTAGGGCTATAAGTTTCTTTGGTCCAGGGACCAAGCTCTAATTCACTGCTAGCTATATCTTTGAAGGTATGCTATGAGGACTGAGAAAGATCCTTAAGTCCCCTTGGCTAGGGAAGGCAGGAATATAGAAGGGAGAGTAAGAAACAACAGGGCTAGGGCAGAAGAATGGCTACTAATTATTTCTCTTCTTTCATGTTGCTTCTAAACTAGCTGCCTTTGATCTAACCCTGTGTTTTCTTTTACAAGGACAAAATGTTTTGCTTAGAGTGGCCTCTGTTGGCCATTATATCACTGTTTCAATATCCTCAGTGCCTGGCACAGTGCACAGCACATAGTAGGTGTTTAATAGATTTGTCTGGATTTTCTTCTCAATGTGTCAAAGGAAATAAGTATTGAACATAAAACTGGTTCAAAACAAAACCAATTCCCTCACAAAAAGAGACATGAATAATAGCAAATAAAAAGTAGAAATTTAATAAAAATGTATATCCTTGCTATGCTGTCATGTAACCTCTGTCTGCCTCTGTTTCCTTCTCTGTGAAATTAGGATAATAATAGACCTACCTCAAGGAGTTGTGAGAATCAAATGAGATAATGTTTGTAAAGCACTTAACATAGTGCCTGGAACATAGTAAATGATATATAAATTATCACTATTATCATTATATATTCTAAGTGTGTCCCACTCCCCTCAGTGATCCTCAGTAGCTTGTCTTACCTATGAGCTCTCTCAAGTCACTTACTCCAAATCTCAAATTTCAAAGCTTCAGTTCCTTACAGGTCTCTGTTTGGATTTCTCCTTTGCATTTATCACATTGTTTTATTCATATTTGTCTTTCCTCTCCACCCAAATCTCTCCTGCTTAGCAACCAGTTCATAAGTTCTTAGTGAGCATGAAATGTGGTTTTTCATTTCAGCAATCTCATTCTCTATCCCACTCTTAGCAGTCCTGTTTATGAAGTTAACAAGAATGAGAACCAAAGTACACAAGCTTTGGAGCAAGCCCCTGTACCCAGTCCAGGTTTCAGTTAGGGTAAAGGAGAGGCCTCCCTCTTGTAGCAAGAAAAGATTCATTACCTTATTAAGATAGTAGGTATATATTTGTCAACTTAACATAACTGACTCCATTTTGTTTTAAGCCTAATTTTGTG
This sequence comes from Gymnobelideus leadbeateri, assembly GCA_011680675.1. Taxonomy (NCBI): domain Eukaryota; kingdom Metazoa; phylum Chordata; class Mammalia; order Diprotodontia; family Petauridae; genus Gymnobelideus; species Gymnobelideus leadbeateri. The sequence continues at coordinate 157,296 of WOXC01007139.1, read as the reverse complement.
ATTTATTTTTTTCAAATAATTTGTTTTTCAACAATAGGATTAAGTACTTGTATGGCATGATGTAATAAACAACATATGTTTTCGTTTTTAAACAATCGATAAGAGTATGTGGAACCACATATAAAGACCATCAATAGAAAGAAAAAAATTATAAGCAACTCTGTCAGTAATGTAAAAAACTAGCAATCAAATTATGTGGTTAACTGAGAATAGCCAAGAGTAAAACTATAAAAATTGGCCTTAGATTTATAGTAGGACACATTGGTTGATTTCCAGGAAACTTGGAGACATATTTTCATATTACATTGTCTCCTGTTACTCTTATTTTCATGGTGATTTTGCAATAAATTGTGTATCAATTTATATAAATTTGCATCATATACCTAACCAGCTCTTTCTTCCAAGCATTTAAAATACACTGAATTAGTAATTCAACAATCTATTGCAGATTTATTCAAGCACTTTGTTTAGGGCCACTCAGAAGAGAAAGAAAATCAGAAATGAGTAACCTGTGCCATGGGGAGCCAGCTTCCTCTGGCTAGTGTCTGAAAATGGGTAAGGCATGGAGTGTCATACAGATAGGGATGGAAAGAAAAAAATGAGGGCTACATTTCCATAGAGTAACAGACTTCCTGGCATCCTCAGACACAGTTTGCTGTTGGAATTGTTCATTAAAGGATTTTTAGGTTTCAAGGGAAAGCAGAGAGGAAAGGAGTCTTAATGTTAATGCCCTTAGACTTCCACTGACACACTCTGCATTCTATCCCAACTGCCTATTTGCTATTCCCACACAACATTCCATCCCATGCCTTTGCATAGGCTGTCTGTCCCTAATGGTTAGAATGGCCTCTCTCCTTACCTCTGGTTTTTGGAACCCCTAAATACCTTCAAACTGAGTCTCTAAAGGGTCTTTTATGATTCATTCATTTAGTGCAAGGCACCCCTTCTTTCCCTAATACTTTATTTTTATCAATTTATATTCACTTTTCTATGTATATCTTGCCACTCTCTCCTCCCCACCCTCCTATAGAAAGTAAATGAATTGAAATGAATTAAACTGAACTGAATGCTATTCATTTTCTTAGGTCCTATAGTCTTCTTTCTTCTTCTCATAAGCCCCTTAATCATCTCCTGTTTGGAGAAAATAAATATATTTTCCTCCACTTTTCAATGTATTATATACTATATTTATCTCACAAGTTCATTGCCTTCATACACCTCCTCAACAACATATCCTACAGTTGAACAATTCAGTTATCTCTGTATCTTGTGCCTGTTTAGGAAAATGGAAGAGAAACATTGGTAATGGGGCTATTTCATGCTATTAGTTATGCTTTTTATGCTTTTAAATTTCAGTAATCTCCGAGAAAACTAATAATTTGTGAAGGAGAAGCACAACGAAATAGACTCTTCTAGTAGCATTGATCATCTCTTAATGTTTATCAGCTTAGTTTCCCCTTTGTGGAAAAGGACTTTAAATATTTTGGAAGGGCAATAGATATGAGGAATAAAGTATTTTGCCAAGTTTCACCATTACTGTGCTGTCAGTAGGTTACAGTGGAGGTCATTTTTAATCTAAGACCTATAATGCCAGCAGCCACACAGAAAACATTCTTTAAAAAATGCTTTCAAGTGTGTTTGAGTCTACGTTCGTATTCTAGTATGTCATTCCATTGGCTCTGTGCAAATAGTAAGTCTACATCTCACTAGTGGGATCATGGGCTACATTTTCTCTATCTTAAATTTAAAAATACTGATTTTTTTTTTAACTCCATTAGAATCCCCTGATGAACTCACTTAGACCAAGATGCCAGATTCATCTAGAATCATTTAAACAAAGGAATGTTGTCCTGTGGCCTTCATTTACATTTCACAATTCTGCATTGTCTTTCATTATTTATTTCAAAGATTGAAAAGATGGAGGTCTGTGGTTTGGTGTTTGCATCTCAGGCTTATTTTTCTGTTTCAAGACCTTTTATTTTTCCTTTGATATAACCATTCATCTCCCTCCTTCCACATCTCCTCCTCCCTTGTCACTAGAACTTGCCATTCTACTCTCATCTGAATGTCATGTGGAAACATTTTTCCCTGCAATGGTATTTGTGGGAGATTCATATTTGTGTAGGCATCTTCCTACCAAGGCAATAAAATGAAGGTTGAATTCTCAGGGGGGAAAAAACAAACAAAGAGGGTGGTAGAAGGTAAGAAGTTTAAATCAGGGGAATCAGTCATCAATCAACTAGGATTTATTAAGCACCTACTAATGGCAGGCATTTTACTGAATGCTGGGGATACAAAGAAAGGCAAAAAAAAAAAAAACCCGGTCCCTGCTCTCAAAGAACTCCCTAGTTATTTCTTCCTTTGAGTATAATGTAGTGGAACAAGAACTAGATTTGGAGGCGGAAGTTCTGGGTTTGAGTTTTGACTCTGTTACTTACTGCTTTCTACCTATGTGACCTTGAGCAAGTCACTTTATAAGAATTGATTTACTTATTTCTAATGTCCCTTCTATTTCTAAAAGTATATCATTCCAATTCTTGGTCTTATGATTCTGTGAAAGCAGTGTTGAAGCTAAGACCCAATGACCTTCATATTTATAACTGTAGGGTAGATATTCCCAAGAAACCCTTCCTTCTTTTCTTCTTTCTCCTCATCATCCATCTTTTCTTCCTTTTTTCTCTTTCTTGTTCTCTTCTTCCTTCTCTTTTTCTTCTTGCTCCTCATCCTCACCATCACCATCATAGCTGTTGTTCACATAGAGATTTAAGGTTTACACAGTACTTTCCAAATATTATCTAATTTATCTAATTGTCTAATCCTGCAAGGTAGGTGGTATTATTATCTCTATTTACAGATGAAGAAATTGATATTATATGACTTGTCCAGGGTTAAATTGCTTTTAAAAGTCCCACAATCCAAGTCCAGAGTCACATAGCTAGTAAGTATCCGAGGCTAGATTTGAACTAAGGTCTTCAAGACACCAGGCCCAACACTATCCCCTAAGTTGACTTTGTGGACATGATTTCCAGAGAAGGTATGACTATTTGGTAAGTCATAGCATGTCAGCAGTTATTCCCCATTTAATGTGAGAGGTCCCTTCCACCAAGAAATATATAGCTTCCTCCAGATCAGTCTGGGCTTTCAATAAGTCATTGTCTTAGTCTGTTTCTCAATATGGCCACATATCCAAAAGCCTTCAACCCATTTACATTTTAGCAAATCAAGACATAAATTTGAGCATTCATTCATTCATTTAGAAAATACTTATTGAGAAGCAACAACATATTATATATTCAGAACCCAGTTTGGGTTCTGAAAAAAAGCATTTTTAAAAGACATTCCTTATCCTCTTGAAACTTACATTTTATTGGAAGGATTGAACATAGCAACACAGATAACTATCATACAAAATACTTTAGAAATGCATCAGAAAGACAGAAGAGAACGTCCTATTTTTGTTTAAAGGGAAGAAGTCATTAACAGTTGTTAAGACCAGGTACTGTGTCATGGAGAAGGAGTAGGAGAATAAGCCTTCAAAGGTTGGATGGGGATTCAACAGTGTCAAATATAGATCTTTCAAAAGTATGAGAATTGGTAAAGGTTCTTGGATGCAAAGAAGATTATTATCCTTCTTGGCTATTGTGTCCCTGATTGAGTACAAAATAATTTGAATATGACCTTTTATATAGTTTGCAACTATATAAAACTTAGCATATAAAAGTGAAGGGCAAAATAATTCAAATATTACTTTTTATATAGTTTAGTTTTCACATGCATTTGATCATACATTTGTTTCTCACAATAACTCTGTCAGGTATGGAGAGTAACTTTTTAAAACCATTTTATAGATGTTAATAACTGACAATCACATAGCACTTTGTTTGCAACGCACATTACTTATAGAATCTCATGGGAACACCACAAAAGCCCTGAGACTCAAGCTATAGCTATTATTTTCCCCACTTTGAAGTTAGAAGAAACTAAGGTTTATAGAGATTGTCTTGCCCAAGATCATACAGACCCAATTTTCCTGACTAGAAATAAAATAAATTTAAGCTTTTTACATATGAAATATTAGTTTTCCCAAATTAATATTCTCTTTAAAAAAACAGTTTATATGGGTAGGAGCCTAATTTTACATCTCTTAGGTCATTGGTTCACATATGTAGAGTTGGAAGAGATCTCTAAAGCCATTTAATCCAGCTTTCTTATTTTACAAGGAGGAAACTTAGAATTTGAATGGTTAAGTGACTTGTGCAGGGTAACCCAGATGGTACTTTTTTGAAGATAGAATTTTAACCCATGTCCTCTAATTCCAGAGCCATTGTTCTTTCTCCTACATAATATTACCTCTCTAATGGGATAGATACTGTCAATGAGCAGAAAGGAGTTTTGTCTAAAATTGAGAGAATATATTTTTTTCTGGATAATTTATATTTGAATGTGAAAGAAGTGAGTAAAGTTTGGCTGTTCTCAATTTTTGTTTGAGACTACATAGATAGCTATAAGGAAGTGTTTAATTCATAGATATCTGTTTGCTGCTAAAATGGAAAAAAAGGAGACAACTTTCCATAAATGCATTGGGGTCAGTCCTATACAATTCATTAAAATGTGAGAATAGAGTAGCAGTCATCCCTATAAAATTAAAATTCAAGAAAATAAGACCGTCTCCTTCAGTGAAACAGGACAAATGTGTTATAACCAATATACTTGTTATCCTCTTTTTTAAAAATGGTTGGTTTTGATGAATTTAGGCTATAACAGGTAATTGTAATTTTTTCACACAATCCACCAGCTGCTGATACCATCATTTCTCAAACTCAAGAAAAATAAGAGAAAATATATGAGGTCCCAAATGCATATTTGAAATAAAACCAAAATTATTTCCTCATTTATGAAATGTGAATAGTATAATATGTTCATATTTCATGTCTAGGAATAACCACATAGCAAGGGAAAATTATAAAACTAGTAAAATTGATTTTTTAAAATAAGAAATACTCTATGGAAGTGATTTTAGTGTACCATCAAGATACTAAATAATGCAGTGATAACAACCATGAATTTAAAGTAGCAATATTATGGTATTTCTATTGTGCCAAATTATATATACCTGTGCTTGACTTTAATTTGTGTTGTATGTACATGCAAAGGGGTCTTTAAACATTTTATGAAAATTTTTTATTTTATATAAAATATAGTACCTAAAATACTCTACTAAAATAATTACTTGGTGGTAATTATTTTCTCACGATATTATGATGATCTCCCTTTTTGGAGAGCTCACTGCATTCTTTTCTAGCTACACTGCTTTGGCTGTTCAGAGTATATTTGAATGTTATCTTCAAGCCAAAGATTGAAGCCTAAAAATTGAATAGTCAAATTCTCCTCTCCCTAGGAAATGTGTTCTATATGAATTAGCTTGTATTGAATAGAGGCTTTTATTCTCAGTCTATTATGCTGTTGTCAGTTTTTATTCCTTAATTTAGAGCATAAGGAATATTTTAATTTAAATAAAATCCAAAAAATTAAAATTTGGGCTTAAAAAAAAATAAGAAATTTTTGTTGTGGGTCTGTTTTGAAGATTTTGCTTTGTCAAAGTATTTTTTTTTTGGAGGGCAATTGGGATTAAGTAACTTGCCCAAGGTCACACGGCTAGGTTTTTGTTTGTGTGTGTGTGTGTTAAGCGTCTGAGGCTGGATCCAAATTCAGGTTCTTCTGACTCCAGGGCTGGCACTCTACTCACTGCACCACCTAGCCGCCCCTTTGTCAGAGTATTTTATTCTTTTCCAATCAATTTTACTTAGGATTAGGATTCTTTTAAATAGTAAATGCTTATTCGTGCATTTTTAACATTGATTTTCAAAAAAAATCATTTTACATGCTCCTTTCAGAAGCACAATTATTACAAAAAGAAAGGTATGCCCATCTTATTTATCTCAGATCAGAGTTTCCCATGTTCATGAGGACAACATCAGAAGAGCTTGATATTTTATTTTCACATGTCATTGACTTGTGCTTATTTCATCCTGGTCTCCTTATTCTAAATCTTCCATTCTTCCCACTCCATGGTAACTTTCTTAGAGGGGTTGGGGGAAGGAAACAAGAATTTTTTAAGCATCTACTATTGTCAGGTATTGTGCTAAGTGCTTTACAAATATGATTTCATTTTATCCTCACAAAAACCCTAAGAAGTAGGAGCTATTATGATTTCTTTTTCACTGAGGCCAACAATGACTTGCACAGAATTACACAGCTACTAAGTGTCTGAGGTTGGATCTAGTTTTTCTTCTTAACTCTAGACCCAGAACTCTATCTGCCTCTTACCTTGTTGTTTCTACTGTAGACAAGGACACATTTTTCTCACAATTTTCTAGTTTCTCATTTGGCAACCAAAAACAAAGTTGTTTGACTGGTATAACTGACTAGTATAAGCAAAGGTATTTCTGTAGTAAAAAGAGCACTGGATTTGGAGTCACAGTGCCTAAGTTATACTCCTAGTGATTCAATTTCTTGGTACCTCAGTTTCCTCATGTGCAAAGTGGAACTAACAGAGATGTTGTAAGAAAATCACTTTGTAACATTTAAAGTGCTATATTATTGTGTTGTAGTAATTATTATTATTTTTATTGTTGTTATTGTTATCATTATTTTTACCTTGGTACAACCTTGGGCAAACCAAAAAATGTGAAAACATGAATGTATCCATTGTAAATGATACCATCATGTATGATGCATCCATTCTTTGGATAGTCTTTGTAAAGCCAAGCATGAACAGCTTTCCAGAAAAATGCTACTGTGAACAGCTTTTCAAGGTTCTGATTACATAGTATAGTGAACACTATTTATTCAATAACAAATCAGAGCAAAACATTCACAGTAAATCAAGATACAGCATTCAAGATGTTACAGCTTATCACAGATAATCAAAATACAGCATTAGCAACAACTTATCACAGAAAATGGCCGCGTAGTTTTCACCACAGTGGTCACACAGTTTTGAACAAAGTATAATCATTTAGTCAATCAATCACTTAGTAACTCAATCATTCAATTAACCTTAAGGAAAGGGTCACAAAATACAATAATCAAAATTCTCCACTCATGGGGTACACTAAGTTACAATATCAGTCACTACTTAGTACTCTCTTAAGGGCAATGTAAAATACACAGGAGATCCACCCCTCAGTCACAAATAAGTCAGTACAGAGTATCCAAGTGAAGTCTTCTTTCAGCTTGACTTGGGGTAATATCTCAAATTCCCTGGATCCCCTTCCATGGTCCCAGCTCCTACCTGGATTCACCAAACTGTCACCTAGGTTCAAAGGCAGACAGCTCCCAGTTCCTTCTCCAGCTTTCTATGTTGTTCCTGTTCCATGCTGAAGCTCACAGTGTCCAGTCCACCTTAAATCTTTCACAGTGTCTGTTCCCAAGAAGTCAAGGCTTAACAAAGCCACAAACAGGTTCATGCAAAGTACCAGTATCACAGTCATGCTTCCTCAGTCTTCAGCAGCTCCCAGGAGAAGCTCGTAGCTCCCCAGCAGAAGCTCCAGCTGGTTCCCAGAATCAAAATCACTTCACTCAGTTTCCCAAAATCAAAATCATTCTCTCCAGCCTGGGCCTTTCCTCTTCAGCCTCCTTGGCAGCAGCTGCTTCTGCCTCCATGAAGCTTATCCCTAGGAGTTCTGACACTCCCTCTCTGGGGCTTTTCCTTATATACAATATTGCTCCTCCCTTTTCAGCCCCTTCCTGTTACATCAGCAACAGGAGTTCATACCTTCTGTTTCTTTAACAGAGGCTTAATTTGAACTAGGTGCTAAGTACTTCTCAGCTTAGCAATGCAAAAGGAATTTCAAATTTCATTACTATTGCAGTCTTTTACAGATAAAATTTTTAATCTCTTGGTTTCAAAGTTTGTCTGTTTTGTCTAGATCAAACAGGTTTTTTTTTTATTGTATGTTGGGGAAATCCTCGCTGAAAAATAGAACTGCTTTGAATTGAGTTAAGCATGTATTTGGTTAATAAGGCCCATTCCTAAAGCATAGAAATATTGCCCATGGGCATTTTCCCAACTTCTGTTCCCTATGAAAGGTTTTAGGTGAGATTGTTATGGTCCAGGAGACATTTCATTTAGAGAGGTAGTGGGGAAAGTCTCATCAGTGATGGTTAAAGGGATCTATTTATCAACTTTGGGGATGAGAGTTCTGAGGTCAGTCAGAATGGAACCACAGGGACACTGCAATTTGATATAGGATCTACATGTATAATCATATTAAACATATTTCCTGTACAAGACAGTCCTAGAAACATTTTCTGTCACATAGCTCTCAATTTCCAAATGGCTCAGAAGGGGTCCCATTTTAAGGAATTTTCAAAGCTGTTTTCCTCACAAGAGTAGAGTCTTGATTGAATTTATATTGATGCTGCTAGTCAGTAATACAACTGTAAAGAAAATGTCCTTGGTAGTGAATAACAGCTAGAACAGGTACAAAATCAGAAGGTCATTCATTTCATAAAAGGCTAAAACTGTGACTAGCTGCAAAGAGGATGAGAATGGCAGCAAGTTCTGCAAAGGATTGTTTAAAACCAAAGAGAATTGTTCCAGGCACCTGTTATTTCCAAAATATTTGACTAAGAAAAATGACTTCCATTTCTAGCTTTGATTCTGAATTTTTTTTAAATTAAAATGAGAATTTTTCCTCTTAATTGAGGCAAAGTTGTGAATTTTTAATCATAATGTTACTTGCATTTTTTAATTTGCGAAATTTGGAATTCTCAAAGGAATTTATTTTTAAAACATTCATCAAAAATTCAAATATCCAAAGAAATTATGTTGAACACCTAAGTCTCATCAATGTTTACCTTAAATATTTTATTCTCCCTTTATTTTAAAAGAGGAAGTAAGAGACATGTGGGATTTAGTGAAGTTAATTTCTTAGGTTCAGTAAATGCTCAGTTAATTTATGGTTTTCACATCTTTAATACTGCACAGTGAAAGTTGTTATTTAGATTAAGATATTCTTGTGCTTAAGGGTCATAAGTCATCAAAGAAAATTATATATGTGCTCCTTCTGCTGTACCTACTTTGATGGAGAAAGTATATTGATATCTAAGGGTACCAATATTTATAGAGGGTTCAGGTTGACACTTACCTAACCAGAAAATAGAATCAAGTAGAATAATGCATTGCCTGAACATCCTGGCTAATCAGATTATATTTTACTTTCCAAAGTAACAATAATTATTAGTACTACTGTAATAGTAGTAGTAATAATAATAGTAATAGTAGTAGTAGTAGTAGTAGTAGTAGTAGTGCTTATGTAACACATTTACAAAACATTTCATATGCACGTACAGAAAGAGGTCTTTCACAAAGGCTATGGATTCTGGGAGAGGCTCTCTGGCCATTGTAAATAGCTGGTCTCAGTGTCAAGAAGTCTTAGGTTCATATCCTACCTCTGTCACATATTGGTCAAGTTATTTAACTTCTTTTTTTTTTGGTTTTTTTTTTTTTTGGAGAGCAATTGGGGTCAAGTAACCTGCCCAAGGTTACACAGCTAGGTTTTTGTTTGTGTGTGTTAAGTGTCTGGCAGATCCGAACTTAGGTCCTTCTGACTCCAGGGCCAGCGCTCTACTCACTGGGCCACCTAGCCACCAGCAAGTTATTTAACTTCTAATCCCTCCAGGTAACTCTCTAAAACTGTAAGTTATAAAGACACTAATCTTCATTGATAGAAGGAATTTAAGAGTTTCTTTTTTTCCCTATAGTAATGAAAGAGTTTCAATTTTCCCTATAACAATGAAATCACCATTTCTCTCCCCCACCGCACTAAATGATTCTATCTATGCATAAGCACACACAATTCTAAAGTAATATGTCAATAGGATTGTTTTCTGGTATTAGGGTTGCTTCAATTAGTTAATGACAGTGCTGTTCCCACAAGTACCCAAAAGAAAAAAAAATAATTTCTGATAAGATTAAATAGTATGGTTGACAAAAATTATCAGATATAGGCCATTTTTACCACAGTTTTATTTTTCAGTGAGTAGCCTGTTTTTACTACATGGTCAACCTTTGTATATTAGATATTTGGTCAATTATATCTATTATAGCAAGAGAATAGAAATACCAGGACTTAAATTCGCATGGTCTCTTTTCTGTTTTGGCACAAATAAGATTCCCCATTATCAAAAACCAGAGCTCTGTCCTCATTCTTTTTTTTTAATATTTTTAAAAGCAATTGGGGTTAAGTAACTTGCTCAAGGTTACACAGCCAGTCATTATTTATGTGTGGGTGCTCATTTTCTGAGGTCCTCCTGGGTCCTCCCGACTCCAGCTCCGGGGCTGGCGCTCTTACCCACTCCACCACCTAGCTGCCCCTCTGTCCTCATCTTTGAGAAAACTGCTAACAAAATTGCCCACTTCAGTACCCCAAATGCATAGACACACTAATTCTCCAGTGAAGTAAATCTAAATTCATGGACAAAAGCTTTTTACTTTGTTTTTTTTTTTCATCTATTAAACCACAATAAACAGATGAAGTCAGTTCTCCTTAAAAAGAAAAAAAAAAGGTTTTCTATTTTTAATCACATAACATTAAAATATATGTCAATTATTTCAGAAATGGTTTACCTAGAGTATTTTTGTATATAGGTATAATACGTAAATGAGTTTTACACATACATACATAGTAACATATTATGTATGTTATATATACATATATTTATTTATATTTATATATATATGCTAATTAATACTTAACAAACCTTTATGGAGCTCCCAGAGCAATTACTAGACTCTTGGGAATATAGAAAATTTAGCTTTGACTTGAGAGGGATGTGACAACAATTTACTTATGATATGCAACATTTCATTGTGAGTTCATTAGAGAGAGGCGAAACAAAGTGAGATTCCAGTGAAAGGGTTGTTCTTTAAAGAAGGCTTTGATAAAGGGCTTAAAGAAAGAGGTGACATTTGAGATGGTCTTAGAACAATGAGCAATTTATTCAACAAGAAAAAGGGGGGGAAGATTTTGTAGGCATAGAGAAAAGCTGGAGCAAAAATAAGGAGGCTTAAATAGTCCCTGGTGGGTTCAGAAGACACAAAATACTCCTATACAGTACATATCGATGAAAAGAATGAGATAAGGCTGTAGAAGTTAGGTGGTACCATATTCTGGAGGACCTTGAGTAATATGCAAAGTGATATGAACTTTCCTCAGTAGACAGTAGTAAGCTGCTGAATATGTTTGAGCAAAAGAATGTCCTACCCAGGTTAATTCATAAATTATATTAGTCTAGCAATTATTTGAAGGATGAATTGAAGGACAGAGAACATCAAGTAGATGGTTTTTATGGGTCTATACCAGAATGATGGCATGAGTTTAGATGGTCAAATGGGTAAGAGAGGTATGAAAAGTAAAAGAACAGAACTTGGTAACTGATTCTATATGGGAAGTGAAGAAAGAGGGAAGAGTTAAAAATAATGCCCTGATCTCAAATATAGGAGACTGGGTAAATAATAGTGCCACAAACAGAAATAATGAAGTAGGTAAGGTTATGGGGAGAGAAAAGAATTTTAATATAAGACATTAAATCATAAGTTAGAGGGGGATACCTAGCCAAAGAGACAGGTCTGGATAGTAGGGACTCAAGAAAAAAAATGGGAGTTATCTATATACAGATGCTGAGTTAAATTATGAAACTGAATGGAATTTTTAAAAGCAAAATCAAAAAGAAAAGTTAGGAAAGTAAAAAAAAAAACAGATCCTTGAAGGACACAGGGATGGGATGAAGGCAAGGAACTAGTGGAAAATGAGGTCATTGAAAAGAAGTAGTGTTCTCTAGGAAAACAAGGTAAAAGGCAGCTAGATGTTGTAATGGATAGAACAACAGACCTTAGGAGTCAGGAAAGCTAGAGTTCAAATACATCTTTACTAGCTCAATGACCCTGGGTAAGTCACTTAAACTCCATCTCCCTCAGTTTCCTCAATTATAAAATAGGGATAATAATAGTACCCACCTCTCAGGGTGGTTGTGAGGATAAAATGAAATAATATTTATAAAATGTTTTATAAACCTAAAGATATATATATATATATATATATATGTACATATATATGTTGCTATTGATTACAAGAGAATATTCAGAAGAAAAGAATGGAAAAAAACTTGTCAAATCTACAAAGTCATCAAAGAGTATAAAGGCTTAAGAAGTCCATCGAATTTCATAATTCAGTCATTAGTTGAAAACAGTTAGTGAGTAAGTAGATTCTTCATCAATCAAGTCAATGAGAATTTTTTTCCATGCCTACAAAATACATTTTTGAGGTATTCATCAGTGGAAGTATATAAAAGATGGTAGCTGGTTGTAGTAGATGAATTGATTGATCTTGTTATTGAAGAAATCTGTGCATAGTTTTATGCAGCTGATGAACCAGTATAGAAGAAAAGACTGAATATTTAAGGGAGGTAATAGATTTATAATAGAGAAAAAATACTTGTTCTGTGACCAGAGAAAGAAAGTGTGGATGATACTTTTGAGAACTCTCAAGTAATAAAAGAAGGCAAATAACAGGGCTGAGGGCAGATGGTAAGTAAGAGGTTATGCTATAAGTGTGGAAGTCCTATAATTTCTTTACCTGTATAAGCTTATGTCTAATATAAATCTGCAGGGATATTTGGAGTGTACTACACTCCTCAGAGGCATAGGTGAATAAAGGCCAGAGAAATTGTGCCTCATTTCATAAAAGGGCATTTCTTTATTCCTAACAAAATCAGATCCTTAGAGACTTTCTAGCCCAAACAGAGGCTTATTTATCTTCCTCTCTAAACTCAGCTTCCTTATTTCAGTATTTCTCTGCAAATCATTTACCTAGTCTCCTGTTTTTGAGGTCTTGATGTTATCATTAACTCCACCTGATTTTTCACTTTTTATATCAGTCTAATCAGCAACCAAGTCCTGTCATTGGTATTTTCATAATATATCTCCCATTCATTTATTTTTTTTTCCAAATGCTTTAACCTCTGGTTTACATCATTCATTTCTGCCAGATTTTGAGTTACAAATTTTCTCCCCATTTTTCCCCTACCCACCTCCCCAAAATAACAGTCCCACAGGATACCCCCTCCTCCAATCTGCTCTCTCCCATATCTTCCCCCATACCCCCTTTGACTTTTCCAGTAGGGCATGGTGGATCTCTGTGCCACAGTGACTGTATATCTTATTTCCCAATTTCATGAAGAATAGTATTGATAAGAGTAACTTTTAATTCCAGATTCATTCCCTTCCTCCCTTGTTACCCACCCTTACTGGGAAGGTAAGCAATTCAACATAGATTGTACATGTGTAGCTAATGCAAAAGATTACCATAGTGGAAATATTGTAAAACACTGATTATATTTCCCCCCCTCCTATTCCACCTAGCACTTCTTCTATTCTCTACTTTGGGCCTGTCCCTTTTCAAAAGTGTGTACTTCCAAATTCCCTACCCCCAACCTGCCCTCCCCTCCATCATTCCCCCTCTCATCCCCTTCCCCCCTACTCTCCTGTAGAGTAAGATACCCTATTTAGTGTGTATGTCATTCCCTCCCTGAGCCAAATTCAATGAAAATAAGGTTGACCCATTCCCTTTTGCCTTCCTGTTCTTCCCCTCCATTGTAACCATTTTCCCTTGCCTCTTCTATATTGAGATAGCTTACCCCATTTGGTCTCTCCCCATCATTTCTCATTATATTCTACTCTCACCTCTTAATTTCACCTTTTAAGTATCATCCCTTCCTATTAAATTGGTCCTATGCCCTTTATCTATGTGTACCTGTATACATATATACACACATGCACATATGTATTCATATGCCCATATACCCTCCAATATAGACTATATATATAGTTGCCAGATCCTGTGTTATCCTGATTGTGTTTCCACAATATTCAATATTATATATGTGTGTGTGTGTGTGTGTGTGTGTATTCCCTTCAACTATTTTCATACTGAGAAAACTTTTATCAGTTATAACTATTGTTTTTCTATGTAGGAATGTAAATAGTTCAACTTTGATAAGTTCCTTATGATTTCTTTTCCCCGTTTACCTTCTCATGCATCTCTTGCTTCTTGTATCTCAATATCAAATTTTCTATTCAACTCGAGTTTTTTCTTCAAGACTACTTGAAAGTCCTCTTTTCCACTGAATGACCATATTTTCCCCTGAAACATGATACTCAGTTTTGCTGAGTAGGGGATTCTTGGTTTTAATCTCAGCTCCTTTGACCTGTGGAATATCATATTCCAGGCCCTTCCATCCCTCAGTGTAGAAGCTGCCAGATCCTGTGATATCCTGATTGTGTTTCCACAATATTCAAATTGTTTCTTGCTGGCTGCTTGTTATATTCTCTCCTTGATCTGGGAATTCTGGAACCTGGCTATAATATTCCTAGGAGTTTTATTTTTCCTAGGAGTTCTATTATTTAGAACCTAGGTTCCTCTGGTTCTAAAACATCAGGGCAGTTTTCCTTGAGAATTTTTTTTTTAATAAGCAATTGGGGTTAAGTAACTTGCTCAAGGTTACACGGCTAGTCATTATTTATGCGTGGGTGCTCATTTTCTGAGGCCGGATCTGATCTCGGGTCATCCAAACTCCGAGGCCGGCACTCTTACTCACTACGCCACCTAGCCGCCCCTTTAGGGCAATTGGGGTTAAGTAACTTGCCCAAGGTTACACGGCTAGGTTTTTGTTTGTGTGGATTAAGTGTCAGAGGCCGGCTCCGAACTCAGGTCCTTCTGATTCCAGGGCCAGCACTCTATTCACTGCGCCACCTAGCCGCCCTACCTTGAGAATTTCTTGAAGGATGATTTCTAGGTTTTTTCTTTGATCATGGCTTTCAGGTACTCCAATAATTTTTAAATTGTCTCTCCTGGATCTATTTTCCAGGTCAGTGGTTTTTCCCATGAGATATTTCAGGGGCAGCTAGGTGGCGCCGTGAGTAAATTGTTGGCCCTAGAATCAGAAGAACCTCAGTTAAGATCCGGCCTCAGACACTTAACACACACAAACAAAAACCTAGCCGTGTGACCTTGGGCAAGTCACTTAACCCCCATTGCCCTCCAAAAAGAAAAAAAAAGATATTTCACATTGCCTTCTAGTCTTTCATTTGTTTGGATCTGTTTAACAGCATCTTGATTTCTCATAAAGTCCCTAGCTTCCATTTGCTCCAATCTAATTCTGAAAGAATGATTCTCCTCAGTGAGCTTTTGAGATTCTTTTTCCATCCGGCAAATTTGGCTTTTTAAGGCATTCTCCTCATTGCCTTTTTGAGCCTCTTTTGCCACTTGAGTTCGTCTATTTTTTAAGGTGTTATTGTCCTTAGTCAGGCTGCTGACTTTCCTTTCATAATTTTCTTGCATTGTTCTCATTTCTCTTCCCAATTTTTCCTCCACTTCTCTTATCTGCTTCTTAAGGTCCTCTGTGGCCTGTAACTAGATTGTATTTTCCTTTGAAGCTTTTGGTGCAGGAATTCTGACTTCACTGTCTTCCTCCTGTTCCATGCTTTGATCCTTTTTGTCTCCATAATAGGCATCTAATGTTGGATTCTTCTGTTTGTTTTGCTTCCTTTGCCTGGTCATGTTGCCACTCAATTACTTGACTTTTCGACTTTTTGCCATGGTAGAACCCTGCCACCAGACAGGGGAGCTTCCCAAATGCTGGGATTTTTGGAGCTGCTAGAGGAATTAGTCGGGTGCCCTCTTTAAAGCCTCCATACACTCTGGCAAACTGGATCTATACCCTAGACCACAATCCAGATCCAAGAAGGGTAAAGCAAGAGAGATTACCCCTCAGACTGGTCACTTGGTCCCCCTACAGTCTGTAGGCCAGGAGCTGAAGCTGCCACATGGCACTTGCGCCAGGGTGTCTCAGCCACTTCTCACCCTGGAGGCAAAAGCTGATGCAGTCCCAATTACTGGAACCCAAAGTCCACACTGCACTGACCTCTAACTTTGTCCTTGGCATCTATGTGTTGATAATTCTGGAAACAGCCATATCTGCTGGTGTCCTGCAGTCCCTCTAGCCAGTGGCTGGTCAGGCCTGCCCTAGGGTTAAAACCTCTAGCTCATGCCTGCCTGGGGTCATCTCCCAGAGTGCTGCACTGCCCAATTCCAGCCGGCCTGCTGGGTTGTCTTAGTAGGAGGTTAGCTTATCTGTGTCATTTTGTGGGTTCTGTAGCTCCAAAGTTTGTTCAGAGTCCCCTTTTACATGAATTGGGGAAGGTGAAAGCCAGAGACACAAGGAAGTCCTATTTATACTCTGCCATCTTCCCATTCATTTCTGTTATCTAGTTTAGCCTTGTAACTAAACAAGAAACCTCTCCCATTATATCAGACAAGTGCACATCCAGCCTTTGCTTAAAGAGTTCAAATAGGTAATCTATTCTGCTTTGAGATACTCAAGCAGATAGGTAGTCTTTCCTTATGTTAAATCTAAATTCACCTGTTCTAATCCTGCCCCAGTTCACCTTATTAGCTACCTGGAATGAAACATCATGGCCTTATTGAATGAATATTTAGCAAGTAGATTATCAGTATCCACATTCTGGCTCCTAGGATCCTCATAATTCCTCTCCAAAAATTCTCAGATTCAGGACAGCAAAAATATAACATGACTGTCAGTGAGAATGTGACAAATCTATTAGTCCCATCTCATAGTCAATCCCTAAAAATATAAATATTAACCTACTAAAGGAAAAAGAAAGCTTAAGAGGCAATCAACTTTCTCCTTTGAGACACAGGAACACCAACAGTGTGATTGCCCATGTTTGCTTCAGACAAACAAGAAATTTATAATGGAAGACTCAAGTAGAGAAGCAAATGTCCTCAGATAAACGTCAATTCCATAAAGGTCACTGAATGATTTAAAATAATGCACCCCTTAGTTTCTTTAGTGATTACTATCAGAATTTTCCAGTATAGTTGTCTTGAATTTCTTCAGCCTTTTTCCCACACTATACAGTTCTCTCCCCACCCTTGCCTCCTGGGGTTCTGGTCCTGGGATCAATAGAGAGGTGAAAAAGGACATGAGATGATTGTCTTAATCCTAGACAGGGATTATGCTTGTGAACTGTCCTCTTCCAGGAAGTGGCAGCTTTCGATTCCTTATAAGACTTTGTAAGAGACTTCCTTTCTACTCAGCAGTCTATCTCACTCTGCACCTGGGAAGTCCCCATTTTCCCCTGAGTATCTCTATGATTAAAAACACGCCCTTCAGTCTGGCTTTTAAGACTTTTTACAATCTAGACCTAGCCAGCCTTTCCTGACTTCACAATAATTCCCTTTAGGAAGTCCAGTTGAAATTTAAAATTTAACTCCTTACTCTTCCTTGCAATAAGCATCCAACCTCATTCCTTTATGTAGAACATAGATATTTCATTCCATTTTTCTGTTAAACATTTTTGTTAATGCCCACAAGATTCAAGGTACTGTGCTGGGTATCCCAACAACACAAAGACCTTACCCTCAGGGACCTTATATTCTAATTGGTGACAAAGACCAATAACTATGATTCCTCAACTAAGTTGAGGACAGTGTGGAGTAAGAGAATAGAAAGATAATGGAGGTGGCATTTGTGCTGAACCTTGAAGGGAAAGAGGGATTTCAGTGGAGGTAGGAAGGGTATCATTTCAAAAATGTAGGAGAGAGGCATTAAGGTTTAAATCCTAGGATTAGGTGCCACTTGCTACCTGTGTGGTCCTGGACAAGTCACTTAACCTTAGTTCCAGTTTCTTCATATATAAAATGAGGAGTTTGGAACAGATGAAATTTGAGGTATCTTCTAGCTCTATGCCTAAGATCCTGTGGCATAATGGACAGAGGAATAAATCTGGAGTGAAAGAACCTCAGTTCACATCTGAACTATCCTATTTGCTACATATATAACCTTGGACAAGTCATTTTCCTTATTGTAAAATGAAGGGTTTGGAATAGATGCCTTCTAGGTTCACTTCCAGCTTTAAACTGATGTTCTTAAGAGTTGTGGAAATCACTTTGTGAACAAAGGCAGAGAGGCCAGGATGAGAACAGAAGGATGTTTGTTCAGTTTGTCTGTACCATAGTCTACATCATGGATAATAATATGAGATGACATTGGAATAGGAGAGAGACTGAAGCCAGATTGGTGGTCCTTGAATGCCATTCCATACATAATGAGGAGATGCGGAAGAATTTTTAGAAGAGGAGCAGAAATAACCAGATCACAGAATGGAATCCCCAAACACAAAGCATATTATTTACATATTCATTGTCATCTTCATTCCTCCACACTTAGTCACATTAAATCCTTTATAACAAAGTCAGCATCTACAGTGGCATAGTATCAGATTGGATCTTTACAGAACATTTCCTCCAAGGAACTTAAATCGTTTTAATTATATTATTATATTATCTAACATATTCACAACATTCCTAGGGATCCTTCTTTTTACACAGAACACTGCAGCCCAGAATGGTTAAGGAAATTTCCCAGCGTAACACAGCAAGACTAAAGCAAGCAGAAATTTGAACCTGGATCTCCTCACCTCTTCACCATTCTTTAAGAAGTTTTCCGTGGTACCTCAGTAGAGATCCCAGTTGACATGTTTGCACAAGAACATCTTGTATTTGTTTCTTTTCAGGGCAAGCTTTTTTAAACTGTTACTGAATATTTATATGATAAGAAACAAGCATCTAGTTTACATGAAAATCTAATATAATTTCATCTGAAGTAGAACAGGGAATGAATTTTTTAATCATAATGAGCATGTTTCTGTGATTCAGCAAATTCTCTTAGAAATCAAGGCAACTCATTTATGCAACCCAAGAGAGAAGCAATGTTTAAAACACATATGCATGCTCATTGTTGTGAACAGAGCTTATTTTTAATGCCAAAGCAGATTTTATTACTTGTTCCAACATCCTTCTATTCCATTTTAATGAAATTTGGGGACAAAATGGTTTAGTGAAAACATTTCTTATTCAGTAGATTTGAATCAGATGATTAATATTTTAATTGTCATTTTCTAAAATCATATTCATCTAAGTCACAGGTGGTGAATCTTTGGTCCAGGGCCAAAACCACCTACAAGTTTAATTTCATCAGGACAATAGGGTAATATTGCCCAAGTCACCCGTCATAGCCTGGAAAATGATTTCTTTGGTGGAGCTATAGTGGTTTTACTCTGAAGAGTTAACTTCTCTGTAACTTGGAGACCCGGAGAGTTACCTAGGGCAGAATTATAGAACACACAGCCACATATCATTCCTGAGTGTTGGGGAGGAGGGGTAATGGGATATGTGATTGGGACCAAATTAAAATATAGTTCCTATCTGATTGTAATGTGTTGATGTATTTTAAAAATAGATAAATGTGTGGTTTTCTAAGTCAATATGTAGCCACAAGGATCATTTTGCACAGTTTAATGATCTCAGTTTCTATTTACCACTGAGAAAACAAAAGTTAAGGGACTTGCTGAGGGTTAACAGTTACTATATGTCAGAGGTAAGATATGAAGCCAGGTCATCTTGGATCCAAAGCCAGCTTTCTAGCTACCATTCAAAGCTGCCTCTCTGCACAATTTAATTATTGATAAAGTTTATTTTTAAAGATAAGAATTTTATTCTCTTTTCTGATGCTTCATGTATATTTCTCTGTATATGTCAATCACTTCTTCTCATATGTAACAACTTTTTTTTTTAATTTTTTTTTTTTTGCTCTTTATAGGGCAGTTGGGGTTAAGTAACTTGCCCAAGGTCACACGGCTAGGTTTTTTGTTTGTGTGTACACAAGTGTCTGAGGCCGGATCCGAACTCAGGTCCTTCTGATTCCAGGGCCGACGCTCTACTCACTGCACCACCTAGCCGCCCCATGTAACAACTTTTTAAATAAATTCCATTCACATCTTTTTCAAATATTGCTTTCCCAGGGGACTTGCAAAAATCAAGATTGTTGGAGGAAAATCATTTTCACAATATATTCCTGGAACCTCATTCAATTTATCATTAATGGAATAGCATTTATCACAAATTGTCTAAGATATACATTTTAATGTATATTGAGCATGAACAACCATAGCAGCAAATGGCACTGTGCATAGTAGTGATAGTGTTTCTGGAACATTTGACACTATTTATAAGAATACATATATGTCATCTATCTTTTTGCATTTCAGCAAATATGGGTAGACTGGGAGGAAATTAACCAGTTACTAAAAATAAAAGAATGACAAAATAAGTCAAGGCATACACGCTTTGATACTTTCAATAGTTCTGATGACTGAATCCAATTTACAGATTATTAATCTAACCAATTATAGAATCATTTGCTTTTTAGATGTGTAAAAATCATGACTAAATTATGACAGGGTTAACTTAGGAATCAAAGTGACAATAGTAGTCAAGAGTACATCTAGTCTTTTTTCAATAGGAAAATTTACTGTGAGACATGGATATTTCATAAGGCTTAGAGGTTAGTCTATTCAAACCCCAAGGTCACAAATGTACCAAAGTAGCAGAGGAAGAATTTAAACCCAAATCCTCTGGCTCCAGATTCAGCACTTATCCTACTATTCCATGCTTCCTGCTATGATCATTTGCTATAATGACCTTTTCATGAATAGCTCTTATACTACACAAATTTCTGTAACTTCAAATCAAAAATAACTCTTGCAGCATAGGCCTATTTTCAGGAGAAAAGAACTGCATTTGAGGATCAATCCAACATCAGATTCTGTTCCTTCTGGAATAAGAAGACTAGGTTGGTTTTGATTTGATTCCTGTTTAAATTATTGTCAAGCTATGTGACCTGCTGAGAGTCACCTAAATCTTCCAGTGTCTTAAGTCCTATTTGCAAGATAGTAATGGAATTAAAATCAACAAACACTTCTATAAAATGTAGAACTGGGTTTGGGAATAAAAAGAATAAATAAAAAGCATTCCTCATCCCCAAGAATACAGTTCAATGTGGGGTGGGGAGGGAAATTTACAAAAAAAAAATGTATATATATATATATATATATATATATATATATATATATATCATATAAGACAAATTTTGATAAGTTTAAAGGATTGGTTTAGGAAAAAAATATTGTGAGAAATTTGAGATGAGAATTATAATTTTAGATGAGAAAATCAGGGAAGCCTTCATAAGGAATGAATCAAACAAGTATTTATTGAGAACCTATCATGTGCTGGGCAGCTAGGTGGTGCAATGGATAAACTCTTAGGACTGGTATCAGGAAGACCTCATGTTCATGAGTTCAAATCTGGCTTCAGTCACTTACTTACTAGTTGTGTGACCCTAGGCAAGGCACCTAACCCTGTTTGCTTGAGTTCCTTGTCTGTAAAATGAGCTGGAGAAAAAATGTCAAACCACTCCAGCATCTTTGCCAAGAAAACCCCAAAATGGGGTCAAAAAGAGTCAGACATGACTGAAAAGTGACTGAATAACAGCAGCAAACATCAAGGGCAGCGCATCATGATAGGCTAGAATACAAAGGCCAGAAACAGACAATCCCTTTTCTCAAGGATCTTACATTCTCTCAGAGGAGACAATATGCAGTTAAGTAAGTATGCAAAAAAAAAAAAAAAACTAAGTACAAGACAATAAGTATAAGACTTGACCTGATCTTTGAAGAAGACTAGAGATTCCCTGAAGCAAAGATAAGGATGAAGAACATTCCATATATAAGGGCAGTCTGTGTTTGCAGAGACATGGGTATAAAAAATGGAATATCTTTTGTAAGAATTCCCTTTTGCCTAAGCTAATGGGTCTAAATGGTCTAGATAGGAACCAAACAGGAGAGTTTATACATTATCATAGAAATAATAAGGAACCATTGGAATTTATTGAACTGCTCAGTTACAATAAAAGTAGAACAGTAAGCCTCCAATGTAGGACACAGAGATGTTGTATGCAAGAAGGATGAAGTTTCTTAAATGGGCCTAAGTCCACATGAATTCCACTTTCTAATTTGGTAAATATGGATATATTACTTTACCTATCAATACCAAATATTGTTCAAGAAAATAACTCTTGTTATCTGAATAACTACAGTAATAGAATAAATAAAGGAGCAGTTGTGGCCTCTGCAGAGACTCTTATGAGACACAGTAGGAACACTTAATGGGCTAATGTCCTGAACCTTGAGCTTCTTAGGTGCCAGATGTTATTATAAAAGCAATATTTGTTCCCTTGTGGGCTGCCCAAGAAAATTAGCACTTTCTTTTAAATTGACATTTTGATTTGTCTTCCCAATGAGATAAACTTTATTCAATGAAATCTCAGTTTGAACTTGAAATGTTTTAGATTCATCATTAAAATAAATTATTTGATTATAATTTATCACAAGTAAATAAAGAAGCAAAGGAAGGCCAACTGATATTTTTTCTCTAAATAAAAAAATCTATTAAGTCTAGATGATGTTATGATCTCACATGTTATGGTGCTGATTCTTTCATATCCAAGTGCAGAAAGTGAGACAAATGATTTCTTTGTTATAAAATTGCCTCTTTTATTTCACAGGGTCCAATAGAAAAATCTTCATATTTGTATAGTAAGATTTTGCAGAAAGGCATATGGCATTAGTGAAGTCCACACATTTAATAGTTGATCCAGATGTCACTATATATTCCTGTGTTTACCCATAACCCATGTGATTTGAGTTGTAAAATTCTTTATGCAAAATATCTGTAGAAATTATTTATTTGGGATAGAGAGTTGTCTGGACTTTGAAAAAGGCTTTTGACCTCTTTTATCATACTGGGGTTTGGAAAAACAGCAGAACTACTGGGGTCAGGAGGACCCTACTTTTTAGTTTTATTCATAAAGAAGATTTAGAGAAAAGGTTATACTGAATGAATGCAGAACAGTAGTATCAGAGCCTAAAGATTTCCCTGTACCCACCAGTAACACTAACAAATGTCAACACAATGCCTCCAGAGGAATCTTAAACTTTATTAATAAGAAATGTTATAACATCTGATTTTTAAAAATCATTTTCTTGAAAAACGGGGCAGTTAGGGAGTTTAGTTGATAGAGCACTTGGCTTAGAATCAAAGAGACATCTTCATGACCTCAAATCTGGCCTTATATACTTAGAAGCTGTGTGACCATGGGCAAGGAACTTAACCCTGTTTGCCTCAGTTTCCTAATCTGTAAAATATGCTAGAGAAGGAAATGGCAAATAATTTAATATCTTTTCCCCAAAAACCCCCAAATAATGTTATAAAGAGTCAGACATGACTGAAAATAATTGAACAACAACAAAATAACATCTGATTATTTTTTTAAAATCATTTTATTGAAAAAAGTACACACAAATAATTCTAACCCAGAGCATTGCTTAAATTTGTTCAACTGAATCCCTTGATTATGTTGTTAGGTGCCATATTTAGAAGGGAAATGAAACCGAATAATGTTTATATATATTTAAATGAAGAAAGCACAGGCTGAAATGTGGAAGATTTAAGTGATGAGGCAGAATAAGGTATGTGTCATGCAGAGCAATTACAGCCAGGATCTCTCAAGAGGCCAAAGTCAGGCAGAACGCTTTCAGCTGCCCAGTATGTAATGATATCTCAGTGTGACAGATGCTGAGCCATAGAATTGCACTAAGCTTAGATGACTGATATTTTTTAAGCCCAAGGATTTTTTTAAGGTTCCTTTACTTTTTAGTGGGAAAGGAAGCAGTCATGCTTTGCTTCTTTACTATATGTTTATTGCAAAGATCCCTCTTTTCTAGTTGTAGTATTCAGATTTCTTGTTCAATTGAAGTCATTATAAACTCCTTTTTGTGCTACATTTTACATTTCATTTTCTATTTTGAATATAAAAAAAATCCTTAACTCCCATGAACTATGTTTCAGCCCCTCAAGGACCCCTTTTTTCAACTACAGTTGGTGTGTATTCCCCATGACTTGTAATAATTGGGGTTGCTCAGCATGCTTTTATAGAGCCAGGAGACTATGATATTAATTTGTTTATATCAGGAATTAGAAAGATGATAAATCCATGCAAAGCTTTCAAATTTATGTGTTTATATCAATGGTATTAAAGTTTAAATGTTAACTATTTCTTTAATTTGGCATCAGAGAAGAGTGATGGAGAATGGGGAAGGGTGAAATTATCTGCCATCTTTTTTGTTGTTGTTATTGAAGAGTCAGTGAAGTAGCTTTTTGGGGGGGCAAGAGCATCCTAGAATGATGTTATCATTAAACATCATTATGCAATGGACATTAGTTCATTCATTGTTCTTGGTATTTTTGTGTGATGGTCTGAATATGGGTAGGTGGACTAGTAATATAGAAACTGGAAGCAAATTTGCTCAGTCTTTATTTTTCCCTTAAGTACTACTGAGATAACACATATTACTAACTAGTCCCATCATTGTGGGGAAAAGTTGTTTTACATGGGATTTGGATGAGATGTTTTTGATATTATAACATGCAAGAGAAAAAAAAAGAAAGAAAGCAGTAATACATGCTAGGAAAGAGTAGTCAAATTTTTACATGGAGGATATATTTCAATAGGTCAGTGAATCTGTGATCACATGGATTTAGGTACAACTTCTCCCAGTGATGATTGTAACCAATCCAGCTATACATACCCTCTCCTTCTCTAAAACAGGTTTTCTTAACCTCTTTTTGTATCATGCACACCTTTGGCAATCTGGTGAAGCCTATGAATACTTCTGAATGTTTTTAAATGCATGAAATAAATTAATAACTACAAAAGAAGCCAGTTATATTGAAGTACTTGTCATGTGGACCATAAGTTAAGATTCCTTGCCCTAAGACTCCAACCCTATGTTTTCCACAGATCTTTCACAAGGGGGTCGACCCACCGTGCTAGAATCCTCCTTTTAAATATTTTGAAAATTCCTTAGTATACAAGTATATGAGCCATCGACCTCTCACCCTTAGGATCATCATCTAAATTTATTTACTACACAGGTCATTTAGCAACTCTTTATTGCTTTCCCCAAAGCAGCTATTTCCAAAACTCTTACACTCTCCTCAAAGCCCCAATTATCTCAGTTCACCCAAGGAAGATGAGCTTATCTTTTATTTTATTGATTTTACTGATAATATTAAATTTGCCTGATTTAAACCCCTTCAATTTCTCACCAACCTGAAATGACTATTTCATACCCATTTTTATTCTTTTCCCCTTTCCTTTTTACTCTGAGGAAAGAAGCCCTTCTATCCAAAGAAAACTAACATTTCCACCTATGACTGTCATCTCATTCCATCCAGACTCCTCTATTCTGGATTATTCTCATTCCTTGTCCTGATCCTTTCCTCTCCATGCATTTGAGCTTGCCATGACCTATAGGTGGAAGAAGCATCCTCCATAAGGCCTCAGTTGTTAAAAATCCCTCTCTCCCTTCAAGATTCAATCCAAGGGCCAATTTATCTATGAGGATTTGCTTGAACACTACCTGTAGATAGAGGTCATCTCCCCCCTCTTAAAATCTCTGAAACCTCTTTATTTGACACTTCCTGTCTACTTATCTCATTAAAATTTTATATTTATTCATTTATTTGTCTCCTATTACTATGATATTATGAACCATAGGGTGCCAAAAATCTTGTGTCATTTCTATCTAAGTTGCTAGTATAATGCCTTCTACAAAATATAAACTTAATGTATGCTGGATTGAATTGAATTATTTCTAATATTCTATCTAGCAAGCCTTTTATCTCCAGATCTGTCCTTTTCAAAGTTCTAAATATCTTATGGAGATCTCCACCTGCATATTCCACCAATGCTTCAAAATCTACATGATCAAATTGAAATTAATGTCTCTCAAAGTGCCCTTCTTCTGATATTCTATTAATGACAGCATTTGTCACATAAACTACAAATATCTGACATCTTTGACTCTCTAACCTCACTCCCTACATGTAGATAGTCACCTAGGCTCTTCAATTTTGTTTTCACATCCTTTCTTTTCCATTCCCATTTCTACTTTCCAAATTACCTTTCACACAGACTGTTGCAATAGCTTACTAATTAATCCCTCACCCCTGTCTTCCCTTTAATCTATCCTTACATGCTTCTGCCAGATTAATTTTCCTTAAATACTGTCCCAACCTTCAATATCTCTGTTGTCTCCCAAACTAAGTGCACCTTCTTGAATCTGGAATTCCTAGCCCTCCATAATCTGACTCCAGTTTACCAATCCCACTTTTATTTCACATAAATTTTATTTCACATGAAATTTTATTTCACATAAATAATTACATATAAATCTTTTTCATGTTTCCTACATTTCAGCTCAAATTGAACTATACACTACTCTACAAACTCTTAATTCATGTTTAATGAATGTTCATTGAATTGAATTGTATTACCTGTACCATCACAAGTATGACCTACTTATTTCTGCCATTTTTATTATTAATATCTAATACAATTTATTATTAATATCTAATAAAACCATTTATCACTTTGTCTTTGTATACCCAATGCATAGCTTAGTTTCTAGCACATAGTAAGCCCTAATTGAATTGAATCCTGCATCAGTCGAGGGCAAATTTAAAGATGAAACTGAAATGTTGATTTTTTTTTCACCTGAGGAGAGCTGTATCTCAAAGAAACTTATTTTCTTGATTAGTTCAGTTCCAAGTCCCTTCTAGTCTCTAGATTCTACATTCTTTCCTAGTGAATCAACCACCTACTGAGAAATCCTATTATATACCTGGGATATAACTCTAGTCATTTAAGGTCAAAGGAAATCCTCTCAAGAATTATCATGCAGAAGAAATCTGCCCATCTAGAAATATGAATATGATTTTGTGCCTCAGCAGTAAAATCTTGTTTAGGTGATATTCTGTGAACTGGAAATTTGTTTTAACTAGCACTTAAACACATCCACGGTATGTTTTGAATCATTATATAGCAATTATATTCATTGTTGTTTTAGTTTAAATGTATTTTCCTAGAACCTGATTCTTTGAACATCAATAATCTGTTTGTATTGAAACCCTTAACTAATAGATTGCAGTAAACTATACCATACCATTCTTCAACTGTGTTTGCTAGCATATAATTTACTGTCTGTTAATTCTGAAATGTTTTTAAGTAGTAATATTTTTAGCTTTAATTTTTTAGTTGTGAAGGTTTTTTTTTCTTTTCTGCTTCCTCAATAAAAGAGGGGGGAAAAGAAATATAAAACCCTTGGGACATATAAGCATAGTCAAGGAAAACAAATTTCCACAAAAAAATGTTTTTTCATGCATATTTAGTCCATCACTGAGTCATGAAGTAGGCAGCATTTTTCATAATCAGTCTCCTGGAATTAGGGTTGATTATTGCATCAACCAGAGTTTGTAAGTCAATTAGAATTGTTAGTTTGTACAATAGTGATGTTATAGTGTAAGTTGTTCTCCTGGTTCTGCTCACTTCACTCTGCATCAATTCATTCAACTTTTCCCAGGTCTCTCTGAAACTCTCTATTCATTTTTGACATCACAATATTATTCCATTACATTCACATACCATAATTTTTCAGCTTTACCCCAAGTGAGAGGTACCTCCTTAGTCTCCTATTCTTTGCTGCTATGAAAAGGTCTGTTATAAATATCTTTTGTACAAATTGTTTTATTTTTGCTCATTTCCTCCTATGCTTCTACCATGCCCACACTTTAGAGGGTTAGTTGCTCATTTCAGGTCTGTACTATATGTTGGCATCATTTTCATTTCTCTGCTATACATCTTTCTCTTCCACTTCAACTCTTTCTATTATTTCTCTAAATTTTCATTGTAACCTTCTTATAGTCTCCTTCCTGTCTAGTCTGGTTTTATATATTTACCTTCATTTTCTTTATTTTTACCTTCTATTTGTATACTCTCCCCACTCCTGACTGTTGTTTTTTCTTTAATATTTGCACTGAAGAATAGTTTCTTTAATCTCTCAACTCTTTTCATATTTTTATTGCTTAGCTTCTCTACTGTCAGGTTTTATTTTTAAGTTTGACAGTACCAAATGGTATGATAGAATTTTATATTTTGTGACATTTTGGGGTGCCATTTCACTATCATCACTTTCCTTGTCAGAACATTAGTAAGTAATAGCCTTACTTCATATGATAATGGTTTCGGTGTTTATATACATAAAGTAAAATAAGCAGATATGCCCCTTGCCCAAGAGGTACAATAAGTCAAAAGACCTGGATTCAAGTTTTGGCTTTATCACATAGTAGGTGGATGACCTTATACAAATAGCTTAGACTCTTTGAGACTGAGTTTCATCTACAAAATATGCTTGGTAATATTGTACAGCCTACCTCTTATGGGAATAGGAATCTGAGGATCTTCCTTGACCCTTGGCTCTTTGATAGGCCTAAGTGACTCTGATAACCTTCCCTGATTTGAAAATATACTCTGCCCCTTAGTAGGCTGAATGTGGTCACATGGAGCCTGTGGAGGGAAGCTTGTTTTTCAGGAATGCCCACACCTTGGTACTTTATGACAAGAGGGTTGTGACACTTTCTGACCTGGGAGAAGGCTATATATATATATACCCTGATGTGAGGTTTTGCTTTGAAGCTCACTTTGGGAAAAGTGTTATTTGGCCAGATGAGACTCTGGGCAGCCATTGAGCTCCCCAGCTTTGAAAACCCAGATGTTGGTGCTTCCCTCTCTGGTAACTAACTATGTATGGATATAATGGTCAGACAGCTGGAAGCCCTGTCTGCTGATCTGTTTCTCTGTCTGCTTGTAACTTCTGTTTGTATTCTCTGAAGTTCAGTATTTTGACTTTTTCCCCAGAACTAGGTAAATGAAATATGCTTGATTAAAGATTGTTAATCCATTTTAGTTGCTTTCCTTTACTAAAGCAGATATAAGAACCTGTGCTAGCAGACATCCTGGGTATGCTAGGGTGCTTGTTGCGACACTACCTCACAGGATTGTTGTACTAAAACAAAACAACTGTATAGATGTTAAAGTATCGTATAAATGACATTTATCCTTAGCCCAAAGGGCACCTTTGTAGATAGTATATAAAAGACATAAATATAACAGTATATAAAAGACATAAACATAACCATTGAACAAATAAATATGTAAGCTATTTGTATCAGGTAAAACAAAAATTAATTTCATTTTCTAGAGTGGTGAATTATGGGAGTCATTTGAGTCATATATTTACATGGGAGTGGCCATAAAAGTTCTCATCTATTGTAATTATAAAAAACAATTCAAATTCTGCTTTCTGCTCCCTTCTTCCTCAAGGTAAAATTTCAGATGTGCCCTTTTACCTTTAATTAGTTGAAAACTAAAAAGTCCTCAGAAAATGGGGGGAGAGGAGATTATCAAAGGGAGAAGAGCCTCTTTTCTTCCTTCCACTCAGAGTAATAATTAGAGTTGGACAGGCCAGCAGGCAGGGCTTCTTCCCATGCACTGACATGGGAGGCAGGGAGTCACTTCATCCTCCTTGCTGGCAATTTAGAAACCATTGTTCTTGTGCCTCAAATTCCTCTACTACTGCATGTTACCTCAAACATCAAAAGGGAAGGTAGTACTGAGAAAGGATAAGGGGATGGTACCAGGATAGGAAAAGTATGGGAAAAGGCTACCCCCATTCTAATGTTACTGCATTAACCCCTTCTCTTATGAGGTTTGGGGAGGAAGGTATTGCCAGGGAATAAGAGAAGGTATGAATCATTGGGTCACTGGTGGTAGAAATGAGATGAGGGGAAATAATGCACATAGGGTCACTTCAAAGTCCTGAACACTAGCTTCTTTGAGGAAGTATAGAGGCTTCTCTTTACAGGTACTGCCAGTAGGCTAGGTCCACTGCCCAAGCCTGGCTCATAGAGATGGGAATTCTTTAGGGAGTACTCACACATTCTTCCCTAGGAAAGGAGTAGAAATGTCCAGAGATGTCCAAAGCTGGGGAAGAGTGCTTCCAACAATACCTTTCTATAGATGCTTCTGCCTTTCCTATCAGGGGGAGCTTTTTTGGCTAGAACTCTGGTATGAGGAAGATGGGGCTGAACTTTGAAAGAGGAGCCCAGTGATCACCCTAGGAGATATTTGAGGGATGATAAACATCTATTAAAATTATCAAATGTGAGAAAGTTGAAGAGAAAAAGGAAGACTGTGAGCCAGGTGCTGAAATTCTTAAGAAAGGAGACAGGAAGACCTGGTCTAATATTCCACCTTAGGCACTATAGCTGAGTGACCACAAACAAGTCACTTAATCACACCGTCTCAATTCCTCATCTGTAAAATAGCATAATACCTGTACCATTTGCTAATACCAATAACATTTACCTTAAGTGTTATAAAGATCAAATGAGATCATTGAGTAAAGAAGTAGTGTCAAAGTATAAAGCCAAGCATGAGGAGCTTTCAAGAGGACTGCTCCTGTGAACAGCTTCAAGGTTCTGATTACACAGTATAGTGAACTCTCTATTTATTAAGCAGTAAATTAAGGCAAAACGTCCACAGAAATCAAAGTACAGCATTCGCAATGTTATGACATAACAACTTATCACTAAAATGGCCACATAGTTTTCACCAAAGTGGCCACATAGTTTTAAACAAAGTACAATCATTTAGTAACAATCATTTAGTAACTCAATTATTTAGTAAGTCCTTAATTCAATCATCCTTAAGGAGGCTTATCTCCTTAGTGGATACAAAGTACAAAGGTCAAACTTCTCCACCCCTAGGTCACAGTAAATCAGAATCTTCTCAGTCAGTATCAGGTACCCAAGAAGAGATTTTTTCATCTTTACTGGAGGCTGGCTCTTGGCTTCCACGGAGGTTCCTCCTCCATGGTCCCAACTCCTGCCCAAATCTGCCCACCTGCCACCTGGATTCAAGGGCAAGCTGCTCTTAGTTCCTCATCCAGCTTCTTGTCCAGTTCTCTGTCCAGTTCCTTGTCCAATTCCCATTCCATATTGAAGTTCACAGTGTATAGTCCACCTCAAGTCCTTCACAGTTCCTGTTTCTGGGAAGACAAGCTTAACAGAGCCACAATATTATTCATTCACATTGCCAGCCCTATCATCAATTCATTGTCTGCCTGTGAAATCAACACAGACCCACCAATAAGGTCTGAGGAGTCAACACAAATCATTAACATAGAAATCAGCGAAGACCCACAAACAAAGTCCAAGAGGTCAATAGAAATCATCAGTAAAGTCCCAGCACCTTCAAAACCCTCTTCCAGGACTTCTATGAAGAGACAACCAGAAAAATCCTCTTTCAGGGCTTCCTGTAAGGTCCCAAGGCTTCTATACAGCATATCACAAACAAATATCAACATAGATAAAACAAACATAAAGAGTGCTGGCATACCACAAGTTTTCTCCTTCTCTACCATAAGAGCTCCCTTCTCAGTTCTGTTCTCTCCTTATAAATGGTCATTAACTCCTCCCCTTCCTGTTTCAGGAGTTTACAAGTTCTAGGGTTCGCAACTTGTGGGGTTCACAAGCTCTGCTTCTCAATCATGGGCAAGGCTCAGAAGAAACTTGAACTGAAACAAAGTGTCAACTCAATAGCTGAAACAAGGTGTTAGCTATTTCTTTGCTTGCCTTTACACAAAGTCCAATAGAAATGGAGCTCCTTAACTATATATAAGGATCTCTACCAGCTTCATATCAACTTAGAAAACCACACATTACAATTATCTATATTCTATTGTATTTTTATTTATTAACCATTTCCCAATTATATTTTAATCTGCTTCTGGCCCTACTCAGGTGTGTTGCAGACTACATATTTGACATCTTTGGTAAAAAGCATTTTGCAAACCATATAGCTATATAAATGTCAGCTATTATGTTAATTGACTGTATGTGGTGATAATATAGATGGATTGAGTAAACCCCACAAAGTGATTAAGGACTGGATTTGTAATTTCTTTGATATAGACAACTTTAGGATGGGAAAACTCTGCCAATACAAGTTAGCACATTTTATGCAACTTAGGAATGTCTTAGAGAGTGATATATATATATTAATAAAATAGGCATATATATTTATAATCACATGTGTAGGTGTCTATATATGCATATATGTGTGTGTGTGTGTGTGTGTGTGTAGTACATAATCATGTAGTACAAACTTTTTAAAAGCTCTCTGATTTCTTAAGCATTTAGTCTATTTTTATACCCCCCTGAGACTTCTTTTGCTGCCCAATTCTAACAACTATGAATTTGATAGATTTCTGTTGTTTACTTTTGACAAAAATAGAAATATTTCAATTCAGTGTTACGTTAAAAATAAGAGAAAGCATGAATTAGCGTATGGGAAGATGGCATTGAATTTAGACAGACCTGGATTCAAATTCTGACCCTGACACAGACACTGGCAGTGTGACTTAGAAATAGTCACTGAACTTCTCAGTTCTACTTCCTTCCCTCAAATCTCCAATAGTATTAACTTCACAATGGGTAGGCTAAAGGCAGATGGGTGGCACAGTAGATAGAGCTCTGGACCTAGAAGGAAGACCTGAGTTCAAATATTGTCTCAGACATTTATTAGCTTTGTGACCCTGGACAAGTCACTAAATCAATCAATAAACATTTTTTAAATGCCTACTATGTGCCAGGTAGTATGCTAAGCAATGCAGATATAAAAAAGGCAGAAGATGGTGCCTCTTCTCAAGGAGCTAACAATCTAATGAGGGAGAGAACATGCAAAAAGCTTCGTTAAAAAAAAAAAAACTACATACAGGATAAGTTGGAAATAACCAAGAGAGGAAAGGCGCTAGAATTAAAGGTGTCCAGAAAGCTTTGGTATCCTCATCTGTAAAATGGAGAAAATAGTAAAGCCTACCTCCCAGGGGTTTTGTGAGTATAAAAATGAGACACTAGGGACGGCTGGGTGGCGCAGTGAGTAGAGCGTCGGCCTGGAGTCAGAAGGACCTGAGTTCAGATCTGGCCTCAGACACTTAACACACACAAACAAAAACCTAGC
Organism: Gymnobelideus leadbeateri; assembly: GCA_011680675.1. Lineage (NCBI taxonomy): Eukaryota > Metazoa > Chordata > Mammalia > Diprotodontia > Petauridae > Gymnobelideus > Gymnobelideus leadbeateri. The sequence continues at coordinate 124,332 of WOXC01007139.1, read as the reverse complement.
CATGTGACCTCGGGCAAGTTACTTAACCCCAATTGCCCTCCAAAAAGCAAAAAAAAAAAAAAAAGAGAGACACTATTTGTAAAGTGCTTTCCAAACCTATAAAACTATATAAATGCTAATTATTATATTATTATTAATCTGCATTAGTAAAGTGAGTTCCCCATCAGGAGCTTCTTACGTCAATGAAATCAAAGTTCTAATAAAAAACCGTTTAAACAATAAGGTAATAGAAAGGGATGTGTGTGTGTGTGTGTGTGTGTGTGTGTGTGTGTGTGTGTGTGTGTGTGTGTGTAATATATCTGGGATATAAATCTGGATATTTAAATATTTGGGATATATATTTGGAAATGACACAAAAGGAAACTATATATATATGTATATTTAATGTTAAGCAAACAAAAGAGTAAACTAGAATTGCATATATGGTACTTTTAAGAGGTTTACATCTGAAAATTAAAATGCAATCAATTTCTCTCTTCTTACAGACTTTTGCATGTCTTTTTTCTAGTTTTGTACTTTACAGAATTTCCGTGTCTCGCTGCACACAGCACTTGTTATGGCAGTGCTTGGAAGGTCTTTGCTGCCATCTTATGTTTCATTGTGTGATTACTCTTACTGCTCTATTGATTATAAATCACTAACCTACAGTTACTGATAACCTTTCATTCCTTTTTTTTAGTTGAAGCAAAGTGAAGCAAATGCAGACACCAAGGAAAAGCTCCCTTTGCGCCTACGCATCTTTGAAAAATTTCCCAATCGACCACAAATGGTGAAAATCTCAAAGCTTCCTTCAGATTTTACAGTTCCTAAAATCAGGTACTTTCTTTATTTGTATTTTTTTAGATTCGTAGCCCAAAGTTCATTTCAGATTTGGTTCTAAGTTCTTTATCTCAAATTCAGAAACATTTTTATGTTTGTGTGTATATATGTATATATATATATAGTTCTATACTATGTAATATAGTATGGAATTGTATATGTATATAAATGTATTTTAGTAAATAATTATATATATATACATATAAACATATTCCTGAATGTTTCACTTTCTGAACATAAATGAAAATATATATGGATGTGTATACATATGTATGTGCACATGTATTTGTATATAAAAAGCACACATATTGACAATTAGAGAAAAAAGCATTTTTGAAATATTTTAAGCATTTCTTCAAATTGCTTTTATCCCTCAGAAAGGTAGCCTGGAGTAGTACATAGGGTATTTGGCATAGAGTCAAGAAGAATGCAATTCATACCCTCCTTAAAGGTTTACAAATTATGTGAGCCTGAGTCACTTAACCTTTCATCTTCATTTTTCTCATCATTAAAATAAGATTAAATGACATAAAATATGTAAATCAATTTGTAAACCACAAAGTTCAATAGGACAACTAGCTATTACTTACCTTTGCAAATTCGTCTAGAAAGACCCCAATAAACAAAATTGATACACAAATAGCTGATGGATTTCTATTTCTTGGACCTGCATGAGGAACTCTTTGCTACACACCAGAAAATAACTGGCCTTTCTCTTGAGACAGTCACTTGTTTTTTGACTACCAAATAAATACAAGACTACTTTTGGTGTCACAAAAAAATTGTTAGAATTGTATTAGACAAGTCACAACCACTGTCAACTCCTAATCATTGTCTAATCAAATCCCTCCTAACATCTATGGCCTGGGGAGAGGGAGAGGGGGTATAAGGGGGTGGGGGGTCGAAACAACTGTATATTTAAAAGAGGATCAAGATACAATCATTGGATATGGTACAGTGGAAAGAAGATTGGCTTTCCAGTCAGAGGACCTGTATTCATATCTTGCCTCTGAGGTTTATCATCTATGTGACCTTGGCAAGTTATATGACCTTGCTAGATTTTAATTCTCCTTATGTGCAAAATAATGGGATTGGATTAGATGGCTGCTTATATTCCTTCTAGCTCTCATTCGATGATCCTCTGAGTTAAAGACAATGGAAGGGGGGATGATTTAGCCTTAACTCCTCACTATATCTGACATTATGATTCCATGATATTTAAAATTCAAATAAGTATTTTTATATTCATAATAAACATGCTACCCAAATAAAAATATGAAGAATAAGGTCATTATGATGAACATAAATTAGATACTTTAGTGGCTATTTGCATAGATGAAGCTTAATACATACTTCTCTAAGTGGGAATTAATATGTAAAGTGAATTTTCATTTTTCAAGAATATTATTTACCCATGATATATGCATATACTACACATCCTCACTGCTTATACTTCTGTGATTTAAAGTTGGCATTTTTTTCATGTATCTGAGCAAAAAATATCTTGAAGAGATAGTAAAATTCCCCCTTAGTTACTAATTCACCCTTATAATTTCAAATGTGGTGCATTCCACAAGGACTGCATCATTGTATTCATTTAATGAGGCAACATCTATAAAAGGAATTCCTGTATCAGGTGGGAGGTTTGACAGATGACCCCAAGATCTCTCCTAATTCTCAGATTCTGCAAATCTGTAACTATTACCAAAACAGAATTTTTTGAAATGCCATCCACTGCAGAATATTACTGCAAAAGAAAAAAGAATGTCTGAGATGTTATCAAAGATAACACTGGCCAAGGAGTAAGTCTTTCAGAATCTAGGTTCCTTGTTTCTTTCCAGTCTGTATTGGTCTCCTTTTTCCTTCCCTGCTTTGTCTAAACAAGTCTTTAACAGGCATGTCACTCCAGAAAATGGGCATTCATTCTTTCTTTTCATTAAGTGTTTGACATCTCTTCGGTTTGTTTACAAAGGGAAAGCTTTATGAAACAATTCATTGACCGCCAACAACAAGACACAAGCTGCCTCTTACGTAGACTTCCTTCAGCTTCATCTTCATCCTGTGATCATTCCAAGAGATCAGCAATTGAGGACAACAAATACATCGACCAAAAGGCAAGTAGCACTGTCTCAAATAACCAAATTTGTTTTTAAGTCCACTTGTTCTGCTTTAAGAAAATACATACAGTCACTCTGTTTGGCCCCAGGATCCAATTGTTCAGACTCATTGGGAACCATATGACATAGCAGGATAAATTAGTTGGTATTAAAAAAAAATGAAACCACAAGTTGAGTTCAAAATGTGCTTTTCTGTGCTTTTGTTTATGCCTAGTGAGAACAGACTGGAAGAATATTAGGGCCAGAGAATTACTTTTTAAATTTAAGAATATTCCCTTTGCTATACTCATTTCCTTACAATTGAAAGCAGAATTGAGGCATGTTCCTGGGAGGCAGAGGAAGGGGAAAATCAATCAAGGTACACATAGGTATAGAGCTTTTTTTTTTTTTCAATTAACCAGCAGGCATTTGTTAAGCACTTATGCTGTTCTAAGCACTGTTCTAAACATTGGACATACAAAGGAAAAAAAAGAAGTAAAAATAACCTCTGTTCCCAAAGAGCTTACATCATAATAGCAGTTGAAAACATGTAAGTCTATATAAGATATAGTAAATTTATCTTAAAGGGGAATGCACTAACAACAGTAGCAAAGGCTTCTGAAACCATTTCTTCTGCAGGCATTTAAACTGAATTTTAACTAAATCCACGAGTTCTAGGAGATTGAGTTAAAAACCCATTGTGATGAGCATTCCAGACTGAAGACAGGCAAGGTAAAGCCACATAAATGAAACAAGTAAGCCAGTAGGAATGGATCTTAGGGTTAATGAAAGGGGTAAAATGTATTAAGACTGGAAAGGTAGGAAGGGGTCAGGTTGTGAGCGACTTTAAATGCCAAACAGAGGGCTGTATATTTGATCCTGGAATTTACTGCATAGAGGCAACATGATCAGATCTATAGCTCAGGAAAATCACATTGATATCTTTGTGGAGGGTGAATTTGATTAAGGAAAGCCTTAAGACAAAAAGGCTAGTTAAAAGGTTATTATAGTAGCCCATGGGAAAGGATGTCTAGGCCAAAACCACTGCGATGGATCAATGGAGAGAAAGGGAGGAATATAAGAAAAATGAAACATGAAACATTTGTTATTTGTTGTTCAGTCATTTTTTAGTCCTGTCTGCCTCTTTGTGACCTCATTTGGGGTTTTCTTGGCAAAGATACTGGAGTGGTTTGCCATTTCCTTCTCCAGCTGTTTTTGCAGATGAGGAAACTGAGGCAAGCAGGGTTAAGTGATTTGCCCAAGGTCACATAGCTAATAAGTGTCTGAGGCCAGATTTGAACTCAGGAAAATGAGTCTCCCTGACTCCAGGTCCAGCACCCTATGCACTGTGCCACCTAGCATCCACAGAAGTTAATGCAATTTTGGGCTGCATTTAGAGAGTTCATATCTTTCAGTTATAAAGGGGTGATAGTTCCTCTGTACTCTACCATGTTCAGACTAGAGCTGGTCATTTTGTTTCATTCTGAGCACCCCATTTCAGGAAGGATATTGATCATTAGGGACAGCAAGGTGTCCCAATGGATACAGTACTGGGCCCAGAATTAGGCCCAGAATTGAATTCAAGTCCAGCCTCAGATACTTACTAGTTATGTGATGTTGGGAAAGTCATTTTATCTCTGTTTCCTCATCTATAAAATGGGGATAATAACAGCAATTTCCCAGATTTGTTATGAGGATCCAACAACATAATAATTATAAAGTACTTAGCACAGTATCAGGCACACAGTAAATGCTATATAAATGTTAGTTATTTTTATTAGTTATTATAATATGTAACAATAAGTTATTATTATCATCCAGAAAATATACAGATGAGAGTGACCAGAAATAGTAAAAGGCTTTCAGGTTTAGGTTGTGTAAAGGAAAATTGAAGGATTATGGAATGTCTTGTCTTGGGAGGGGAAGACATGAAAGCTATCTTCAAATATTTGAAAACCTGTCATACAGAAGACAAATTAAATTTTATTCTGCTTAGCCACAGATAAGAGATCTGGGAATAAGGGGAAGAACTTAAAATGGGGCAAATTTAGGTATAGTATAAGGAAAACTTCCCCACCAGTTAGAACTCATTGAAAGTAGAATGCGCTGATTCATTAGTTACTGGATTTCCCTTCATTAGAGGTCTTCCCAGCAAAGGCTGAGTGACAACTCATCAAGCGTGATGTAGAGGAAATTCTTTTTCACATTATGGGTTGGACTAAATGACTACCGGGATTCCTGCCAAACCTCAATTTCTTTGTTTCTGTGCTTCAACTCATCCACTTTTTTATATTGAGAAAAGTAATCATAAAACCTATTCATCAAATATTGTGTGTTTGTTTGTACTTTGTTTTCAAAGAGGACTATGACATCAGGGAAATGATGACTTGTCTTGCAGTTGACTTTGATTTGAGTGAGGGAGGAGCTGTGCAAGGTCACCAGCCTCACTTTTTCCTCCAGAGTCATCTGGGTCCAGTGGCCAGATATTTATCAGGACGACTGGAGATGGCCTAGGATACATTGACTGTATACCCTGATACCCTGACTATTTTAGACTAAGGCCTTTTCAGGTTCTCACTTTGAGTGAGAACCATTCAGTGAATAGGCCTCTTTAAGAAATGAGTTAAGGGATGGCCCCTTTAATTAAAAAAAAAAATCAAACTGGGAGGGGAAGACCCTCAGAGTTGCTAGTCAAAAGAGAAGCAATTACTATTGATAGCCACTCTGACCCAGGAGGGCTCAAAAAAATAGCCATTAAGTGGAGCTTGGACAGGGAACTATTGTGGTCCAATATATAAACTCCAGGGTGAAATGGGTTTAAGGTTTGGTCTTTGAGGAGACAGAAAGAGAGAGAGAGAGGTGGGGGGGAGAGAATAATGAAAATGTACTTTAATTCTATTGTCTAAGTCAGGAACTATTACTTCTGTGTCCACAGGTATGGCTGGGGTGCTATGCCCACTCCCTATTTTTTGCCCAGGCATAAGGATTGAACTAGTTTCAGTCCAGGGAACCTTTCTTCTAATGAGAAAGCGACTAGCATCCCTGTCCTCACACCTTTTAACTTATTAAATCCCCAATCCAATGTCCAGCAATTTTACTTACAATTTCTTTTTTTCTTTATAATTTTTTACTTTAATTTTTTTTTTACTTTACAATGTTACTTACACCTTTGAATATGGCTCACATCTAGCTATCCCCTTTCCCTCCCCACCAAAAAAATGAGAATAAAAGATATTCAATGTACAATATGAATCAGTTATGAGGCAAGTAATTTATTCCTGCATATAAAAGAAATACTGAGCATTAAAGAGTCACTAATACAAATTTGACTCCCCCTTCACCCCACCAAAAAACCTTGAGAATAAAGAAAATTCAATAATTTTAAACTACTGTTTCAGTCTTCTGTGTGATTGATAATTTAAACCTCACCATAAATTTAATTTAAATTTAAACCTCATAAAACAGTTAACAAGACTGCTAACCAGCCACTTTATATCATGATTTACTTTGACTCTTCACTACACCAAAATTGTCTTCTGGTAAAACAGCTAGACTTGGGTCAGTCCTCTTGATGGTGGACTTAATCTTCAGCAGCAGGATCTTCTCCTGTCAGGTGGCTCCACTTGTTAGACCCAGGATGTCCAGATGGCTCAAAGTTACCTCCATGCTTAGAGATGTGCCCCTTGAGAATGGTGTTCAATCACATGCACAAAGCAGAAAAGGCAGTGTGGTGATGTTCTTCTCCTGGGGTTTACCGTATTGAAGCCAGGCCCAGTGCTGATAGTCATTAGCTTGCTCAGTAGCTCCAAATTCCTGAACCCAAATGATCTACCAAGTCATCACATGGTCATAAGTTGTTCCCAAAGATCCAGCGTTGTGTGACTGAACTATGAAGAGCCAACTCTATGCCATGCTTTGTAGATAGCCCAGCAGATCAAATTAACCATATTATCCTAAATTGTGACATATTAAGAGTTTAAAAATTAGGAGAAATTAAAGTCAGAAAACAACTTGATCAAAGCCTCAGAAATCAAATTATTGGGGTGGCTAGGTGCCACAGTACATAGAGCACTGGCCCTGGAGTCAGGTGGACCTGAGTTCAAATCCAGCCTCAGACACTTCACGCTTGCTAGCTGTGTGACCTTGGGCGAGTCACTTAACCCCAATTGCCCTGCCTTCTCCCCTCTAAAAAGCAGAAAAAAAGAAAAAGAGAAATCAAATGATTACCTATTTACTACCAGAAATCTATTTTAAGTAAGTCTTTGGCACTAAACAAAGCCAAAAATACTATAAAATTTATGTTTTCAAACATGGTAGAAATCTACCTCCCCCTCATTTTCAAGGGAAGCAAACACTCATGAGGCATTGTGACATAGGGAATAAGTTGACAAATTTATATTCCATAAGACTTGAAAGTTAATTCTGTGATACTTATTAGCTCCACATGTAAGTCTTTGAGTCTCGATTTTCTGATCAGTAAAAAGAGAATGATCATTTACAGGGTTGTTTTGAACCCAGGGGAGATAATAAACTGTGCAAACTTCCAAAAATTCCACATAGTCATTTCTGCCTTTGCGGGTTAAAAAGATTAAATATGATTTCATAAAGAATAGACATCAACTTTCAAGGTGTAGCTTTGAGATCTTATTGCTTTTTAAGACTTTGGAACTAAGGACTTTTAAATTCACATTGGGTTGTGACCACAAGAAAAATAAATGTAGTCATTTCTTTATCTCTTGTTACTCTCCCTATAGGGCAAAAGGAAGTTAAAACTAAGGACTGAGTTTTCCTATAGTCTAAAGGCTCCCCACCTCTGGTTTAAATGTACTTTTTGCATTAAAAATGTAAACTTTCTTCTTTACAGACATAAAATTTTATTTTAATGATCATATTTTATATTCTACATTTACCTTTTTTGAAATAATGAAGAATAGTTAGCTAAAATAATTATTATTCCTAAAATATAGGAAGATAGACCAACTAAGTATATTGCTTGGATGTGCCAGAAATATTGTCCCACATTATTTAGCTGAAGTACCAGTATGTGTTAGACAGCTAAGTGTCTGAAAGATCTTGACCCTTTTTTAGACCATGGGTTGTTCTTCAATTTACAAAATGTGTTTTGGAAGTTTATTTGCAAGTTACATAAGTTGAATATGTTTCCTAATGAAGGAATATTTTCCTAAAGGAATGATGTAAATGAACTAGGGTATTATTAAAACCTAAACACTAATTATAACATTGTTTCTATCAGAAATGAGTATGCCAGGATCTCAAGTACCTTCCTTCTATGTCCTTAAGAGGAAGGGACTGTCACCTCTGCCTCAGCAACTGTAAGAATGAAAACCTTAAGATGTGAGTGGAAACTTGGAGATGTGTTGATCCCAAGAAGGGAATCCCCAAAGTAAAATTTAAGGGATATTCTTTGCCTCATTTAGAATCTGATGGAAATAAATTTGAGAAGGGAAGCTAGGTGGCACAGTAGATATAGCACTGACCCTGGAGTCAGGAGGACTTCAGTTCAAATGTGGCCTCAAACATTTGACACTTACTAGCTGTGCGACTAGACAAGTCACTTGCCCCGATTGTCTCCAGAAAGAAAAGAAGGAAGAAAGGAAAGAAGGAAAAAAAGCAGGAAGGAAGGAAGGAAGGAAGGGAGGGAGGGAGGAAGGGAGGAAGGAAGGAAGGGAGAGAAAGAGAGAGAGAAGGAGGAGGAAAAAATAGATCTGATAAACAATACAGTAAAATTGATGAGTTCACCTTAGAATCAAGAAAACTAGCATTCATATCCCACCTCTGGCAAAGACTAGTTGTGTAACTACAGTCAAGGCAGTGAATTTCTCGGTGCCCCATCCTCATCAGTAGAGTAAGCTCCCTACATTGATGAAATCTCAGGTCCAATTTAAAAAACAAAAATAAAACTCATTTCCACTCTTAGTCTCCACTACTCTGCTTTATCTCTAGTTTTCTCATGTCCCAAATCTGAGATGATGGAGACTTTTCCTTGTACCAGTCTGAAGTATATCCAGGAATATCTGGAACAAATAAAATCAGTGAAATGAAATACATTAGTTCTGGGTAAAAAGCAAGATCATGAGATTTAAAGCTGTAAGGAACCTTAGGAAAAATAAGTGGGATGCAAGTAAAAGCTTTTTAGAATTCATGTATTCAGGCATTGGGACACAAAGATTCACCTTCCTCCAATGGAAAAGTCGAAGGGGGGTGTGGGAGAGGGTATGGGAGAGAGCAGATTGGAGGAAGTGATGTCCTGTGGGATTGCTATTCTGGGAGGGTGGGTAGGGGAAAAACAGGGGGGCGGGAAATGATTGTAACTCAAGATCTGGCGGAAATGAGTGATGTAAAACAGAAGTTAATAAAGCATTTGTTTAAAGGAAAAAAAACTATAACACTAAAAAAATATAATATAATTTTTATGTAATGATCAATCCCTGATAAAGAGATAAACATGCTTAGGTTTGTGATAATAGAAAATGACAGGAAAAAAGTATAGTTCCTTGTTCTTCCTGATGGGTAAATTAAAGGTCAAGTAAGCTTTTGGAGGAGTCCTAGTGTCAGAGATCAGTCATTGCCTAGAAAGGAATAAATACATTTATAAACATTTATTAAGGGCCTACTTTGTTCCAGGCACTGTGCTGAGTTCTGGGGATATAAAAAGAGGCAAAATAAAAAGCCTGCTTTGAAGGAGGTCACACTCTAATGAGGGAGACAAAAAGCAAACAAATATGTTATATATGTGTATATATATTTTACAGATAATATATGTATTATAATATGTGTATATAGTTATACATAATACATATAAATATGTATAAGTATTAATGGAAATAACTGAAAAAGAGAAGACAGAAAATCAAAATAAGTTGAAGATCAGGCAAAATTGATATTCTTATCAGTCAGAGCAGTTCTGACCAAATATCCATTTCAAAATTGTATAGATTTTATTTCTCAGTGTGTGTGTGTGTGTGTGTGTGTGTGTGTGTGTGTGTGTGTGTGTATGCAAATGAGGAAGAATCAGAGACTCTGGAGTTTCTTTGGAAAAAAAAGGACAAGATCAGCATATAAAGGAAACAAATAAAACAACAAAAATGTAAACTCCTCATCCACTCCATTTTAAACTTATAACTTTTCGCACAATTGATTTCCATACATACTTAGAATTCGTTTGATCTGAATAAACATCAGGCAGGTTTTCAGTTGATTTTGTCCATTAGATCACATGGTTACAGTCTCACAATTCACTGAAAGGTTTTTTAATGTGTTACTATTCTGTTGCTTTTTATCATTGTTTTTTTATTTTTAATAAAAGCATTAATAGAGATTAAAAAATTCATGTATTGCAAATATGGAAATCATTTGAAGGAGTTAAAAAAATCAAAATCACATTCAATTTTAACTCAGTAGGAGCTACTGTTGGGACCCTGAATAAAATTAATTTGCCAGTGAGAGGCTGATACATTTCTACTGGCATGTCAAATTACAGTGGCCTTATGAAATGCCAGTCTATACATTTCAGGTGAAGTGCTCTTCACTTTATTAAAATCTTCCAGCAGAACTTCTTAGGGTAAAATATGCTCTTTTCTCCTCAATGCTTAGGGAGAAGTGAAAAGAGAACTCTTTGGCCAATTTATCCATTATACCTATAGCAACAACAAAATAGATTTCTTCCCTTGATCATATTACCCTTAGGTTAGAAAATCCTCTCCACCTCTGCATGGAAGGGAATCACTTTTTCTCTTGATGGTGAAACCTCAAGCCCTCAAAAAACTGAAGGAAATCAGTGAAAAAAAAAACAACAAAGGGCTGGTCAAAAATCTCAGAAAATGGAGGGAGGAAGCTTATGTTAGGGAAGATTTTGTCAGAGTAATTACTCTGGCTTTTAGCAGTAACAAGTGGTTACCATGGCAACTCCACATCCCTGGCAAGCTCTTTTAAAGAAAAAAAAATCCTATCTTGATTACCTTGATCCCACTTTTGAAACACCTGTCTCTGTCCCTGGAAACGAAAGATTTACCAGTTTCTAACATTCCAGGACCAAAAAGAATAAGAGGTTAGGGTTTATGACTTGGGGTGGGGAAGAAAAGAGGTCAGAGAGGGAAAATATCCTACCTTGCTTTATTTACTTATCTCACATCCTTGACCTTCTGACTGAAGGTCTGACTGAAATGTTCTGAAATAGCAATTTCCACAGTGATTCAGGTTTACCAACTCAAGACAGAGATATGGGTGGATAAAACAAGTGCCCCCTCTTCTCTGTGATTGGCATAAGTCAAGTATGTCTTGAGAGGAATTTTTCTTTCATGTAGTAGAAGTGGCTAGACAGTGTTTCTTCTAAGATAGAGACCCTCTCTGACCCTTCCCCATATTTTCAAGTTTATCCTTAGATTCCTTTATGTTGGTACCCAATACAGCCTAGCCCCTTGTTCTGCCTTTATCAGCCTAAACAGGTTAAGGTTTCCCATAACCTTTCTAAGCAAACTGGATGTGACCAGTTGCAATTTCAGATGTTATTTTCAAGGGAAAATCTCCCCTGTGCTTCTGAATGTGGAGTTTAGAAATGTGGGCACCATTAACCACATATTAACTTGTATCATTGCTCTATCTCCCTCAACAGATGTCCAAGTTCTGTAGTTACCTCTTCCCATGTTCTCATCCTCATCCCACATTCCCATCTTTTTTTTTCCTGTCAACTTCCTCAGCTGACCATCAGCAGCTCTGAGGACCTGTACACCCAAACTAGGAAACTCTCAAATGAATATCTGGGAAACAAATGCACCACCAAAGAACAGTATCAGCTTAAGACTGAAGGAGGTTTGCAAGCTGCTTCTGGCAGCCCACCCTGTCAGAAAAATGCTGTATATAGTTCCCTTTTGTCCAAGGACACTGCAGCTTGTTTTAGACCTTGTAGGTATTTCTGCCTCATTAAGAAAATGACAGGATTGTGGAATCATAAATTTTGTTGAAATCCACCAAAGTAGTTTATGTTACAGTTTAAAAACTGACCCTGGGCTGAAGTGAAGAGGCAAGAGTATAGCAGATTCATAATCTTGTCTTTGTTTGCTATTCCTATTTCCATAGGTGTTGCATTCTATACTATAGAACCAAAACTTGGATAGTTTTGAATTTTAATCAAGGAAAAAGCCTTATCCTTGAATGAATGAGCCTTGAGGTTAAAGGCTAAGCAAAATTATAATACATTGAATTACCGATTGTTTTTTCTCTCTTTGCAGAGAATTGAATTTTTCCCCATGACATTTCTATTGCTTCCTCCTTTCTCTGTTCAGCTTCTCAGTCTATCACAGAAGAAAATTAAGTTGTTCAGGAGCGATTTGTTCTCAACAAAGCCCTGGTGATTGCTGTCCAGCACGTTGTGCTCTTCTTGGTGATTACATCTTGTTTGATTTGTTCTAGTTACTTCCTAGGTATCATTTGGTAACCTACTTTGTAATTTTCAGGGCTGGCCTTTTTTCCACTCTAAAAATTAGCCTGTCACCATTTTCCTTAGATTTGGATCCCCTAATAACTTACCAAAATAAATTAGGACTTTTGTAATAATATGCATTTCCATCTTTGGAGAAAGATGGAAAATCACATCACTCACCATTATATAACATCTCAGGAAGTGACAAGAAATTACTATGGGAAGGGGATAGGGAAGTAGTATAGAAAATATCAAACAATGGATTGTCAGTCTTTTCTTTTTAGCTTGAAAATATATTATTGTCTGCCTATGTTTAGTTATATTAATATGAGAGAGCAAATTTGAGGAAGGGGTTGTTTGCTTTTACTGGACCTGTGATTTCAGCTCCTGACAATAAAATCCCTCTACCAGTAGTTCAGTTCAGTACCTATTTTGCAAATAATGGCGATACAGTTCCATGGGGCACTCAGAAGGTAAATGACACATACATCATCATACAATCAATATAGGGGAGAGGAAATATTTGAACTCAGGTCTTCCTGCCTATAAGCCCAGCACTGTATCCATTATTCCATGCTTTCAGATAAACATAAATAATTTGACTGGCCACAGATTAGAAGAGAATTCATATTTAGCTTTCATTGTGTTTTTGTTTTTATGTGAACATGTAGATATGTTTGATCTATGCATTCAGTTGAATAAAATGATGGAGCCCTGTTTTGAAGACCTGACTCAAGAGTATATATAGACCTTTATTTAGGGTGGGAACAAGATCTTTGTCATGAAGCTTTGAAATTTAACATTTATATCTAGCATTATGGTAGCGTTTATACTCCTTGGGCATCAGAGAACTCACAGTAGCATTAAAATCTGAAATTATCAAATGACATATGCCTTACTCCACTAGGACACCCCAGATGATTTTCTCTCTAGAGGCAAGTATCCCAAGGTCTCTCCTTAAAAAGGGCCTTGTGTCCCAAGGTCTCCTTCCAAGTCAACTTAATTTGGCTTACCAAGCTACCCCAAGCCCACTGCATGAAGCTTGTCCTAGATACTAAGATTGATAGCTATAAATCAGAGTATTTGAGAAGTTATTTAGTTTTTGTCCTATACTATATAACCATTGTTTGTAATCCAATTCATACTGGGGATATACAAATGTATTCTTTAAGACTGCTGCATGTTTGCCTGATCTCAAAGGTTACACAGATTTAGTAGAAGTATCTGAGACTTTGGGTTTCAAAAGGTTTCCCTGTATACAAAATAAATAATTGACATAAGTAAAACAAGTACTTGATAGGTTCCAATCTATGAGCAATTTAGCATCGAGGTAAGATTTTACTTTACTTTAAATGACTTTTTTCATAGCTTTAGCTTCCTTAATTGGGTTTTGCTCAAGCTAATACTTTTTTCATATTTTCGAATAAAATAACCATTAGAAAGTTGAGTTCTGAAATTCAAAGGTAAACCAGGCCAGGATGATTTTTTAGAGGTAATCCTAAGGCTCTTTAATTGAGATCTGATTGCATTGTCATGTTAACAGTTCTGAGGGAACTTTGTTTATATGAAATAATTTCGCTATAGTCCTTTGGTTTGTTGTTCCTTGAGCATTACCCCTTACACCATAAATTTTTACTGGCTCTCTTCCATTCCCAGTATTTTCTCTCTTTGTTTCATCTTAATGGTTTCCCTGGATTCCCTCAAATCTCAGTTGAAATCCCACTTTCTGCAAGAATCCTCTTTGTATTGCATTTAGTGCTAGTGGCTTCACTCAGTTGATTCTTTCCAATGGATTTATAGGTAGGCATATAGATATACACACATATTACATATATACATATATACATGCATATACATATACACATATATACACATACATATCTTGTCTTATGGTAGACAAGAGTGCTTGTGGTAGTTCACAGACCAGAGCACAGCCCAGGAGAGCAGTGACTACACTTCTCCTTAGATCATACTACCTAGGAAGATCTGAAAAATGACACACTTTAAAAATAGTAGCACAAAGGTACAGCCTCTAGCAACCCCCTCGAACTCTGACTGAATCTTCCCAATTGATGAAGCATTTGCATGAGGCCATAAGCCTCTCATTGTCACTCTGTGCAAATCTTTAGTCCTCTTTTGTCCAGAAACTTCCCATACTTGATTCTCCCAATACCCAAAGCTCCAGGTATCCTTCAGCAACTTCCCACCCTTAATCACTCATTTACTGGAGTCTGATCACATTAACTCCTTCTGAAGACCTTCCACAAACTCATTACTGGAGTCTGACCACATTGACTCTTCCTGAAGGCCCTCCCCAAACTCCTCCTCTAGACCACTCCTAGATTCCTCCCACAACTTTTCTGTATATAAGACCCCATCTTGCCTCCATGTGTGAGAGTGCCATAGAATTCTAGCATAGATTTACTCTGTGTCAGATGATTCTGGCCCTCTTTTTCAATGCAAGCATTACAGATACTGAGGCTTCTTAAGAGTCTACCCAATATAGCGAACTTTTAATAAACTTTGCTTTTCTTTGACAAAAAAAAAAAAACAAAAACAGCAGCACAAAACCCCTGAAACTTGGAACAGTATCCCCACCACCCTGGGAGCAGAGCCCACCTTTGACATAAAATTAAAAGTTAAAAAATAGACTAGAAAAATGAACAAGGAACAGCAAAAAGAACATGACTATAGAAAATTACTATAGGGACAGAGAAGAGTAAAACAAAAACACAGAAAACAAGAAGTCAAAACAGCTACATCCAAAGCCTCAAAGAAAAATGTGAATTGTTCTCAGGTCCAAAAAGAATTCCTGGGAGAGTTCATAAAGGATGTTAAAAATCAAATAAAGAGGCAGAGAAGAAAGTGGGAAAAGAAACGAGAGTGATGCAAGAAAATCATGAAAAAAGAGTCAACAGTTTGATAAAGGAGGCACAAAATTAGTGAAAAAAACACCTTAAAAACAGAATAAGTCAAATGGTAAAAGATGTACAAAAATTCAATGAAGAAAAGAACTTAAAAAGTAGAATTGGGCAAATGAAATAGGAGATACAAAAGTTCTTAAAGAAAACCATTCCTTAAAAATTACACTTGGGTAAGTGGAAAGTAATGACTCCATGAGACACCAAGAAACAATAAACCAAAATCAAAAGAACAAAATGTGAAATAATTCATTGGAAAAACAACTGACCTGGAAAATAGATTGAAGAGAGATCATTTAAGAATTCCTGGACTACCCTAAAAGCCAGGGTCAAAATGACAAGATCCTGGACATCATCTTTCAAGAAATTATCAAGGAAAACAACCCTGATATCCTAGAATCATAGGGTAAAATAGAAAGTGAAAGAATTCAGAAATCACCTCCTGAGAGAGATCCAAAAATGAAAATTCCCAGGAATATTATTGTCAAATTTCCAGGTCAATGAAAAAAATATTACAGTTGGAAAGAAACAATTCAAACATCATGGACCTACACTCAGGAAAACACAAGATTTAGCAGCTTCTACATTAAAGAATCAGAAGATTTGGAATTCAAGAGGGCAAAGGAGCTAGAGTTACAAACAATAATTACTTACCAAGCAAAGCTGATTATAATCCTTTAAGGGAAAAAAATCAATATTTAATCAAATAGAGAACTATCGAACATTCCTGATGAAAAGACCAAGGATGAATAGAAAATTTAACTTTCAAATAAAAGACCCATGAGGAACATGAAAAGGAAACAGGAAAGAAAAATATTATAAAGAATCCAATAAGATTAAACTATTTACATTCCTACATGGGAATAAAATACTTATAACGCCTAAGAACTTTATCATTATTAGGGCAGCTGGAAGGAGTTGTATGGCTTGTTCTTCCTTCTCAAAAGGGGCCAAGACAACAGAGAGATGATGACATGACTTCCAATTGACTTTGATTTGAGTGAGGGAGAGCTGTGGAAAGTCACCAGCCTCACTTTCTCCTCCAGAGTCATCTGGGTCCAGTGGCCTGATATTGATCAGGATGACTGGAGTTGGCCCCAGATGTAGCAGGAGACTTTGGCCCTTCTAAGCCACGGAAGGCAGAGGTGTGAATTGACTTTGATGGGATGATATCTTCAAAAAATAAAATTAAGGAGTAAGAAAGAGGACTGACTATTATGGGATAAGAGCTAAATATATATATATATATATATATATATATATATATATATATATATCATAAAGGGATGTACTGGGATATGGAGATGGAGAATGAAGTAAATAATCTCACATGAAAGAGTCACAAAAGAGCTTTTATAATGGAGAGGAAGAGAGGAGTTGTAGACAATGCTTGAAACTTACTTTCATTAATATTGGATCAAAGAGGGGGCATAGAAGTCTATATTACCCCACAGGGAAGTAGGAAGAAAAAGGGATAATAGAAGAATTGGGTTGAAAAAGGGGAAACTGGGGGAGGCATAGTTAAGAAGCAAAACACTTTTGAAGAGGGACATGGAGAAAGGAGAGAAAGAGGAAAGAAAAAATGGGAAAATGAGATGGAGTGAAATACATAGTGAAACTGTGAAAAACTGCAAAAATTTCCCACAGCTTTCTCTTATAAAGGCCTAATTTCTCAAATATACAGAGAACTGAGTCAAATTTATAAGAATACAAGTCATTCCCTAGATGATAAATGGTCAACAGAATTGAACAGTCTTTAGAAGAAGAAATCAAGGCTATTTATAATCACATAAAAATGTTCTATATCACTATTGATTAGAGAAATGCAAACTAAAACAACTCTGAAGTACCACCTCAGACCTATCAGATTGGTCTCTATCCCAAAGAGATCTAAAAGGAAATAAAAAGAAAAGGACTTATATGTACAAAAAATATTTATAGGAGCTTTTTTTGTGATGGCAAAGACTTGGAAACTGAGGGGATGCTCACCAATTGGGGAACAGCTAAACAAGTTGGTAGTGTATGATTGTGATGAAATACTACTGTGCTGTAAAAAATGATGGGCACTATGGTTTCAGAAGAACCTGGGAAGATTTTTATGAACTGATACAAAGTACAGTAAGCAAAACCAAGATAACAGTGTACGTTGAAATAGCAATATTGTAACAACAATGATGATCAACTATGAATGACTTATTCTAAGCAATAAAAATATAAGATATCTTATAAAAGATATGACATTCAAAATATTTATGATGAAAAATGTTATCCATCTCCAGAGAAAGAACTGATAGTCTGAATACAGAAGGAGCATACTTCTTTTTTTACTTTATTTTTCATGGGACTTTTTTGTCTTTGTTATCTTTCACAAAATGGCTAATATGGAAATATTTTTCATGACTGCATGTGTATAACCCATATCAAATTGCTTGCTGTCTCCATGAGGAGTAAGCAAACAGAAAGAAAAAAAGAATTTGGAACCCAAAAGTTTTTTTTAAATGAATGTTAAAAATTATTTTCATATGTAATTAGAAAATAAATTTTTAAAAAATTCTGTGTGTGTATGTGTGTATGTCTATGTGTTAGTAAAGAAAAGCATTGATTCATCAATATGTTGAGGGAATAGAATATTGGAGAAAATTTAATTTTCTCTTTAATTGAGAATTTTCCATAAATGTTTGTTTTTATATTATTCTTAAATCTGATTTTTAAAAAGCCTTACTAATCCACCTTTCTGCCTTATTAAGCATTCTATATTTTATTATGTACAAACATATTTTATTATGTATATGTGTAAGCATATCAAAATACTGTCACTATTTTTGATGTTGTTTTGCCATAGTCTAGCACAATGCTTCTTAAACTGTGAGTCATGACCCCACAGTTTAAAAAATGCTAAAGGGATTGCATGTGGAAAGAGTTTAAGAAGCACTACTCTAGCATCTTTTCACCTGCTCATTTTTATTGTACTATACTGGTGCTGTATATCAGGCTAAAGTGTTAAATAATTCTAGGATGAATCATAGGGTTTGATTTATTGAATGAGTGCTAGTTCTTGAAGATTAAAATTGAGCCCCACCCCAAAAAATATATGAGTTTAATTGAAAGTTCAAGTTAATTACAATTTCATTACATGCTGAATGAGTTGATGCCTTTTACAAAACTGCTGAGCCTCCCTCCCAGGTTTCAACTGATTCACCTCCATTGGTACATTGGATCTCACAAGAAGATGGGAAGAAGAGATGTCATCATGTACTGTTAATATACAATACATGCCTAGAGGAACATAATTATGGACAAGACACACAAATACAAAGATCATCTATAATTTCTTCAGTGTAAGGAATTCTGATGTGGAAAGTTTACTCACCAATGCAGACTTGCAATCATCTTTGACTTAATAGATAAGTCTAGAAAGTTACCTGGGGATATGTTATCTGAGGCTAAGTGATTTGACCAAAGCTACACAGGAACAGCTATCAAATATGGGAGCTCTTCCTTTTTGGTTCTATTTCCCAAAGTTTCAGATTTTAGTGGATTTTGTTCCAAGGACCAGAATCCTTGATCCACTTAAATGTCTATTCATAATAAAACATATAAACACATATCAGCCTTCTAGCTAACATTACAGAATAGTACACTTAATCGATATTAACATGAATGTTTTATTTATTTACCTGAATGAAACTCTCTCTGTTTCATTCTGTGCATGTCTCTATAAAATGTTATTGTATAACAATCTTCCCACCAGTTCAAGGTCTGTCATCCAGAGTTTGGGATTGATTTTCAGTTCATGGTTGCATGAAAAATTCAAAAATACTCAAGTAAAGTGCCACTTTCTAGTTATATAATTTTGAGTAATTACTTATTCCCAATTGCTATATTTTATGTGGGAGTCTCATTCAATAAAGTATCTCATTATGATAATTGTGCTATACCTTTCTAACAGAAATAATTCTTATCAAGCCCTTTTCATATGACCATTATTTTGGTCCTTTGTGGTCATGTATTGATTATAACTATTTCTCCACAAAGTATGGAAGTCTTTTATTTTTTTTATTTTTTTTTTGCCAATTTTAAATAGATTTTATTTTCCAAGACAATTGCATTTCTGCTTTTTTACAGTACTGATAAAGTGCAATGTTGTTCACTTCTCTCCCTCTGTACACATTCAAGTATTCAGAATGCCCAGATTTACACAGTGGCTTAAATGTTAACTTTTAAACTGCTACTGCCTTGGCTACAAATTTGAGTCCTTCAATTTTTTTATGCTTTTTTTTTTTGGAGGGCAATTGGGGTTAAGTAACTTGCCCAAGGTCACACGGCTAAGATTTTTTTGTTTGTTTGTTTGTTTGTGTGTGTGTGCGTTAAGTGTCTGAGGCCAGATCTGAACTCAGGTCCTTCTGACTCCAGGGCCGGCGCTCTACTCACTGTGCCACCCGAGTCCTTCAATTTTTGGAAAGCTGTGTGGAATGCTCTTTCTTCTGGTGTGTTTAGTCGACCTCTTCAATGGTGCGTCCAGAAGAAGCACCTCCAGATGGGGTTGCTCCACCCCCTGGGAACCCACCAGGGATACCTCCTGGCATGCCCCCTGCACTCTGGTACAGCTTAGTAATAATGGGATTGCTGACCTTCTCCAATTCTTTCTGCTGATGCTCAAATTCTTCCTTCTCAGCAGTCTGGTTCTTATCCAGCCAGTTGATGATCTCATTACATTTGTCAAGGATCTTCTGTTTGTCTTCATCACCAATTTTGCCTTGCAGTTTTTCATCCTCTATGGTTGCTTTCATGTTGAAAGCATAGGATTCAAGAGAATTCTTAGAAGACACCTTGTCTCTCTGCTTTTCATCCTCAGCCTTGTATTTCTCAGCCTCCTGGACCATGCGCTCGATGTCTTCTTTGCTCAGACGTCCTTTGTCACTGGTGATGGTGATCTTGTTCTCCTTGCCTGTGCTCTTATCCACAGCAGAAACATTGAGGATGCCATTTGCATCAATGTAAAATGTGACTTCGATCTGAGGAACACCCCTGGGTGCTGGAGGAATTCCTGTGAGCTCACATTTGCCAAGCAGGTTGTTATCCTTTGTCATTGCTCTCTCACCTTTGTAAACCTGAATAAGCACACCAGGCTGGTTGTCTGAATAGGTGGTAAAGGTCTGTGTCTGCTTGGTGGGGATGGTGGTATTACGTTTGATCAGAACGGCCATAACTCCACCAGCAGTTTCAATTCCAAGGGAAAGAGGAGTGACATCCAACAACGGCAAGTCCTGCACATTCTCAGATTTATTTCCAGACAAAATGGCAGCCTGGACAGCTGCACCATAAGCAACAGCCTCATCAGGGTTGATACTCTTGTTGAGCTCCTTGCCATTGAAGAAGTCTTGCAGAAGCTTTTGGATTTTGGGAATTTGAGTGGAACCACCCACCAGGATGATGTCATGAATCTGAGACTTATCTAGCTTGGCATCTCTTAAGGCCTTCTCCACAGGGTGCAGGGTGCCATGGAAGAGATCAGCATTCAGCACTTTGAAACGGGCCTGGGTGATTGATGTGTAGAAGTCAATACCTTCATAGAGGGAGTCAATCTCAATACTGGCCTGGGTACTGGAAGACAGGGTATGCTTTGCATGTTTACAAGCAGTGCGGAGACAATGAACAGCCCTCTTGTTCTCACTGATGTCTTTCTTGTGCTTTTGCTTGAACTTGGCAATGAAATGGTTGACCATTCAGTTGTCAAAGTCCTCCCCACCCAAGTGGGTGTCCCCAGCTGTGGACTTGACCTCAAAGATGCCATCTTCAATGGTGAGAATGGAGATATCAAAAGGGCCACCTCCAAGGTCAAAGATCAACACATTTCTCTCAGCACCAACCTTTTTGTCCAAGCCATAAGCAATAGCAGCAGCGGTTGGCTCATTGATGATTCAGAGCACATTGAGACCAGCTATGCATCCAGCATCTTTGGTGGCCTGACATTGGGAATCATTGAAATAGGCTGGTACTGTGACCACAGCATTTGTGACAGTCTTCCCAAGGTAAGCTTCAGATCTTAGTCAAGACCATAGAAGATACTTCTTCTGGATAGAAACTTTTGGGCTCCCCTTTGTACTCCACTTGGACCTTAGGCCTGCCTTCATCATTCACCACCGTAAAAGGCCAATGCTTCATGTCTGATTGTACAACTGCATCATCAAATCTGCGACTAATCAGATCTTTGGCATCAAAAACCATGTTAGTGGAGTTCATTGCAACTTGGTTCTTTGCAGCATCACTGATTAAACATTCTGTGTTGGTAAAGGTAATGTAGCTTAGGGTGGTCCTGTTTCCTTGGTCATTAGCAATGATCTCCACTTTCCCATGTTGGAAGACTCCCACACATGAGTAAGTGGTGCCAAGATCAATGCCAACTGCGGGTCCCTTTGACATGATTGCTGGGGAGTCAGGGGTCATAGCTGACCACTGTGGAGAGAGAAGGGCTGCTGCTATGCTGAGTAGTGGAAGTCTTTTATTTTTTCAAGTAAAAAAAAAAAAAAGAAATCAACTAGTACTCCCGATTTCCTACAGATGGACAAACAATATTTTTCTGTAACACATAAACATTTTTCTTTGATTTTTAAAGAAAGTATGCAATATTCATTTTGTTGGATTTTTAAAGTAAGTATTTGTTTATTCAGGAAAACCACCAAGGCTGAAAAGCCATAGCTTCTTATTTTTAAGTATATTTACTGGTGCACAGTACTATCAAATCACAACCTCCAAATTCTCCCTGCTTCAAGGTAATAGTCACCAGGAATCTAAGATTAAAGAGTGACCTCAGAAATCATCTTGTCCAGACTTTGTCAAAAGTAGGAATCTTTAATCACCCAGTTCTTCCTTAAAAATCCTTAGTAGGGGAGGACTTTACCTCCCCTGCATGAGGCAACCCATTCCAATTTTTTTATATTCTCTTAGTAAGGCTTTCCTTAGCTGAATACTGTTTTTTTTTTAATATGTATTTAAATACACAGTATTTAATCCACGTGACCACTACAACTCACTGACTTCTCCATGGTTAAGCAAAACAAATCTAATCCATTTTCTAGATAACTCTTCAAAACCTTCAAACATTTGAAGTCAATTATCACGAAATCGTAGATTCTCAAAGATAGAAGAGAATTCAAAGATCATCTAGTCTGACCAATACTTGTTGAGAATCTCTTTTATGCCAGCTCTCCACTGCTTGAGGACTTCTCATGATGATGCAACCCAGTACTTCCTGAGGCATCTTATGCTATTTTTATACAACATTTTTGGAAAAAATCTTCCCCTTTGCATTGAATTGAAAGCAGCCCTTCTGTACTCTCTGTCCAATGTTTCTAATTCTGTCCTCTGCAAAGGAAAACAAACTAATCCTGTTTCATATGTCAACTCTTTAAATACTTGAAGAAAGCAATTATACCTTCCTTCTGTCTTATCTTCTCCAGGCTAAACTTCTGTAGTTCCTTCTACCAGTCCTTACGATGGTCATGAGGCTCTTCACCATCCTTGTTGCTGTCATGCCCCATCCAGAAAGTGAAGCAAAAACAACACTGCTCTTGTAGTCTAATAAACTCGGTTTGAAATCCAACTACTTGTACCTCATGTGACTATAGGCATTGTCTGTGGATTTAAGTTTTCTAATTTTAAAACAAAGAGATCTGAATTATCTCAGCATTTTGGTCTCCCTTTCTGAACTACCTCTAGCTTATCAAAGTCTTTCCTAAAATGTTGTATCCAGAACTGGACACATTATTCTAGATATATGACTCCAGAGAATATAATAAGAATATCACCATCTTTGTAATGGATTCCCTACTATCAATTTAAGTTTTCAGCTTTTAAAGTTTCAGCTCACTATTTCAGTCTGTTGAAATCTCTTGGGGTTCTAGGTCTTCCATACAGCCTATTAGCCATCTCTTTAAGAAATGCGTCATCCATAAAGTAGATAAATATACTCCCTTTTTCCAAGTCTCTGATAAATTGTTAAACAGAGCTGATTTCTACTAAAAATAAAGCTATAGAAGTAGTATTATCTCATTAAATATTATTTTTTGTGTTGTCAGTCAACACATTCCAAATCCACCAAAACATACTCTCCCAGAAACCTTATCTTTCTACCTAATCTACCAGGCTATTTTGAAAGAGTCATTTAATCTGCTATTTTAGTAACCTTGTCAAAAATAGGAAATTAATTGTATCTGGCCAGATTTGTTCTTAATGTATACACACTGGCTTATAGTAAAATTTTCTTCCCTTTCTAAGTCCTACCAAATTTTCCTTTTTTTGTCATTTTAGAATTTTTACCAAGTATTAACATCAAGCTTACTGGCCTATGCCCTAAGTGTTCACCTTCTTCTACTTATTGAAAATGTGCATATTTTACTATAGCCAGTCCTCTCTTTTGCCATAAATGTCAAAGATCATAGAATCATGGAGTTTGAAGGGACTACTTAGTCATACAGCCTTTTATTGAAGATCTCCATCAAGAAGGAATCCACTACCTTTGGGGGAAGTCCATTCAACTTTAGTACAGTGTCAAATTTTAAGAAGATTTTCCTGACATGCAATCTATTTGACTCTTTGTAACTTCTACTAGCAACTAGATGGCACAACCAATAGAACCCCAGACCTGGGGTCAGGGACACTCATCTTCCTGCATTCAAATCTGGTCTCATTACTAACTGTGTGACCCTAGGCTAGTCACTTAACCCTGCTTGCCTCAGTTTCCTCACCTATAAAATGAGCTGGAGGAGGTATGTCTGCCAAGAAAATCCCAAATGGCATCATGAAGTCACACGTGGCTGAACTGAACTACTCCTACCTACTATTCCTAGGTTGTTATTGTTTTCCCTCTGATTCTAAACTTACCTACACTTCTAGTGGGGAGGTCTAGCCTTGAGTGGATAAAACTTGGAAGAAAAAAGCCAGGAGCAATAAGTGGAACTGGACATAACGCCCCTTGATCATTCTGTGTCTTAACTATCTCTCTACCCCCCAACTTTATGTTTTTTGCATAATAATAAGCCATGCCATAAATATCTTTGTCTAAGTCATTAACAAAAATCACAAACAGAGCAAAAAACTCAATGCAGATGCCTGCAGCTTCTCCAACAAGAGACTTGGTTCCAAGCTTACTAATCATTAAACCAGTTCTCCACCTCTCTCCATCTTTTTCACAAGAATTACATAAAAGACTTTTTAAATGATTTCTTAAAATTAAATAAAAAATATACAACATTCTCTTGACTTCAGATTTAATAACTGTCAAGAAAGAAAATAAGGACCAATTTCATTAACTTACTATTGACATTAATTTTTTTTTAATTTTGAATTCCAAATCTTCTCCCTTCCAAGTATTTAATATTGTCTGTTATTTTAAATGGAATTCTCCTTCTCTGTCTTCCTGCCAGACTTGGCAATATATAGAGATGCTGATTATGTACATGGGTTTGTTTTATATCCTGCAACTTCACTAAAGTTGCTCATTTTTTCAGCTAATTTTTTAGTTGAGTCTTTAGGATTCTCTAATATACCATCATATCATCTGCAAAGAGGCAATGACTATTCTTATTCCTTAGATTTATTTTTCTTATCTTATTTTACAATACTGAGTAACAGTGGTAATAATGGACATCCTTGCCTTGTTCATAATCTTATTATGAAGACTTCTAGCTTCTCCCCATTACAGATAATGCTTCCTTATGGTTTTAGATAGATACTACTACTCATTTTAAAGAAAGTTTCATTTATTCCTATTCTTTCTAGTGATTTTAACAGTCATAAGTGTTGTATTTTGTCAAAAACTCTGTATCTATTGAGATAACCATATTTTTTTATGTTTTAGCTATTGATATGGCCAAGTATGTTCGTAGTTTTCTTTTTAAAAGTTGCCAGAAATCAATATCAAGCTCACTTGTCCAAATTTTCAAAATTTATTTTCTTCCCACTTTGGAAAAATCTGGGCAATATGCCCACTTTTCTATTCCTGTCTCACCTCTCCCATTCTTCACAGTTTCAAATTGTTCTGACAATGGCTTAAGAAGCAAATCTGCTAGTTCTTTCAATACCTCAGGATGAAGTCAAATGATCTTGGTCTGGTCATTTTAGCTTATCAAGGGCATTTAAGTGCTCTGTTTCTGTTATCTTGGGTATGGACTTCCTACTATTCATTTTTTTCCCTTCTTTACTAGTCCAGAATCCAGTGCCATTGCCATTCTCTTTGGCGAAGAACATATAGTCAGATAAGAATCAAAGTGCAGGTCATCGCCTCTTTTATCTAAAAGGGGGATAGTAATCTCTCAGAGCTACCAAATGAGATTACAGTTGTAAACTGCTTAGCATAATTCTTGGCACATTGTAGGCATTTAATATGGGCTTGGTTTTTATTTTTGTTTTTGTTTTTCAGTTCATTCCCAAAGGTTTTAGTCCGTAAGCATCCTTCCTGGTAGGTGATAAATTATGCAGAGACTACAGAATGACAAAACTTTTCTCTCCTTCTACTTTCTCTTCCAAGGAAGATGATCCTTAGGCTTAGAAAGATGGCATAAAATGGTCAGTCAGGAGTTGAAATCTGAAATTAGTGAGAAGTTTGCTCAGTGGGTTCAAATCAGCAATACTAAAACAAGCATCCACTAATAGATTACTTCAGCAACTAGTATCAGCAATTCATCAGGAATTACCAACCTATACAACAAATATCTAATCTCAAGAGAATTCCCACAAATGTGGTCTTTGCATGTATTAAGGGAATTCTTGGGGGAAACCTAAGAAAGAAAGAGAAAGATGTTCACAGTTGATTGCCTATAGTAGACCGGATCTTTACAGTCACACAGTTGACTGAAATGTGTAGATCTGCTACTGTATTTGTTATTTGTTGCCAACAGATAAACATTTGACTTGGTAGAGCAAAACCCAGCTATAAAAATTCTTCTCTGACAAGTTGTCATTCATGTATATGTTAAGATCATACAGAATTCCTTGAAAAATGCAAACACCTTCTACTAGGCAACCCTCTCTCAATTATTTTGTATTCACTTCATATATAGTTTATATTTACTTTTGTGTGCTTGTATATTGTTTTCTCTGGTACAATACAAGTTTCTTAGGGATATAGTGTTTTTTTTTCCTTTACAAACATATGATTATGTTGAAGAATGTCAACAATGTGACATTGCATACAAAACAGATTTCCTATTTTAAACTTTCATAGCATTCATAGCACCTCGCATAGTATCACCTAGCAGACATTTAATGCTTTCTGTTTGGTTAATTCAATAATACTCTGAAAGCAAAGAATAAAACAGGGCTGCAGATGTTTGGTTGCCAAAGGTGTTTGTCAACATTCATGAAGATGTTTATTCAAAGTACAGTTAGAAGAAGAATTCCCAATAAATAATGATAAATTATTCTAGATGTGCCTATTTGCCATTGACATTGCCCTCATTACAGCAATACTACAGGGTCTCTTTGCTAAAATCCATGATCAGCCAACAAGTTCAATCTGACAATATATACAAGAAAAATTAGGTAGATGAAGAATATAATGTGTCTAGATTATGATAAATGCTTGGTCAGATAATCCATATATCTTAGACAGATACCACAGATGATTTAGATCCAGAATAGAGTAAGAAAAAGAGAGCAGAGGCAGAGCCAAGATGCAGAATAAAAGCAGAAACTTACTTGGGCTGTCCCACAAACCCCTCCAAATACCTGTAAAAAATTACTCTAAACAAATTCTAGAGCTACAGAACCCAAAAAATGTAAGAGTGAAACAAATCTCCAGCCCAAGACAGCCTGGAAGGACAACAGGAAGGGTATATTGCACTGGACTGGGAGTAGAGCACAGTCCAGAGTGGGCTACACTGGCACAGACAGGGTCAGAACAGGCCTCAGGGGTCTGAATCACTGGCAGTTCTGGCAGTTTCCAGACTTCTCAACCCACAAATGCCAAAGACAGTATAGAAGGTCAGTGGGAAAACTCTGTGGGACTTGGGTGAAATAAAAGCACAGTTCGACCCTAACCCTGGGGTGGCGGAGGTAGTTGTGGTAGTAGTAGCAATAGTGGCTACTTCCAGAGCTCTGGGCCCACAGATGGTCAGGGATCCAGAAGCTGATACAAAACCCCTAAAGCCTGGGACAGTATACCCACCTCCTCCCCCACCCCCACTGGAAGCAGAGTCCTACCTTAACAAAGAGTTAGAAAGTCAAGTATTTGTCTGGGGAGATGAGCAAACATTGTTAAAAAAAAAAGTCAGACTATAGAATCTTACTTTGGTGACAAAGAAGATCAAAACATACAACCAGAAGAAGACAATAAATTTAAAGGTCCTACATCAAAAACCTCCCAGGAGGATGGCTAGATGGCATGGTGAATAGAACACCAGCTGTGGAATCAGGAGTACCTGAGTTCAGATCCAGTCTCAACTACTTAATACTCACTAGCCATGTGACCTTGGGCAAGTCACTGAACCCCTTCCTCACTCCAAAAAAGCAAAAAAAGAAAAGAAAAGAAAAGCCTCCAAGAAAAATATGAATTTGTCACATGGCATGAAGAGCTTAAAAAGGATTTTGAAAATCAGGTAAGAAAAGTAGAGGAAAAATTGGGAAGAGAAATGAGAGTGATGCAAGAAAATCATGAAAAACAAGTCAACAGTTTGTTAAAGGTAACCTACCAAAATACTGAAGAATATAGCACCTTAAAAAACAGACTAACTAAAATGGCAAAAGAGGTCCAAAAAGTCAATGAAGAGAAGAATGCCTTAAAAAGCAGAATTAGGCAAATGGAAAAGGAGGTGCAAAAGCTCACTGAAGAAAATAAGTCCTTCAAAATTAGAATGGAGCAAATGGAACCTAATGACTTTATGAGAAATCAAGAAATTATAAAATAGAACCAAAAGAATGAAAAAAATAGAAGACAATGTGAAATGTCTCATTGGAAAAACCACTGACTTGGAAAACAGATCCAGGAGAGATAATTTAAAAATTATTGGACTACCTGAAAGCCATGATCAAAAAAAGAACCTAGACATAGTCCTTCAAGAGATTATCAAGGAAAACTGTCCTGATATTTTAAAAACAAAGGGGAAAAATAAATTGAAAGAATCCACCTTTTGAAATAGATACCAAAAGGAAAATTCCTACGAATGTTGTAACCAAAGTCCAGAGTTCCCAGGTCAACGAGAAAATATTCTAAGCAGCCAGAATCAAAGTATCCAAGTATTGTGGAAATGCTATCAGGATAACACAAGATCTAGCAGCTTCTACATTAAGCAATTGAAGGCCTTGGAATATGATATTCCAGAGGTCAGAGGAGCTAGGATTAAAACCAAGAATCACCTACCCAGCAAAACTTCAGGGGAAAAAAATGGATTTTCAGTGAAATAGAGGACTTTCAAGTCTTCATGATGAAAAGATCAGCATTGAAAAGAAAATTTAACTTTCAACTGAAGAATCAAGGAAGAAAAGGTGAATAAGAAAGAGAAATAATAAGGGACTTATTAAATTTGAACTGTTTACATTCCTAATTGGAAATATGATATTTTTAACTCATGAGACCTTTCTCACTATTAGGGTAGTTGGAGTAATGATAGATAGATAGATAGATAGATAGATAGATAGATAGATAGATAGATAGATAGATAGAAGGCACAGGGTGAGTAGAATATGAAGGGATGATATCTACAAAATAAAATTAAGGGGTGAGGGGAATATATTGGAAGGAGAAAGGGAGAGATAGAATGGAGTAAATTTATCTCACATAAAAGAGACAAGAAAAAAGGTTTTTATAATTTAGAGGAAGAGAGAGGAGATAAGAGGTAATGAGTGAACCTTACTCTCATTGAATTTGGCTTAAGGAGGGAATAACATACACATGCATTTGGATATCTTACCCAGTTGATAGATATGATGAGAGAAGGGTGATCAGATTAGGGAAGGAGGTAGTCAGAAGCAAACACTTTTGATAAGGGACAGGGTCAAAGGAGAAAATAGAATAAGTGGGGGGGTGGGATAGGATGGAGGGAAATATAGTTAATTTTTCACAACATGACCATTATGAAAGTGTGTTGCATAACTATACATGTATAACCTTTATTGAACTGCCTTCTCAATGAGAGTGGGTGTGAAGGGAAGAAGGGAGAGAATTTGAAACTCAAAGTTTTAAAACCAAATGTTAAAAATTGTATTTACATGTAACTGGGAAATAAGATATACAGGCAATGGGGTATCAAAATCTATTTTGCACTACAAGAAAGTAAGGGGAAAAGGGATGATGGGAGGTGATAGAAGAGAAAGCAGACTGGGGGAAGAGGTAATTAGAATATATGCCATCTTGAGGTGGGGCGAACAGGAGAGATGTGGAGAAAATTTGGAACTCAAAAACTTGTAGAAATGAATGCTGAAACCCCCCCCCAAAAAATTAATTTATTTTTAAAAGAGATAAAATGACATTGTCCTGTAGAATATAAGCTACTTGAGGTCAGAAAGTATGTGTAGCCCACTAGCTTGGATATGCTAGGTACTCCATGAATGTTTGTTGTTTTTGTCAGTCACATTCAACTCTTTTTAAATAAACATTTCATTTTAAAACTTTGAATTCCAGATTCTTTCCCTTTCTCCCTCATCACCCACCCTTACTGGAAAGATAAGCAATTCCATATAGGTTGTATATGCATAGCTACACAAAACATTCCCATAGTGGATATATTGTGAAAGACTGACTATATTTCCCTCCATCCTATCCTGCCCCCCACTTATTCTCTCTTTGACCCTGTCCCTTTTCAAAAGTGTGTGCTTCCAACTTCCCTCCCCCTCAACCTCCCATCCTTCGATCATCCCTCCTCTGATCTTCCCCCCTACCCTCCTGTAGGGTGAGATACCCTATTTAGTGTGTGTCATTCCCTCCCTAAACTAAATTCAGTAAGAGTAAGGTTGACCCATTCCCTTTTGCCTTCCTGTTCTTCCCCTCCATTGTAACAGTTTTCCCTTGCCTCTTCTATATGAGATAATTTACCCCATTCTGTCTCTCCCCATCTCCTCTCATTATAGTCCTCTCTCACCTCTCAATTTCACCTTTTAAGTATAATCCATTCCTATTCAATTGGTCCTGTGTCCTCTGACTATGTATACCTGTACACATACACACACACACACACACACACACACACACACACATATGCATACACCCATATATCCTCCTATATAGACATATGTATGTATGTACATATATATGTGTACATATACACATATATATGTATATACACACACACACATTTATATTCCTTTCAACTATTTTCATACTGAGGAAAGTTTCATAAGTTACAATTATCATTTTTCCATGTAGGAATGTAAATAGTTCAAATTTGATAAATTGCTTATCATTTCTTTTCCCTGTTTACCTTCTCATGCTTCTCTTGCTTCTTATATCTGAATGTCAGATTTTCTATTCAACTCTGGTTTTTTCATCAAAAATGCTTGAAAGTCCTCTATTCCACTGAATGATACTCAGTTTTGCAGGGTTATTGATTCTTAATTTTAATCCCAGCTCCTTTGACCTCCAGAATATCATATTACAAGTCCTTCAATCCCTCAGTGTAGAAGCTGCCAGATCCTGTTATCCTGATTGTGTTTCCACAATATTCACATTGTTTCCTCTTGACTGCTTGTAATATTTTCTCCTTGATCTGGGACCTCCAGAATCTGGCTATAATATTCCTAGGAGTTTTCTTTTTGGGATCTTTTTCAGGAGGTGATTGGTGGATTCTTTTAACCTCTGTTTTGCCCTCTGGTTCTAAAACATCAGGGCAGTTTTCCTTGAGAATTTCTTGGAGGATGATTTCTAGGTTCTTTCTTTGATCATGGCTTTCAGGTAGTCCAATAATTTTAAAATTATCTCTCCTAGATCTATTTTCCAGGTCAGTGATTTTTTCCAGTGAGATATTTCACAATGCCTTCTATTTTTTCATTTGTTTTGGATCTGTTTAATAGTATTTTGATTTCTCATAAAGTCAGTAGCTTCCTTTTAAAAAAATTTTTTTTGGCTTTTTGGAGGGCAGTTGGGGTTAAGTGACTTGCCCAAGGTCACACAGCTAGTTTTTGTGTTAAGTGTTTGAGGCTGGATTTGAACACAGGGCCTCCTGACTCCAGGGCCAGTGCTCTATTCACTGTGCTACCAATCACCACAATGCACTAGCTTCCATTTGTTCCAATCTATTTCTGAAGGAATTATTCTCTTCAGTAAGCTTTTGAGATTCTTTTTCCATCTGGCAAATTTGGTTTTTTTAGGCATTCTTTTCCTCATTGCCTTTTTGATCCTCTTTTGCCATTTGAGTTAGTCTGTTTTTTAAGGTGTTGTTTTCTTTAGTCAGTTTATTGACTCTCTTTTCATGATTTTCTTGCATCATTCTCATTTCTCTTCCCAATTTTCCTCCACTTCTCATATTTGGTTTTCAAAATCCTTCTTAAGCTCTTCTATGGCCTGTAACTAGTTCATATTTTTCTTGGAAGCTTTTGTTGTAGTTCTGACTTCATTTTCTTCCTCCTGTTCCATGCTTTGATCCTTTTTGTCCCCAAAATAGGAATCTAAAGTCTTACTGCTGTGCTTACTTGGCTTCCTTTGCTTGCTCATATTGTCAGTCAATTACTTGAATTTTGAGCTTTTTTGCCTCAGTAGAACTCTGCTTCCAGAGAGGAGAGCTTTGTCCCAAATTGCTGATATTTTCACAGCTGCCACAGCTATTAGTTGGCTGCCCTCCCTGAATCCTCTACCAGCTCTAGCACCTGGTCACACACCCCAGGACCTCCACCCTAGAGAGAAATCCAGATCCAAGCAGGTTAAGGCAAGAGCAATTACCCCTCAGAATGGTTGCTTAGTCCCCCTACAATCTGAAGGCCAGGAGCTCTGAAGCAGCCATGCAGCGGTGGCTACATAGAGGCCAGACCATACTCCCCAAACCCCTGTTCCCCAAAGTCCACACTGACCTCTCGCTTTGTCTTTGGCATTTATGGGTTGATAATTCTGGAAACTGCTACAGCTGCTGGTGACCACTCTCCCAAAGTCCCTCTAGCCAACTGGTCATGGCCACCCTTGGGCTAAAACCACAGGCTCTTGTGAGGCTGGGGTGTGCTCCCAGTGCACTGCAATGGATCCTTCCTGCCAACCTGCTGGGCTGCATTCAGTGGGCGATGTGTTTCTCTCTGTCACTTTGTGGGTACTATAGTTTGTTTAGAGTCATTGTTGTAGGTATTTGAGGTGGTTATGGGAGGAGCATACAGAGTTTTCCTGCTTCTATGCTGCCATCTTGGCTCTGTCCTCCACATTCAACTCTTAATGATCATATTTGGGATTTTATTGACAAAGATATTGCAGTAGTTTGCCATTTCCTCCCTTCCCAGGAAACTGAGGCAAATAGAGAGAAGTGGCTTGCCCAGGGAAACACAGTCAGTAAGTGTCTGAGGCCTGATCAAATCAGGAATATGAGTCTTCCTGATTCCAGGCCCAGCTCTCTATTCACTGTGCCATGTAGCTGCCAGTGAATCTTTATTGAATAGAATTCAATTTGGCTACTTAGCTACTGTCACTAAAATTTTTAAAATCGTGGAGAGCAAAAACCATGCTACAAATGTGTACAAAGATAAATATTTCACCAGTTTTCAAAAAAGAAATAAGAAGGTGACATTTTTGAACTTCATATTAGTGAGCTTGACTTGAACTCCTGATAAAATTTTAGAATTTATTACTATAGAGAGAGCTTGTGACTATCCAGGAAGATAAGTATTAATCACTAAGGGCCTGAATGAATTAAGAAAGAACAGATTGCCCCAGACTAATGACATTTCCTTTTAGAACAGGGAACCTAGACTATTAGTCAGGAAGAGGTCTTAGATGTAGTGTACCTGAATTTCAGCAAGTCATTTGACAAAGATGAATGTAGCCTGGGTTCCCTGTATTGTTTGCTCTGCTTCAGAAACTCCCATGTGCATAGTATTTGGGGGATAGTCGTCTATTCAGAGTAGCAGCTCTAATGCTCCTCTGTTCCCTATTTATCTCCTTATATCAGACCAAGCAAGATGACACAATAATTCAAAGCAAAAGGCATTCAGTTAATAATGACTAGAAGATCTTCCATATCCAAAGAAGCACAATATCCCACAGATGACTATGTTGTAGAGGGAAGAGACAACTCTCCTTAGGCAACTCAAACTTTTGTGGTTACAACCCAGCTGGAACAATTTTTACAACTCCGTTACTCTGTCTCCTAACAATTCACTATGTCTCAATGATGTCCACTTCACCTCCAAAGATGCCACTTGCTTCTGTTCCATTCAGCTGCTGACATTTGATCTTGGGCTGCTTCTCTGCTATTTGATGAACCACTACCATTTGCTGGGGTTCTCTTAAGCTGTTGGTGTTTCTTTTTCCTCAAAGGCAATTTTTATCTCTCTTTTTGTGAACTTTCCCAAACCTAGAGACTATTTTATCTCTCTTTTTAGAACCATAGTTACACTCAGCCAGCATAGCAGAGTCCTGGAAGTCAAAGTCTTGCCTTTTGACCATTGTATTCCTCCTCAGCAGTAACATCCTCAAGCTTGCATGATATTTAGGTTGGGGTAAATAAATTCCTTTAAATTCCCATCATGACCCTGAAAGCAAGCGCTGGGACAAAGTAAATTATCCTAGAGTTTCATTTACCTTAACTTACCATTCACCTATATTGCCAATGCAATATTTACAGCAGCCACAATCATGATAAATATATTGACTCTGACTATAAATATGCCTGCATGGTGCTCAATTGCAAAATATAACAAACTCTTCATATAGAGGACAGGAGCAAAACATTTATTCTGACACCAGAAAACTAAATCCCAACTGCAGGAAACCGAATCCATCAGAATAACATAGAAGTTAATGCCCCACAACATAGCAGAGAGCCACAGCATCCTTTTTTTATTTTTAATGATATTTTTACCACTTTTATTAAATACAGTTTAACCATAATTTGGAGCTTGTCATTTTTATATTTTAAGTTAAGGTCTAGAAAAAAATATAATTCTCATAAAACTTGTGTTTTCATATATCATTTTCGTGTGTAGCTATTCATTTCCTAACTCCATCTATCTCTTCTGAAGCCCTTGCCTTTGCTCAGCAACAGTCATCAAAACAAATATCAGCTCTGCCTCTGAGTTTTCATTTTCTGACCTATAGTTTTAGATCCAACGTTGACAACAATTTATAGATTACTTCTGGCAGGTTTATTTGTAACCATGTATGTCAACAAGAGTGAATAGTAGCAATCTAGTTCAACAGATCTTCAGATTTTCTTTATCATATCCTAGAAACACCCTAGGGAAACTTTGGGCTTTTCTTCCTTAACAAATTGCTGCTTCAGTGTCCCTCATCAGAGAAGTAACCAACTACTGTTATTCAGCTCTTCTACCTCTTATCCTTATTGAATTATCATATATATATATATATATATATTTGAAACATTTAATCTTAAGACCTTGAATTTCAGATCCATTTCTTTCCTCCCTTGTCACCCATTCCCTCTGGGGAGATAAGTAATTCAGTATATGTTGTACATGTCTAGCTATGCAAAACATTATCACAGTAGATATATTGTACAAGGCTGCTTATAATTCCCTCCCACTCATCCCACCCCCCACCTGGTCCATTCCCTACATGATCCTGTCCCTCTTCTGTAGTGGGTACTTCCAACCTCCCCTCCCCCCAAGGATGCCCTCCCATCCATCATCCCTCCTCTCATCCCCCTTCCCCCTATTCTGCTGTAGGTTGAGATATCCCATTTAGTATGTATGTCATTCTCTCCCTGAACCAAATTCAATGAGAATGTGGTTTTGCCTTTTTGCCTTCCTATTCTCCCCCCCCTTGCAACCACTTCCCCTACAGGAGATAGTTTACCCTACCCTGTCTCTCCCCATCTCCTCTTGCCACTTTCCTCTCTCACCTCAAAATTTCACCCCTTGAGTATCCTCCCTTCCCAACAAATTCAACCTATGCCCTCTATCCATATATAACTGTAACCATATACACACACATTCACATATGTATTCATATGACCACATACCCTTCTTCCATTATTCTTATACTGAGAAAGGTTTCCTTAGTCACAGTTATTGCTTTTCCATATAGGAATGTAAATAGTTCAACTTTGATAAGTTCCTTTTGATTTCTTTTCCTTGATTGCCTTCTCAGGCATCTCTTGCTTCTTGTGTCTGGATGTCAAATTTTCTATTCAATTCTGGTTTTTTCCTCAAGAAAGCTTGAAAGTCCTCTATTCCACTGAATGACCATATTTTCCCCTGAAACAAAATACTCAGTTTTGCTGGGTAGGTGACCCTTGGGTTCATTCCCATCTCTTTTGCCCTCTGGAATATCATATTCCATGCCCTTCGATCCCTCAGTGTAGAAGCTGCCAGGTCCTGGGCTATTCTGATTGTGTTTCCACAATATTGAAATTGTTTCTTCCTGGCTGCTTGTAGTATTTTCTCCTTGATCTGGGGATTCTGGAACCTGGCTATAATATTTCTGGGAGTTTTCTTTTTGGGATCTTTTTCAGGAGGTGATTGGTGGATTCTTTCAACCTCTATTTTGCCCTCTGGATCTAAAACATCAGGGCAATTTTCCTTGAGAATTTCTTGAAGGGTGATTTCTAGTTTCTTTCTTTGATCATGGCTTTCAGGTAGTCCAATAATTTTTAAATTATCTCTCCTGGATCTGTTTTTCAGGTCAGTGGTTTTTCCCATGAGATATTTCACATTGCCTTCTAATCTTTCATTTGTTTGGATCTGCTTAACAGCTTCTTGATTTCTCATAAAGTCATTAGCTTCCATTTGCTCCAGTCTAACTCTGAAGGAATGAATCTCCTCAGTGAATTTTTGAGATTCTTTTTCCATCTGGAAAATTTGGCTTTTTAAGCCATTCTTCTCCTCATTGCCCTTTTGGGCCTCCTTTGCCATTTGAGTTAGTCTATTTTTTAAGGTGTTGTTTTCCTCAGTCAGGCTGTTGACCCTCATTTCATACTTTTCCTGCATCCTTCTCATTTCTCTTTCCAATTTTTCCTCCACTTCTCTTATTTGATTTTTAAAGTCCTTCTTAACGTCCTCTGTGGCCTGCAACCTGCTCATGTTTTCCCCTGGGGCTTTTGGAGCAGGACTTCTGACCTCACAGTCCTTTTCCCGCTCTATGCCCCCAAAATAGGAATCTAGTGTTGCATTTTTCTGTTGCCTTTGCCTTGGCATGTTGCCACTTAATTACTTGACTTTTGGGCTTCTTGCCACCCTATGGCTCTGCTACCAGACCGGAATTTTCGTCCTGAACGTGTGGGGGACATCTTCCATTTCTGGAAGCTGGAAATCCACCCACGACCTCCACCCCAGGTCACAATCCAGATCCAGGGAGGTTAAAGCAAGAGCGATTACCCCCCAAGACTGATCACTGGATCTCCCTACAGTTCGCAGGCCAGGAGCTGGAGCTGCCTCTGAAAACTACAAAATGGCGTGTCTCCTCAGTGGCTTCTAGCCCCCAGGGGAGGAAGCCGACACATTCCCCAAATACTGTTCCCAAAGTCCATAGGGCACTAACCTCTCACTGTCCTAGGCATGTCTATGTTGATAATTCTGGAGTCGCCACAGCTGCTGGTGTTCTGGGGTCTCTCCAGCTGGCTGCTGGCCCTGCCGCCCTGGGGCTAAAACCTCGGCTCACGGGGACCTGGGCTCGGCTCCCAGCGCTCTGCGAGCTGCAGGCTCCCAGACCGCTGCGCTGGTCCTTCCTGCAGGGCTGCTGGGCTGTCCTCGGCGGGAGGTTAACTTCTCTGTGTTGTTCTGTGGGTGCTGGGGCTCCAGAAGTTGTTCAGAGTCCTCTTTTACATAGTTTGGAGGGAATCTGGGAACAGAGTGGCCACAGCATCCTTTAGTCTTCCCAAAAACCAATATAAGATCAATATTTACTCACAAACCTGATTAACTCCTTACCTGAGCATCCTCTCTCCCCAACCATCTCTCTGGCTCTGACTCCCAGCTTCCTGTGGGCTGTTTCACCCTTCAGCAAACTCCTCCCACCACAGGTTCCATGTGACTACATTCAGCCTAGTAGGGGACAGAGTTTATTTTCAAAGCAGGGAAGGTCTTGTTAATTCCCCCTTGTTAAGGGGCAGGGAAGATCTTCAAATTCCCATCTCCATTATACCTATCATCACAGATATCTTCTTCTTGGCATCAGACATGACTATCCTTTCTCAAGGTAACATCTCTCGATTGTCCTAATACTTCTATTCAACATAAGAAGGTATTTTTTTCTGAAGAAAGTCAAGTCTCACCATCAGTTGAGAAAATGAAGTTTCAAATGATCAAAGGTCTTTTTCAAATGGAATCTGGAGAAGCTGATGACTTTGTCCTGTATTACTATAACTGCAGCACCAACTTAATTAATATTTGTGCCCTTACACAAATGCTAACTTAGACAATAAAACAGAGAGTCTTAGGCTACCTGGTGTTACTGTTTAGTGGATTCAAATCTTAATGAATTGTTGTATTCAAAGAGTAGTCACAAACTGGTCAATATCAAATTGGAGATGAGTTATTAATGGAGTTTCCCTAGGGACATGCCCCTGTCCATGGTTGATGACACCACACTGTTCAGTGTTTTCATCATGGTCTTGCTTAAGGTACAAATAACACGTTCATCAAATTTGATTACTAAAGCAAGTTGGGAGGCTTTGCTTATAGGTCAAATGATAAAGTTGTCATCCAAAAAAAATCTGGAAACTTAGAATAAGTCAAACGTAATATCATTAGCAGTGGCACAGTATGTAGAGCTCTGGTGCTGAAGTCAGGAAAGCCTGAGTTCACATCTGGCCTCAAATACCAGGTGTGTGATTGTGGGCAAGCCACATAACTTCTGTCTGCCTTAGTTTCCTCACTTGCAAAATATGGATAGTAATAGTAAGTATCTCACAGAACTGTTGTGAGGATCAAATGAGATAATATTAATAAAGCATTGCACAGTAACTGGTTCATAATAAGCATTTAATAAATGTTCTTTTCCTTCTTTCCTTTGTTCCTTCATTCCCTCAGTAGGGATTCAATCAATGAGAGAAAGCTAAACTCTCCTGGTGTTTATGAACCTCTTCCATGATGCCTAGGCCTTGATGCAAACTGAAATACAATGATATAAGAGGTTCCCAACTGATAATGATGGAGCAACTAAGGGACACTTATACAATATATCCCCCATTGAGCCCCGTAGTCCTTGTGAATCCTGAGTTGAGTGAAACATGAACATGAGAAATGAATGTAGAATTCTCTTGTGATTTTCAGAACTTAGCTATATGACCTAAGATTTATGGGTTATATAGAAGCATAGCCATAATGCTTTTCACCCTGAGGTTTTAGAGAAGTGTAAGCTCCATTGAGGCAGTAGTGTAACATGTGGCCAAAAAAGACTAACAAAATCTTAGGCGGCATTAAGTTAGGGAAAGGGTTTAGGTTCATATCTGTTAGGTGTCAAAATCTTTTTTTTTTTAATGTACTCATCTATATCTTTATTTTTTTTCAAATTTTTATTTTATTTTTAGTTTTCAACATTCATTTCCACAAGATTTTGAGTTACAATTTTTCTCTCCCCATCTTCCCCCTACCCCACACCCCAAAGCCTACTGAATACCCCTTCCCCTAATCTATTCTGTCTTATATCCTCCCCCTTGACCCCCGTAACTTTCTAGTAGGGCAAAATGGGTTTTCATACCCCAGTACCTGTATATCTTATTTCCCAGTGGCATGTAAAGAAAACAGTTTTTAAACATTTGTTTTTAAAACTTTGAGTTGCAGATTTTTTTTCCCTTCTTCCCTCCTCACCTACCCCCACTGGGAAGATAAGCAATTCAATATAGATTGTACATGTGTAGTTACCCAATCATTTCAATAGGAGTTATATTGTGAAAGACTAACTTTATTTCCCTCCATCCTTTCCCACCCCCCAATTATTCTATTTTCTCCTTTGACCCTATCCCTTTGCAAAAATGTTTGCTTCTAACTACCCTCTCATCCAATCTGCCTTCCCTTCTTTTGTTCCCCTCTTATCCCCTACCCCCCCCCCATTTTCCTGTAGGGTAATGTTATTCCCTCCTTAGGCCAAATTCAATGAGAATCAGGTTGTTTCATTACCTTTTACCTTCCTGCTC
The DNA here is from genome assembly GCA_011680675.1 of Gymnobelideus leadbeateri. Taxonomy (NCBI): domain Eukaryota; kingdom Metazoa; phylum Chordata; class Mammalia; order Diprotodontia; family Petauridae; genus Gymnobelideus; species Gymnobelideus leadbeateri. The sequence continues at coordinate 84,839 of WOXC01007139.1, read as the reverse complement.
TTCTGCTCCATTGTAACAGTGTTCTCTTGCCTATTTTATATGAAATAATTTACCCTAATCTATCAGTCCCTTTCTTCTTCTCCAAATAAATTCCTCTCTCACCTCTTAATTTTTTATTTTTTAGATATCATCCCTTCACACTCAACTCATCCTGTGCCCCCTTTCTATGTATACATGAACATACAAATGCCTACACTCATATATATCTGTGTAAACATATATCCTATACATACATATGTGTGTATATATGTATGTGTATATATATATATATATGTGTGTGTGTGTGTGTGTGTATAGATATAGATAGATAGATAGATGGATAGATAGATAGATAGATATTCCCTTCAGCTATCCTCATACTGAGAAAAGTCTTATGAGTTACAATTATCATTTTTCCAGGTAGGAATGTAAATAGTTCAACTTTAATAAGTTCCCTATGATTTCTTTCTCCTGTTTACCTTCTCGTGCTTCTCTTGCTTCTTGTATTTGAAAGTCAAATTTTCTGTTTAGCTCAGGTTTTTTCATCAAGAATGCTTGAAAGTACTCTATTTCATTGAATGACCATATTTTTCCCAGTAGAATTACACTCAGTTTTGCTGGATAGGTGATTCTTGGCTTTAGCCCTAGCTCTTTTGAGCTCCATAATATCACATTCCAAGCCCTTAGATCCCTTAATGTAGAAGCTACTAGGTCTTATCTTATCCTGATTGTCTTTCCACATTACTCAAATTGTTTCTTCCTGACTGCTTATAGTATTTTTTCCTTTATCTGGGAACTCTGGAATTTGGCTATAATATTCCTAGGACTTTTCTTTTGCAGATCATTTTCAAGAGGTGATTGGTGAATTTTTTCAATTTCTATTTTGCCCTCTGATTTTAGAATATCAGGGCAATTTTGCTTCATAATTTCTTGAAAGATGGTGTCTAGGCTCTTTTTTTTTTTGGTGATGGCTTTAAGGTAGACTAATAACTTTTAAATTATCTCTTCTGGATCTATTTTCCAGGTCAGTGGTTTTTCCAGTGAGGTATTTCACATTGCCTTTTATTTCCTCATTTGTTTGGATCTGATTCATAGTATCTTGATTTCTTAAAAATTCATTAGCTTCTAATTGCTCCAATCTAATTTTTTTTTTTTTTTTTTTTTTGGAGGGCTATTGGGGTTAAGTAACTTGCCCAAGGTCACACGGCTAGGTTTTTGTTTGTGTGTGCGTTAAGTGTCTGAGGCCGGATCCGAACGCAGGTCCTTCTGACTCCAGGGCCGACGCTCTACTCACTGCGCCACCTAGCCGCCCCTCCAATCTAATTTTAAAGGATTTATTCTCTTTAGTGAGTTTTTGAAATTTCTTTTCCTTCTGGTAAATTTGACTTTTTAAAGCATTCTTTTCCTCATTGGTTTTTTGGGCCTCTTTTGCCATTTCAGTTAGTCTATTTTTTGAGGTATTATTTTATTCAGTGTATTTTTGGGTCTCCTTTAGCAGGCTGTTGGCTCTATTTTCATGATTTTCTTGCATCATTCTCATTTCTCTTCCCAATTTTCCTCCACTTCTCTTACTTGATTTTCAAAATCCTTTTTGAGCTCCTCCATGGCCTGTAACCAGTTCATCTTTTTCTTGGAGGCTTTTGATGCCGGAGTCCTGACTTTGCTGTCTTCTTCCCACTCCATGCCTTGATTTTTTCTGTCCCCAAAAAGGATTCTATTGTCTGTTTGTGCTTCCTTTGCTTGCTTACATTGGCAGCCAATTACTTGACTTTTGAGCTCTTTGCCAAGGTAGAACTCTGCTTCCAGAATGGAGAGAGCTATGTCCCAAATCACTGGGGTTTTTGCAGCTTCCAGAGCTATTAGATTGGTCTGCTCTCTACTGTCCCCACATGCTCTGGCTTACTGGTCATACACGCCAGGACCACTACATAAGACCTCTATCTGGATTCAAGCAGGTCAGACCAAAAGCTATTACCCTCTGAGTGGTCATTTGGTCCCCCTACAATCTGCAGGCCAGGAGCTCCTGAGGCAGCCACAGGGTAGTGGCTGCAGCCACCAAGCCTCCTTTGGGAGCAGCAGCCAGACTGCACTCCCCCTGTTCCCAACATAGTTCCACACTTATCTTCTACTTTGTCCTTGGCATTTGCAATGGACCCTTACTGCTGGCCTGCCAGGCTTCCTTCAACAGGAGATCCGTTTTTCTCTGTCATTTTGTGGGTTCTGTAGCTCTAAAGTTTGTTTAGAGTAATTTTTTACATGGAGGAGGAGGTAGAAGCTGGAGCCACACAGAAGTCCTGTTTCTACTCTGTCATATTGACTCTGCTCCCCCAGTTGTCAAAATCTTAAATAAGTACTTAACATATTCAGGTTTCAGTTCTTTAAAATTACAAAAGTGGGGGCAGAGCCAAGATGGCGGAGTAGAAACAGCTCGTCCAAGCCTCTCTGCCCCCAGATGCTCCACAAACTATGTAAAAAAGGACTCTGAACAACTTCTGGAGCCCCAGCACCCACAGAACGACACAGAGAAGCTAACCTCCTGCTGAGGACAGCCCAGCAGCCCTGCAGGAAGGACGAGCGCAGCGGTCTGGGAGCCGGCAGCGCACAGAGCGCAGGAGCCGAGCTGAGCCGAGCCCAGGTCCGCGTGAGCCGAGGTTTTAGCCCCAGGGTGGCAGGGCCAGCAGCCGGCTGGAGGAACCCCAGAACACCAGGAGCTGTGGAGACTCCAGAATTATCAACATAGACTTGCCTAGGACAAAGTAAGAGGTTAGTGTCCTATGGACTTTGGGACCTGTATTTGGGGAATGCGTCAGCTCCCTCCCCTGGGGGCTAGAAGCCACTGAGGAGACAAGCCATTTTGTAGTTTTCAGAGGCAGCTCGGGCTCCCAGCCTACAAATTGTGGGGAGATCCAGCGATCAGTCTTGGGGGGTAATCGCTCTTGCTTTAACCTCCCTGGATCTGGATTGTGATCTAGGGTGGAAGTCGTGGGTGGGTTTACAGCTTGCCAGAAACGGAAGTTGCCCCCCACACGTTCGGGACGAAAATTCCTCTATCTGGCCTTAAAGCCATAGTGTGGCAACAAGCCCAAAAGTCAAGCAATTAAGTGGCAACATGCCAAGGCAAAGGAAACAGAAAAATGCAACCCTAGACTCCTATTTTGGGGGCATAGAGCGGGGAAAAGGACTGTGAGGTCAGAAGTCCTGCTCCAAAAGCCCCAGGGGAAAACATGAGTGGGTTGCAGGCCATAGAGGACCTTAAGAAGGACTTTAAAAATCAAATAAGAAGTGGAGGAAAAATTGGAAAGAGAAATGAGAAGGATGCAGGAAAAGTATGAAATGAGGTCAACAGCCTGACTGAGGAAAACAACACCTTAAAAAATAGACTAACTCAAATGGCAAAGGAGGCCCAAAAGGGCAATGAGGAGAAGAATGCCTTAAAAAGTCAGATTTGCCAGATGGAAAAAGAATCTCAAAAGTTCACTGAGGAGATTCATTCCTTCAGAGTTAGACTGGAGCAAATGGAAGCTAATGACTTTATGAGAAATCAAGATGCTGTTAAGCAGATCCAAACAAATGAAAGATTAGAAGGCAATGTGAAATATCTCATGGGAAAAACCACTGACCTGGAGAACAGATCCAGGAGAGACAATTTAAAAATTATTGGACTACCTGAAAGCCATGATCAAGGAAAGAACCTAGAAATCACCCTTCAAGAAATTCTCAAGGAAAACTGCCCTGATGTTTTAGATCCAGAGGGCAAATAGAGGTTGAAAGAATCCACCGATCACCTCCTGAAAAAGATCCCAAAAGAAAACTCCCAGGAATATTATAGCCAGGTTCCAGAATCCCCAGATCAAGGAGAAAATACTACAAGCAGCCAGGAAGAAACAATTTCAATATTGTGGAAACACAATCAGAATAGCCCAGGACCTGGCAGCTTCTACACTGAGGGATCGAAGGGCATGGAATACGATATTCCAGAGGGCAAAAGAACTGAGAATGAACCCAAGGGTCACCTACCCAGCAAAACTGAGTATTTTGTTTCAGGGGAAAATATGGTCATTCAGTGGAATGAGGACTTTCAAGCATTCTTGAGGAAAAAACCAGAATTGAATAGAAAATTTGACATCCAGACACAAGAAGCAAGAGATGCCTGAGAAGGTAATCAGGAAAAAGAAATCAAAAGGAACTTATCAAAGTTGAACTATTTACATTCCTATATGGAAAAACAATAACTGTGACTAAGGAAACCTTTCTCAGTATAAGAATAATGGAAGAAGGGTGTGTGGTCATATGAATACATATATGAATATGTGTGTATATGGTTACAGTTATATATGGATAGAGGGCATAGGTTGAATTTGTTGGGAAGGGAGAGTACTCAAGGGATGAAATTATGAGGTGAGAGAAGAAAGTGGCAAGAGGAAATGGGGAGAGACATGGTAAGGTAAACTATCTCATGTAGGGGAAGTGGGTGCAAAGGAGGGGGAGAATAAGGAAGGCTAAAAAGGCAAAACCACATTCACATTGAATTTGGTTCAGGAGAAAATGACATACATACTAAATGGGATATCTCAACCTGCAGCAGGATAGGGGGAAGGGGGATGAGAGGAGGGATGATGGATGGGAGGGCATCCTTGGGGGGAGGGGAGGTTGGAAATACCCACTATAGAAGAGGGACAGGATCATGTAGGGAATGGACCAGGTGGGGGGTGGGATGAGTGGGAGGGAATTATAAGCAGCCTTGTACAATATATCTACCATGATAATGTTTTGCATAGCTAGACATGTACAACATATACTGAATTACTTATATCCCAAGAAGGAATGGGTGACAAGGGAGGAAGGAAATGGATCTGAAATTCGAGGTCGTAACATTAAATGTTTCAAATATATATATAAATACTCTTATTAATACTCTTTTGCCTATAATTGGGAGATAAGATGTGCAGGCATTGGGACACAAAGATTCATCTTCCTCTAATGGAAAAGTCAGTGGGGGTATGGGAGAAGGTATGGGAGAGAGCAGATTGGAGGAAGCGATATCTTGTGGGACTGCTATTCTGGGAGGTTGGGTAGGGGAATAATGGGGGGAAAATGATTGTAACTCAAAATCTGGCGGAAATGAATGATGTAAAACAGAAGTTAATAAAGTATTTGTTTAAAAAAAATAAATAAAATTACAAAAGTAAAGTAATAACTTCTACATCTACATTGATTACATTGTCCAATAGAATATAATTATACTTGTGCATCCTAAAACTATAACAGTCTTTATCCACATATAAATCTATGCCAATAATACATAATACTGAGTTAAACTTCTGTCAGCATTGTCATGATTTTAAAATATATGTTTAAGAATGAAAAAAGTTGTATTCAAATACACTTGGGTTGATCCTTTAAGGGCATCATTGGCCATTTAAGCAAGTTGTTCTCCATACATTTAGTTTAAAATAATGAATTGGGGGTAGGCAGGTGGCACAGTGAATAAACCACTGACCCTGGAGTCAGGAGGACCTGAGTTCAAATCTGGCCTCAGACACTTGACACATAACTAACTCTGTGACTTTGGGCAAGTCACTTAACCCCAATTGCCTTGCCTTCCGTTGTCCAAAAATGATAATAATAATAATAATAATAACAATGAATTGTTATTAATAATAACAATAAAATGTGAAATCATTATACAAAAGAAAGCTTTTATCTTGTTAATCCATATTCTATCAACTTAAATGCATTCCAACTTTCCACAAAAGTGCTCCTTCTAGGATGCTTTTATATCTTACATCATTTGGGTTCTATTATGGCTATTTCAGCAATCAGTCTCACAGTAATCAATGTTGTCATTCACACATGTGATTGTCAGTTTATTATAAGTTGTTTCTCTTGACTCAAGACTTGCATTTTTTAAGAAATCATGTAGTCATTTCTCTAGCCTCTGCATTGGCAGGTAGTATCATTCAGAAACAGAAGATGGCAGTGCAGAGTAGTTGGTCCAAGCCTGTACTCTCCAGCAGTCTAGAGGACTCTGATATGATTGAAGAATTTTCATTGCTAAATGATGACTATCAACTTTTTCCAAAGCATTGTGAGAGGCTACAATAATAAATGAGGAAGTTACTGTCATTTGTTGTTGTTGTTCTCTAGCAAAAGGTACTATCAGTAAAATTATAATATTTTACCTACCTATTTAAGCATTTGTAACTGCCATTTTCTCCTCTGTTCAAAATTTTCTTCAGTGCAATCTGTTTAAAGCCCAAGAACATGTATAACATCAGAAAGTCTTCTAATGAAAGATTCATTTTGCTGCTACCTTGTAAATACCCAGTATTTGCACTTACTTGGTAAAATAATTAGCCATCAGGAAATTAACTCTAATGTTCTCACTAGAAACTCTGCCCCCCCTTTTTTAATCCTTTCAAACAAGGGGAAGAAAAAATAAACAGTTTTTTTTAGCATATGTGGCATACAAATAATGTGAGAAGCAGTATAACATATCCTTAGTCTCTGAAAAAAAGGTTTCTTCTAACAGGAAGAAAATTGTCATAACATTCAATAGCTCAATCACTTCCAGTGGCTGTGATGGGGTGCTTGGGATATATATATATATGTAACATCAGTCTGTAATATCAATCTGTAACATCAGTTTGTAAATGGCGTGCTTTGGGATCTATGTCTGTAAAATCAATTTGTAAAAGCAGTCTGTAAAATCACACTTCCCCCTCCCCAGTCTCAAAGCATTAACTTTGCCCCTTCCCCCTACCAGCACTCTGCCCAGCAACAACTCATGAACTGTTTCTCTCTGCTTGAAACAATAAGCTACCTATGAATCCTTCACAAAACTATCTATAAACATTTTTAGCTTAGGCAAATGTTATCTCCCTTAGTTAGAGTGGCCAGCTGCACCGTGAATTCTTCGGTACCCTATCTATAGGGTAACTCCTTAGCCAATTATGCCCACACTGTGTCTCTGATGGCCTTGGTCCCCAACATCTATCTTGTCAAGCTTGACATTGATGGGTGGCAGACTGGGCACTCCTTAGTGGCCGTGAACGAGGGTTGACTTTAGTGATGTGTCAGGCCTAAAACCACACCTCCAGCTAACCACCCCTCGGGCTATTTCCCAGTGAATTATGGGCAATACGCCTGTGCAGTTGATATTAAAAGTGCATGGTCCTTTAAGCACTGACCACTATTTAACTCCTCCCTGATCCCACCCTTACCCACCTAGTTAACATAATTGACACCTGATTTACTATCTTGACTCCTTAAAACTATGCCTGTGTTTTCTTTAAGTTTGCAGGTTCCCTAAGAATCCTTGCCTGCTGTGCTGTGCAGCTTAACATCGGCTTCAAAGTTTGCTTGAGCCTGGTGAATTCCTTCCAGACTGAATGGCCGGGTTTCTGGTCTCTGATAGTGATCAGGGTCCCTGGCAGAACCTATTACCCTTCCCTATCCTTATCACCTTTTCCTCTTCAGCTGTACTTGATTGAATTCAGACTGCTACCTTTCATTAAGGAAAAGGTGACTGAAACATGTCTTCGCCCTTTGAGGATGGTATTGTTTATTTCCCAAGTGTAACTGGAAAGACAAATGTATGATTTGTACTCTCACTACATGTACCTGAAATGTTCCTGTAGTCTTGGCCTGGTTTATCAGTGTGTGTGTGTGTGTGTGTGTGTGTGTGTGTGTGTGTGTGTGTGTGTGTGTGTGTGTGTATTTAATAATAGATGAACTGCCTTGATGACTTTAACGACTGAATTCCATCCAGCTCAGTCATTCCATCATTGACAATGATTCCAATAATCTAGCAAGAGAGAGTGATTATTCCCCTTGATGTCAGGCCAGAGAGGTTAAGCCACTGCTAAAGGTCACCCTTGTTTCCTGTCAATGAGCCAGTTCCTTCTCTCTGAGAAAACATTGTCCCTAATCCCATGGTAGTTCATTTTTTTAAAACACCCTTTCTATGGAATCCTGGCAAAGGCTTTTGAAAGTCTAAATAAATTATGTTCTCTGATCCTCTCTTTTCCACAGACTTATTTACCACAGTTCTCTAGTGAGGCAATACAGTATAGAGGAAAGAATGGTGGACAGTGTGTGAGGAAAGCCTGCATCTGAATCCCACCTCAGACACTTATTACCTGTGTGATTGTGAACAAGTGACCTTAACCTGGCTCATCTATAAAATGGGAGTAATAATAATTTTAACATCTCTTTCACAAGGTTGCTCAGAGAATCAAATGAGATAATTTCCCTAAATGAGATCATGTATTTAAGTGTATGTAAACTTTAAAGGTCTACTTAAATGTCAGATATTGCTCAATTAACAGAATTTTCCACTAGTGAAACTATGTTATCATACCCATTGTGGGTTGTGGTTTTTTGCATTTATTATTATTATCATTCATTCATTCATTCATTCCAGTTGTATCCAACTCTTTGTGATCCCATTTGGGGTTTTCTTGTCAAAGATACTGGAATGGTTTGCCATTTTCACCTCCAGCTCATTTTACAGATGAGGAAATGAGGCAAATAAGGTGAAATGACTTGCCAGGGGTCACACAGCTAGTAAGTGAATTAAGCTAGCTTTGGACTCAGGAAATAGAGTCTTCCCAATTCTAAGCACAGTGCTCTACCATGCCACCTGACTACCCTCTGCCATGTTTAATCATCTTTTATTCTAAACTTATCCTGGTGTCTATTTTCACAGGATCTGTGCTACAGACAAAGTACTGGAATAAACATTAAAAATAATCCAATCCAATCAAATTGTTTCATGTGTGCTAGCATTTAGGATCATTATCTAAAGCTCTAAGGGACCTCAGTGGTCCCTATCTGCTACAACCCTCATTTTATAGATGAGAAAATGGAGAGCTAAAGATTGCCCCCAAGTCACATGGGCAATGTGTTAGAAATAGGATTCGAATTCAGGTCTTCTGATTCCAAACCTAGAATTTTTATACTTCACCATGATGGAAGATGGCACTATTTTATCTGCTTCCAGATGCAGTTGAAAAGACTAACCTGTTACTACCAATTCCTTCCCAACTCTACTCACATGGTACTGTAGCATTTAAAAATGTTCAAGAGACATAATTTCAGGGTAATTTGATCATTATAATAATAAAAGCATGGTCATTTGTCCATCTCTCTCTTAGGCCAAAGACCATCATAGTAGAGCTAAGGGTGTATATGGCCTTTTGGAAGGCCAGGGTGGAAATCAACTCTTATTGGTTAATAGTTAATGAGAGAATGAATATCACAATGAGGGGCTGGATCTGAATTTTAATCACTTACTTCTAAGCCCCAGCCTGGGGGAACCTATTCAAAGAATTTATCCCTATCCAAACCTGAGAAGAGTACCATGGTTGACCCACTTGAGTGGGATCTGGATAGAGAAGGTTAGCTCAACCTTCAGAGACTGAAGTCTTAAAGATAAAAGAAAAAGATAGAAATATGAATCTTCCCATATCATTTTTTGTTTTGTTTTGGTTTATTTATTATTGTTTTTGCTGAGGCAATCAGAGTTAAGTGACTTGCCCAGAGTTACACAGCTAGTAAGTGTTAAGTATCTGAGGTTGGATTTGAACTCATGTCCCCCTGGCTTCATGGCCAGTGCCCATCATTACTTATTAATTATCATTTCTCTCAGTACCATTGATGTAATGAAGCTATCTCTCATAGAACTTGTTACCATTTCTTGCCTGTTCACTTTGCTTTTAAAGATTTTCAACATCTTTGCTTATAAGGAATATTTTTCAGTTTAATTTACAGAATAGTTCAGAACTTACTAATACAGTCTACATATTACAGGAAGCCTTTCCCAGTTCAACTTAATCTTAGTTCCTTCTCTGTTGGACTGTGTCCAATTTATACTGTATAGTTGTTTGCATACTGTCTCATTAGACTGTGAGCTCCTTGAGATCTGGGACTTTGGTTTGGTTTGGTTTTTTGCATTTGATTGTATCCCTAGTGTTTAATACTGTACCTAGCAAAAAATAAGCTTTGTTAATTTACTGACTCTGTCTCTATGTTCAAATTGTTTCACATGTGCTAGCATTTAGTAAGGAGAAGGCATCTGTTGAGGTTTGGGGCTTAGGGGTATTCAAGAACCCAAAGTACCAACACAGCAGATCAAATGAATTCGATTCAAACCTTCTCTCAGCCAAACAAAAGTTAAGTTTATTAAAGATTCTCCATAATGGATAGACTATTTTTTTTTTTGCTTTTTGGAGGGGAGAAAGCAAGGCAATTGAGGTTAAATGACTTGTCCAAGGTCACACAGCTAGTAAGTGTTAAGTGTCTGAGATTGGATTTGAGCTCAGGTCCTCCTGATTCCAGGGCCAGTGCCACCTAGCTGCCACAATGAGTAGACTCTTAAGGAACCTAAGTATTGATGATACTTGTATTGAAAGTGGGCCAGAACACTCAGACACATAGAGTCTGTGCAAGATTGAATCTCAGCACCTTCTTGGAGTCAAGGTAAATCTTATATACAGAAAAACGGTGGGAGGATTTAGGGGTAGTCTAGAGGAGGGGTTTGGGGAGGGTCTTGAGGAGGAATCTTAGGAATATCTTAGGTGACTGAGGTCAGACTCCAGGAATGGGATTAAGGGTGGGAAATAGCTGAAGGCTACCTGGAGATGACAGACAATGGAGGGCTAAACTAGTTTAAGGGTAACAGATTTAGGTCTAGATATTTTGATAGGATCAAGGGTAGGAAGTAGCTGGACAATGGAGGGCTAGTCTAGGTTAAGATTAATAGAAATTTGGGCCTAGAGATAATGAAAGGCTTATGGCCTCAGGCAAATGCCTCATCAAGTGGGAAGATTCAAGGATTTCCCAGAGCCTAAATCCCATCAAAGATACACATTAGCTATCAGGAAAGGTAGGATCAAAATGAGAGTATTGTTATGTTTTGTTTTGTTTTGTTTTGCATGATGCAGGTGAATGTAAGAGTGTTTGTAGGTAACTGGGAAGCAATCTTTAGATGAGGAGAGACTGAAGCTAAGAGAAAGAGCTGAGTAAGAGCAATTGACTAGAGAAGTTGGTAGGGGATGAGGACCAAAGGTATATTTAGAGAGGGTAGTTTGGCCTGGGAAAAGAACCAGCTCTTCATCTGAAACTTAAGTGAAGAAGAAGATAGCATTCCTATGTGGGAATTCCTTCCTGGCATTTCTTATCCAAATTGTGAATCCTGAGAAAACTCAGTCAAGAAATCAGGAAAAGAAATTATTATAATTCTCTTGAGATCATTAAAGGTTAACAGTTAACATAGAGACATTACTGGTTCAAAGGAATCGACCAATGTCAAGTCAAAAGTAAGAGCAGGAAGTATATGGAGGTGAAAGTCAAGGTCAACATTTTTAGGAACTGGGATAGGAGAAAATAAGAAAAAAGTGGTCACAACCTAATCAGTCAATTTTACTTGTAACTGTAACTTGTAACAAATTTGTAAATTGTAACAAATTTAACTTGTAACATATATAAGTGTTTATTTGTGGCCTTGTCTACTGCTCCCTATTTCCTACCTTCTATGCTGCTTTTGGACTTCTCTGGAACTCCTCATCTTCCTTCCCCAGGAAACTAGCCATGGAAAAATCTCAGTATGCTGCAAAATTGAATCTTCTGGTGAAGTAGTATGCCTTGACATTTCACTGGCTTACGAGGGACCCATCTTTGTATCCTGAATTCTTGTAAACCCAAGAATCCTCCATTCCGCTAGGTTATCGAACAACTTTAACCCAGTGTGCCCCAGCCCATTCTTATCTCATCTGGCTAAAGTAGTAAGCCTTGTAAACCCAAAAATCCTCCCTTCGGTCATTGAACAACCTGCGTTATCTAAGAGTGCCCCCGCCCCATATCCTGCCTGACCAGTCTGCCCCTGATACGATGGTGGCTTTTGGACTATTTAAACTGTGTGTCTACTGGGGTTCGGGGCAGCTCCTGGGACTTTATCCCTAGGACTGCCGCTGGCCAGCTAATAAACGCTTCCTGAATTCGATTACTGATGGTCTTGGCCTGTTGATTCTGTCCGAGTGTCCATTTCACTGTTACTCTCATCTCTTCAATACCCTCTGCCCTTCTTTCTAATTGGACTATTTGGAATTTTCTCCCTATTTCTCACCAGCTAACTTCCTTTAGACTTCAGGCTTAGTATCTTCCTTCCCCTCCCCCCACCATTTTCCTTTTGTGAGTAATCTTCCTCATTACATTATAAACTCCTTGAGGGCAAGAACTGTCTTTGTTTTTATTTTATTTGTTCCCCCTGAGCTTAAAATGCCTAGCACTTAGTAGATGTTTAATAGATGTTTATTGACTGACTTGCTAACAGTGAATCATTCTTGCAAATAAATACTAATATCTTTTTGTGCACAACAAACTTTATACAAATCCTGTGAGTGTTGTTCCAAGAAATAGTGAATTTGGGAAGCAAAATAAGTTCTTACACTGACTTTCAATATATGATTCTGTGTAGTGCTGTTAACCTTGCTATGAGATCTGAATGTTACATGTAAAAAATACTACTCAGTAATGTTCACTGACATTTTCCGCTGCTTGAATATTTGCTCTAGGCTACAGTCCTTTATAAATACTACTAAATAATGTTTTTCAAACACATTTTTAGCTATCCAAAATAATGAGTAAAAAATATGAAAAATGTTGGTAATATTTTAACGAAGATAAGGGATTTCAGTCATTGCCAGATATTTTAAATTATTGTCACAATATATATTGGTTCATAATAATTTCAGTTGTTCTCAGTCATGTCCAGCTCCTTATGATCACATTTGGAATTTTATTAAGCAAGATATTGGAGCGGTTTGCTATTTCCTCTCCAGTTCATTTTACAGATGAGAAAATTGAAGCAAACAGGGTTAAGTGACTTGCCCAAGGTTACACATCTAGTGTCTGAGACCAAATTTGAACTCAGGAAGATGAGTCTTCCTAACTCCAGGCCCAGAACTCTATCCATTATACCTAGCTGCCTCATAATAATAATAATAACTTATTATAATATCACTTTTAAAGAAAACCTCTGAAAATTTCATTAAAACTCCCATCACAGAAAAATTATTCATTGCTATTATGGTCATTCATTATTATTTTAAGACATGTAAATAATTATATATATATTATATATATATTATTGAAATACAGAATAAGTTATTATTTGGGGAATTATATATATATTATATATATATTATTGAAATACAGAATAAGTTATTATTTGGGGAATTCCTGAGAATTCTCAGGAATTTTGATATTTTTAAATTTCTGAATTCCAATTATTAATATCTGTAAGAATTTGGAAACATTGGTAGTAAAAGATGTCTCAATAATGTCAACAAGGAGGTGTGGGGATAAGAGGGAACTCTCAGCAAATGGCCTCAATTTTGGTGAAGTTCGAGACAAAATCCTTCAGTGAGAGTTGGGTTGGTGTGGTTATGTATGCCCATGGAAGGCTTGAAGAGAAACAAGAACTGCAATAGCTATTGGAGGAGAATAGTAAATCAGTTAGGGAGGAATAGAATGTTTGCCTTCCTTCAGGGAGTTCTCAGTAAAGTGTGTGTGATTTCTTGATTTTTCTCTATCTCCATTCAAAGAGCACATAAAGAAGATATTTGGTCTGAACGGTTTAATGATGGAGAATGATGCCATGATCTGCAACTGGATCAGGAGTCAGGGGGTCAAGAATGAAAGAGAACATGGAATTGAGTTGGTTTAGCAAAGAGTAATGATAGGGAAGGGAAGAGAATGTAGCCAACCAGAGCCTTGGAAAGAACTGAGGTGTGAAGGGAATAGGTCATAGTGAGAATTAATAATAGGGTTAGAAATCAAAAGACATAGGGAAAGAATATAATGATAAAAGATTATCATCAGTTTTAGAAATTTCAGAGTTCAAAAACATGGAAGTGAACATTTGTTGGTGATGGCAAGATCTAGGATGTGACCATCTTTGTGTGTAATCTAAGACAGAGCAGAGGAATAGGTTGTAAGAGCTAAATAGATGAGAGCAAGATGCAAGGAGGAGAAAAATACCTATGACTCAGGCACTGAACCCATTGGGAAAGGAAGGAGCATATCCTTAGGGCTGAATAATAGTTTATAGATTGGACCACAATAGATCCCTGACCAACCTCCACTTAGGGCTATGTTTTGGGCCCTCCTGGCTTAGAGTGAATATCAGTGGTAACTGTTTCTCTTTGGAACAACAACTCAGAGAGTCTTCCTCTCCCAGCTTGAGTTTTTTCTTTTTTTTCTTTTTTTCTAATTGGAGAGGCCATCCCTTGACTCACTTCTTAAAAAGGCCTATTCACTTCGTGGGCTTTATCTCACTCTGAGTACCTAAAAAAGACCTTAACCTAAAAGGGCCAGAGTCTCCCATTGCATCCTGGGTCATCTCCAGTTGTCCTGATCAATATCTGGCCACTGGACCCAGATGACTCTGGAGGAGAAAGTGAGGTAGGTGACCTTGCACACCCTCCCTTACTCAAATTAATGTCTATTTCAAGTCATCTCACCACCTCCCTGATGTTATGGTCCTCTTCAAAAATGAAGGACAAACAAAATAGCCAGCAGAATCTTCATTGGGTAATATATTTGGACAGCATGAATCTCAGGAGAGGTTGCTTACTGAATGTGGTTGATGGACAGTCTGAATGTATTCCATGTTTTCTAATAGGACTGAACAGAGTGCTGGATTTATTATCCATCATAGGTATCCAATAAATACCTGATAGGTTGATGATCCAACAATAACAGAGTAGCTTGTTTCTACCTTCCAGCCTATTTATTCCCCTGCAGCTACTCTTTTCCTGCATTTAAGATGATGCCTTCCTGCTGGAACATATGCTCCACTTTTTCCTCTAGTACTCTTTCTGCCCACTCAGTATTTGATCCCTACCTTGGGTTAATCATGCTCTGAGTATTTATCTACCTTGACATCTTCTTCAAATGATCCCACAGCATAGAGCTGGGCTATGAGGGCTCGGGGATTTCAGGAGGTTCAGTAAATAGCTCTTCAGGGTTATTTTGTCAATCTTTGCAGAATCAATCTTAGACTAACTGGTTCATAAGAGACTTTGGAAACTCATCTTCTCTTTTCAAAGAATTTAGACCTAGACAATTTATTCAGATTAACGGTGATATACCAACCTAGCCTGTAAACCAAGGACAAGGAGACATTTTCCATTCTACAGAAAGACTACAGCACTGAAGTATGATTCATACCAATACATCATCTGCATGCACTTATCTCATGGGTCACAAGCAAAACTGTGGACTATTTTTCAATGCTAAGGCTCTCAGGCAGCCAGAAATTGCTCCAATGTATTTGAAAGATCTCAGGGGAAATTTTCTGCTGTCCCCTTCCTAGATGACTGAGAAAAAAACTGATACAGTTAAAAGGTACAGTCATTCAATATATGGTACCATTAATACTGTTCTTAGATCTATTTTGAGATCCTTTCATCAAAAGTAAGCGTTGTACAAATCCTTAATAATGTTACTTGTCACATTATCTGCCAATGTGTTATGCACAGGATCTAAAATCACCTTCTTTAAATTTTACAGCTTCGTAAGTCTGTTTTCAGCATCAGGGCAAGGAATCTTCTGGAAAAGGAGACAGCAGTCACAAAAATCCTCAGGTAACAATTAACTGTTGATTGCTACATCTTTCCTTTAAAAATGGATATGTATCATATATATGTATATATATATATATATATATATATATACACACATATATTGTTAAGTAGAATATAGCAAGCATATATGTATATGTACATATATATCCTGTATACATGTTTAAAACAATTTATTTCTTATGTATGTTAGCAATCTATGAACATTATACTTATAATAATTTCTGAAAAGAAAATATTTTCATTTTTTTACTTTTACTTATAAACAAAATATAAATTAACACAATTGTGATCTTTCCTCAAATAATGTTATGTAATGAGCTCAGTCAGTCAAAATTGAATAGTTCTGTTTTGTTTCTATGTCTTTAAATCTTATTTGAAGATTTAAATATGGAGTAAACCCACAAAATGTTTACCATAAGAGTTAACTATCTTTACAATTTACCTGCCACTTATTTTGTGGGATCTATGTTATGACCAGGTATGTGGAAGCCATTTATTGATAGAAATGGCAAAAATGATTTCTATAGTAAAAATGTGATGCTATAAGAGGTGTAATTGAAAAATTACATATCCTAGAATAATCTACTAAATGTTGTAATTTGGTTCCAGACTAAAAAGTTTTGAAATTTAGTACAGATAGAGGAAAATTAAAACAATCATTTAAAAGTATTATGTGAAATATTACATTCTAAAACACTGAAGAATAATCAATTTAGATGCATGAACATTATGAAATAAAAAAAATAATTCTCAGCCCTAGATTATGTATTTAAATCAAGCCTACATAATCTTTTCACTACTGCCTATATTACATTAAGTATATATAAATGTTAAAATTTTGGTAATGGTATAATGAAACCTGTTCCCCAAAACTGGATATTACACATGGCTTTTCTTTGGAGATTACAAAATTAGGGAAATCTTATAGGCAGTGAGGGAAATTGGAGACTCCTTCTGTCTTTGTCCCCATCCCCCCTTTACCCTATCTCTACCAAGAGTTAGCACTGCAGAGTTTTCTCCTCCGTGTAGCTCTTTATTGTGGCCTAAAGACCGAAAATCAACCTGACAGTGTGTGCTCTGCAGAGCTCTTTTCTTGCATTCACCTTAAAATTATAGCGTCTAGGTATGCTAATCAGTCAGACAATCTTCTACAAATTTGTTCCGCATTCTGACCAAAGAAAGAGACACTTGCAGACAGCTAAGTGTTAGGTCTGAATAGCTTTTGTCAGGTAAAAGCAGGTGTTTATGGTAATTAACAGCCACCACCAGCTACAAGAAGGGAAGACAGTATCTCCTGCCTTTTACACTCTTTGAGTTCTTAGTACAGTTTTCTCCTGCATTGTTACCCACCCTAGGCTTTGTAGCAACACACCTGTTGTAATCAAAAGCTCAGCTACTTGTACCCTAAAGATAAAGAAGCACCTGTAACTCCAAATAACTATCAAACAGAAAAAAAAAAAACCACACTAATTCCATTTCAATCTCAGATTGAAAGGTCTTCAGATTCCTTACCAAGTCAATGGACAATGTCCTTTTGGGCTTGATAGCTGGTGGTACATACATCAACCTAAGTAGGTGACAGTCCCTGAGCAATACAATACAGCCAATATAAAAATTCATATTGCTCACTGCTAAGGGAAACACTACAACTGAGGAAATTGATTTCTTTACAGGTTCAGACTAAGGTATAGTAGGGCCTTTCCAAAAAATGGACGTCCCATTTATATGTTCCACAGCATTTGCATGTTCATCCACTTGTGAATACAATCATCATATGCATTAACAAAAATCCATTTGCATGCATACGGTGAAAAAGATAATGAAGTATATCCCTTTCTAATTTGGCATGTGCATAAGATTACCCTTTTCCAGCTTAACCCTTAAAGGAACAAATTTGTTGTTCTATATTTGGAATAGCAGCAGTGGGACAAATCACTTGTTATACTGAAGAGGGGATTCCCAATATGGACAATCAGTGTCCTTCGTTTGCCTTCAGTGTATGAGAAACTCAGATATTGTAATGGCCGCCTGTCTTTGACCTTGGTCTAAGTGCTCTGTGAGAGGCATCTTCCAGCTGACTGGTGAAGAGGAGTGGTGGGATTGCCCAAGTGAATGGTGAGAGTATTGCTTCTCAGTCATGTGATCTGCTGCTTACTCTGGTGATTCCATTTAAGGCATCCACAGGGGCCTCCCAGCTACCTTTGGTTTTCCCTCTCTAGTTGTCCACTTCCTCTCAGAGGGAAATTCATGTCAGTACATCAAGAAGCAAGTAGGATGACAGAGAAAATTGGGGAAACAGAAGATTTCACATACAAATGAAGTTCTGAGGAGGAAAAATAATGAGAGCATCTAGTCAGAGAAAGATGTTGGTCTGTCACTCACAGGGTTCTGGAGGATACACATATAAAGACGCATTCTAGCAGGAAAATACAGGTATGCCATTGTGTGTCTTCAGAGAATACTCCAGTACCCCAGTTTATACATGGCCCATCTCTGTTGAGGCCTGCAGCATGGGGGGGCATTCAGTTCTGACATCTAACCTCCTCAGTACCACTAAGCTATGGAATGGCCTGGGCACACATTACCAAGTTTCGTATCATTTTCCAAAAGCTGTCTGAACCAAGACATTTCAACATGAGACCTAAAAACACACACATGCTGAACACCTCCAAAGCACACACATGCTGAACACCTACACACACACACACACACACACACACACACACACACTCCTAAATAAATTATTTACAGCTCCTGCAAGAAATTCAAGATCTCACTGGAGATGAAGTTTGACCAGAGGTTGGGAACCTGTGGCCTTAAGGCCACATGTGGCTCTCTGGGTCCTCAAGTGAAGCTCTTTGAATCCAAATGTCATGGAACCAATTCCCTTAATAAAAGGGTTTGTTCTGTAAAACTTGGACTCAGACAAAAGGCCACACCCAAAACCTAGAAGACCCCATGTGACCTCCAGGCTGCAGGTTCCCCATCCCTATAATTAGACCAACCCAGAGCCTTCTATCTATCCCTTACTGATGTCAAAAGGGTCATAACTCCTAGAGACAGAATATGAAAGTTATGAAACAAGCCAACTTTGGAATAGGCTTTTTACAAGTGCCTGTTACCACCCCCCCCCCCCAACAAGTTGGTGATAGATACTTGTAAATCCCTGCTACTGGGATTCCAGTGCTGATGAACTCAGGATTTCTAAGTATATCTGAGTACACATTCCATGTATATCGTAAGAAATAGTAATCCAAAATTAGAAAAATTACTGAGAATCAGAAACTTTTAGAGAATAGGTGCTCATGTGTGTGTGTGTGTGTGTGTGTGTGTGTGTGTGTGTGTGTGTGTGTGTGTGTGTTTTAGAAAGAAGGCCATTGAAGATTTTGCTTCACTCACTTGGTACTTTCTTGCTGCCTCACTGATAACTGCTGAGGCCATGAAGTAGAAATGTGGGTGACTGAAATGAAAGCTGCTGTAAGTGAATAATTTAGTATGATCAATCATTTCTAGAATATGTCTCTAGTCTAGGTCTGAGGATAAAGGTTCAAGCAAAACTCTCATACTGTAAAAATGTTCTTTTTCTAGGAAATACCCAGGTAGAGAAGAAATAAAAGGAATAACTTTCAATACAGAATTACCTAAAGAAAAATAGGCCTAGGATAGCTGATATTCATTATAACTGAATCCATTATCTAGCAACTCATGGGTTTTAAAAGGATGTTGTTGTTTTAAAAGATGCTATTGTTATTGTGTTTGAAACATTCTAAATATTACCCAAAGTTTTTTAAGTTAGAAAAAAAAACTGTCTTTTTGAGTTGTCAGGACAATTGACCCAAAATATTTCAGACCAAAAAATGTGATTTCTCTGGAGCAAAACTGTAAAGCAGTTTCTCTTTGGTACCTGCTCAAGGATCTTTGTTATTTTATGTCTCCTTAACACCCCTGATTGCCTCCTGGTTATCAGGTCCTGTGAAGTTAATCTCACTAACCTCTCTCCCATCATCCCTTTCCTTACTACTCCCACTGTAGTGATGCCACTGTAATTCAGGCCTTCCTCACCTCTCATCTTAAATACTACTTGGTCTCCCTGCTCCAACTTCTCTCCTCTTCATTCTTTCACATAACCTAATATGTAATCTGATAAACATGTCTAATCTTATCACTTTTCTACTCAAAGATTTTCTTTGTACTAAATCAAATATAAACTGTTTAGCCTGACATTCAAAGCCCTCCATAAGCTGGTTCCAAACATTCCTCTCTTTCCCACACTCTATGTTCTGTGCAAACTTTACGTTTAGCTAGTCTGCCTATACCCAAAGTCTTCCCTGATCTCCCTCCAGCCGGACAAAAAAGTCACATTCAAATTTCTCACATTGCTTTGTCAAGATCCCTCCTTTGCACTTAGTGCATTTTGCCCCGAATTATACTTATGCATATCTTTGTATCTCCAGTACTTGTCAGAGCACTATGTGTATATAAAGCGATTAATAATTTTTTTTATTGATTTCTTCTGATTTTTATCATTAAGCTCTATTTCTGTGTCTCATTTTTGTTCTCATTTGGCTGTCAACTGCTAAGGTATTAATGGGCAAATAAGGATACCAGAAAACAATCAAATTGTTACCCTTCCTAAGAGTATCTCATTTTTAAATGGGATTCAAAGATGGAAAGGTTTTAAGCCACAAAGGAATGGTGCCATATTGATAGAATAACATGGGATTGATATTTGGGGGACCAAGGCACTACAAAGCTATTTTCTATTTACAGTTTTTAATTTATTTAATTAACATACATTTATTTTACCTCCTTCTTACCTTTCCTCCCCATGGGAAAACAAAACCAAAAAACACAAACAAACAAACTTGTAGCAAATATTAATAATCAAGCATTTTGGGAACATGTCCCAAAATATGTTTCATCTTGCATATTAAATACTTTACCTTTCTGTCAAGAAGTGGGAGACATTCTGAAGAGGAGTTACATGGGAAGGAGTTTCAAGAGGGTGGGTGTTTGCCAGACAAGACTGACAGTAAGCTGCATCACTCTGTCATTTGTATGATTCAGGTAGGGGGTAGAGGAGCAGCATGGCCAGTGGCATTCTGGCTTTGGAGTCAGGAAGACCTGAATCTAAGTCCTGTCTCTGACTCATATTAGCTGTGTGAATATGGACAAGTCACATACCCTTTTGACAGTCCTGGAAACTGTAAGACTTTAAGTTCCTAACCAGGGGATTTGCCAATCTATACCAATTGATGTATTAATTGAAGTAATATTTTGAATATTACAATAATCAAATCACAGATCTAGATAAAAGAAAAAGTAGCCATGAAGAGTTGGGTTAGAGTACTACTGACCCTTTGCATTAGATATTTGGTGGATCTTAGGGCGATGTGCATGAATAGAGACCACTTCCATTTTTCCCTTATAGGTGAATGTACCTAATAAATCATTGAGCTCCAAACTTTGTAAAAGAATGAACTGAACACAACAAATTTTAATAATGTAAATTAAATTACCTGGGGAGGTGGGGCAAAATGTATGACCTTCAGTGAGATGTGTATTTTGATTCTCCTGTCTTCAGTTTCATTATCTATAAAATGATGGAACTGGATTAGAGCAGGGGTTCTGAACTGGGGATCTATGACTTTGGTTTTGGTCTTGTTTTTTGCTTTTTGGAGGGGGGAGGGCAGGGCATTAACGGTTAAGTGACTTGCCCAAGATCACACGGCTAGTAAGTTAAATGTCTGAGGCTGAATTTGAACCCAGATCCTCCTGACTCCAGGGCCAGTGCTCTATTCACTGCACCACCTAAACTGCTCCCGACTGATTTTTTTTATTAGTTTGATAACTACATTTCATCATAATTTGTTTATTCTGTAATCCTATATGTTTCATGTCAAGTATCTTAGTATTAGTCAAGTTTTTTAAAACATTCTTCCCCAGACTGCTACCAAAATCTGTCACCAGATCTAGGCTACCAAAAACCTGAGTCTAAAGTCCAAGTCTTGTTTCCAAGGTCTGTTTCACCTTTATCTGAGGTTCTAGTGTTTCCCAAGTTTTCTTCTCATTAATTCTAGTGAAATTCCTCAGCCATGTGGGAGAAGGAAAACTGGTCTTTCTACTACAGTCAGCACCATTAATTAGTACATTATATAATGTTCCTGACCCCATAAAGGTAACAAATCATCCAAGGAGAGCGGAAAGCAAGAATGGCTTCTTAATGTTAGGTAAAATGCTGCATGTACTTTCACATCTATTAAATGTTCTAGTTTCAATGTAAGCCATCAGCTTTTATCTATTATAGGCAATAGTAATCTTCCAAGTCCTGTAAAAGGCAGATAGTTCCACCCACTTTTAGGGCCCAAATTCCCAAATTCATGTCATTATTTGAAGTGGAACTCATAACATTCTTTGTAATGGAAGGGGCCTGCCTTATAAATTGCCACAGACAGGAAATTTAGCCCTTTGAAGGAGAAAACTAGTTAGACATGCAACGCACCTCAGTCTGGAATTTGTAAATAACAGTGAATTCTGTCATTTTCCCACCTAAGCATCTGTGCATTCTGATTTGTCTTTTCAAGTTAATTCATATTGCTATCAATACTAAACCACTACTGGATAAAGTAAATATTTCATTTTTTAATAAGAAAGCATCTGTGGCATTTTTACAGAGTTTAAGAAGATCATGTGTCTTGTATGTAAGTGTGGGTTTTCACTTGGCACAATCATCTGTCTTGTTTTGAAGACTTGTCTGAAGTGTATTGTGAGAGAGATGGTGTTTTACTGTCTAAATTATAAATCCAAGGGCACTATTAAATTCCCTGGTATTCTGATTTAAAGAGTGTTGCTCAGCTCCTCTAAAGAAAGTGTTCTTCAGGATGCAGTGACCTTTTCAATACATCACAGGAAATCAAGAACTTGTAACAGTGTGCTTTCAAACCCATCACCAGCCCCCTCATTTCACTACAGTGTCATCATCTCATCTATCACAGGGTGCCAAGCATGGGGGTAATAATGCGTTATTTCTCCTGTGAAGAAATGAATACACTAATATATTGATGTAAAATAATTAAGAAATATAAATATCTTGACAAATTCCCTACTGCTTTTGATGTTTTGCCTGAAAGTACCTCCATCTAGCTAAGACATCCTCTGTGTTGCTCAGTAATTTTTCTAATGTTCATAATGACATGATATTTTCATTTTGAAAGTTAATCCTGTGATTGATCTCATTTGGCTTTGTCCAAATTAAAATGTTTCCCTCCAACATTTATATTAAATCTAAAAGTCTAAGGAGTAGGAATTTTACATCAAGACAGGATTTAAATAACTTTAGCTCAGGTCAGCTAATTTTTTTTTATATTTTATGTTGTTAAAATAATTATAAGAGGTAGTGGTGTGTAGTAGATAGAAAGCTAGCTGTAGAATCTGAAAGATGGGTGGTTAAGACCCACCAGTGGCAAAAGCTGACTATGTCATCCTGGGCAAATCATTTAACTTATCTGTGCCCTCAAACAACTCTGAGACTGTAAATTACAGAGCAATTAATCTATAGGATTAGAAGGAATTTCATCACTGGCTATTCTCTAATAGCAATGAAATCCATCACCATCACCACCAACAATGTGTATAAAGAATCATTATACTTTATGGTAATTCCTAAAAAGACAAAATTTCTCCCCAAAGAATATCTCTGAAACATTAGCTTCCCATGTTAAAAAAAAAAAACCTGCAATTCCAATTCCCCAAACTTCAAGTTAGCTCTTGATAGTACCACTAATAATGTAGGTGTGTATTGTAGGCAGGAACTGTTTTTTTCTTCATTTTCTGTTTGCATCCTTAATGGCCTTGAACAGCATCTTGTATATACACTTGACAAATGCTAATTGAATTGTGCCTTACCACATGTTGCACTTAATAAATATTTAGAGAATTGGATTGGATTAGGTGGCAGAGAAACACTGGGAAGGTAACCAATGCCAAAACAACTCCTTAGGCAATTAGTTCAGAACTAGCAACCTACATCTGTATTTTATGGTTTATATTATGTATGCAATTTTGCTAGAGAAATAATTTTTGACAATTGTAGGGGTTGCAGAATCCCCAACCTATTTTATGGAGATAAACACCATAGAGAATGGAAGGACCAGTGAACCTGTCTTGTCCCTGATAACAAAACCCTTTCTTTTGTTTGCCTAAGATCTCAAGTAGCTTGAATCACAGCTGGTACACAATTATTGGTACAAGTCAAAGAAAGTCAGCAAGTATTTATTAAGTGCTTGCTATATGGTTGGTACTGGGCTTCTCCAAAGAACCAAGATTTCTCCTTTAATAATTACCATGAAGGGAAAGAAAAATACAGATAGAAAGGAAAAACCAGCTAAGAACATTATACAATTGGAAGTTGGTCTGCTGTGCCATATCTGGCTCTATTTTCTCACTGTCAACACTATCAACCCCACATCCATAGTATAAGAACAATTTTAGTAACTTCAGCCCAGAGGTCCTATATCTAACTACTTTTGTCTGCTGGCAACATTAATATAGAAAATACTTGTTAGGATTTCTGAATTCAGCTGCTGCCTTCTTGCTCAGTTGTCTTCCATACCTGATTGGAATAACAATAGAACAGGTTCAATAGTAAAGAACGATATAAAAGGAATTGAACTAAAACTGTTCTTGACTTTCCAAAATGCCCCCAAAATATACATGTAGAAATTCATAGTTATGATACAGATATATGATTCAGATAGATATATCTATTATATAGATAGCAAATATATATATATGAACAAATAATAATATCTATATTTATATATTTATGTGTCTATATGTGTATATGTATGTATATACACATTGTATATGTATATACATATGTAAATATATGCAAGGAGAGAGAGAGAACAATTTAAAGGTAACTTATTTCTCTGAAATTTACTTCTCACTCTCATTGCAACAATTATTTAAAGACCTCTTCCTCTCAACATCTTCACTGCAGAGTGTCAGTGTTCTTTCTTTCTTACACAACTGTGACCACCTCAGCTTCTCCTTATAATTCACTAATGACCATGAACTGCTGCTTTATGCTAAGCACTATGATTTGGAGCCCTGTGTTCCTTCTTTCTGTTTCCTTGAACTTCTCTCAGTCCCATGTTTCTCTCCCTTCCCAGCCCACCTCAATTCTATCACCATATTTTCTTGCAACCCATGGCTACTTCTATCACTCCATAGAATTTAAAGTCATCATACCCTTGCAGGGTAAGTGGAGAAAAAAATGCCCCTAACAATATAATTTAGCAAAACTGTGTTAGTTTTAGTATTACAATCAAAACCAATGGGATGGTTGGCTGGATGGGATAATGACCAAGTATTTTACTATGTCTAAAGTTTAAAAAGTCATTCTTAACAAAACTTATTTTTATGTAAAAGAAGGGAAGAAAGTGACATGGTTCACATCACTAACAGGATAAGCATCTTGAAAATTAAAAATGGAGAAGGCAGAGCTAAAATGGCAGATTAAGGCAGGGACTCTTCTGAGTTCTCCCCCAAACCCCTCCAAATACCTTTAAATAATGACTCTAAACAAATTCTAGAGCAGCAGACCACACAAAAAGATGGAGTGAAACAATTTTCCAGCCTAAAATAATGTAGAACATTCATAGGAAAGGTCTATTGCACCAGGGTAAGAGAGGAGCGCAGTCCAGTGTAAGCCACACCCGTGCAGACCAGGCCCCAACAAACCTGGAGCAGGCCTTGGGATAACCCAATCAGTGACAGCAGTGGTGACTTCCAGACCTCTCAGCCCACAGATGGTAAGGGAATTAGACAACAGGTCAGAAGGAGATTTATAGGGTTCTTGTTGCTGGCACCAGGGGCAGGACTCTGTTGCATTGCCTATACATACAGGTTGCAATTCTGGTTCTTAATCCCAGTGTAAGGAGGAACACTAGCACAATAGAGCTTATCGCCTCTGAAAAGAGTGCTTGTGGTAACTCACAAACCAGTACACAGTCCAGGAGAGTAATAAATACACCTCTTCTAACCATACCACCTTGGAAAAGCCAAAAACTTACAGATCCCCAGAATTACTCTAAAAACAGTTGCATAAAAAACCTGAAGATTTGGGATAGTACCCCTCCACTTGGGAAGCAAAGCCCTGCATTAGCATAGAATTAAAAGTCAAGAAATAGGCTTGAAAATGAACAAACAGGAAAAAAATTCTGACCATATAGTTACTATGGTGACAAGGAAGATCAAAACACAGACTCAGAAGAAGACAGCAAAGTCAAAACTCCTATATCCAAAGCCTTCAAGAAAAATATGAATTGGTCTCAGGTCAGGGAAAAGATCAAAAAACATTCTAAAAATCAACTAAGAGAAGTAGAGGAAAAATTGGGAAGAAAAATGAAAGTCATGCAAGAAAATCATGACAAAAGAGCCAACAGATTGGTAAAGGAGGCAGAAACAAATACTGAAGAAAACAACACCTTAAAAAATAGAATAGGCCAACTGGTGAAAGAGGCACAAAAACCTAATGAAGAGAAGAATGCCTTGAAGAGCAGAATTGGTCAAACAGAAGAAGATATACAAAAATTCACTGAAGAGAAGAAATATACAAAAATCCACTGAAGAGAAGAATGCCTTAAAAAGTGAAGTTGGCCAAATGGAAAGGAGGTACAAAAGTTCTCTGAAGAAAATAATTCCTTAAAAGTTAGAATTGGGTAAGTGGAAGCTAATAATTTTGTGAGGCATCAAGAAACAATCAAACAAAATAAAAAGAATGAAAAATAGAAGAAAATATGAAATATTTCATTGGAAAAGCAACTGATCTGGAAAATAGATCTGAGAGAACATTTATGAATTATTGGACTACCTGAAAGTTATGATCAAAAAAGAGCCTAGGGAGGGTGACAATTTAGAACTCTAAGTTTGAAAAAATATTAAAATTGTTTTTACTTGTAGGTGGGAAAAGTAAAACATTAAATGAGAAAAAAATAAAATAAAATTTAAAATGTAATACTAGGCCTCTTTCCCAACTCAGCATTTATAGGTTTGTGGGTAGGAGGCCTAGTGGAGTGGCTCCTAAAGTCTTCTTGCCTTTTTCTTCCCAGTAAAACATGACTACTTAAACTCTCCTAGACCACTGAATCTATTCTTTTTTTTTTAAGACCTCTATAGAAAAGATGATTCTGATACGTTTTCTCAATACCTAGTCAGGGGCGGGGATCCTGTGGCCTCAAGGTCACATGTGGCCCTCTAGAACCCAAATGCTGCCCTTTGACTGAATCCAAACTTCACAGAACAAATCCCTTAATAAAAGGATTTGTTCTATAAAACTTGGACTCAGTCAAAAGGCTGCACCCACAGAGGCCACATGTTCCCTACCCCTGATAGATTTTTAAAGCATTCCTTCCTAAATAGGAATGTATTAATACCACTCAGTGTAAGATTACTGTCACACAAGCTTTCTTTTTATCTTCTAATAATTGTAGGGGAAGCCATATACTCCGTCATTGTCTTCACCAAGGATTATCAATTTACATTTAATATAGCCTAATAGTAACATCATATAGTCCCAAATGGCAACAAAGAAAATATCCTTTACATCTGTACAAGTCATTATTCTTAGGAAAGAAGACAAAAATTTGAAAATAGATTACCAGATCCATTGGACCAAAGCTAGGAAGCTTTTTCTGCCCCCCTTTTTTTTCTGCCAAGTAGCCATACCTAGAAATCTCCTTCAGCTCTTGAAGTGACTAATGATTGGGGAAAAGGTCAAAATCTTGAATTCACTTGAGGACTACCTGCAATAGCATGTCTCAAAGGTCAAGCTTTACATGAAAGGGCATGGCTTATATCTGTAAGACAGTGAATAGATTATAGCTATGAAGGGAATCATTGAAGATAGAGGTTAAAAGTGATTTTCTCCTAAGGAATCATTCATCTAAATTTAACTGCCATGATGACACATTGAGGAAAACAAATCTCTTTTGGCCTTTTGAATTTAAACCAAAATACTTGGTTTTTTTTAAGTTCTAAAAGGTTGGAGATTAGGTTCTTTACCCAAATACCTACTATAGATGGGGATAATGTGAATTTAAAGAATACTCACACAGAGAATAAAACACTGAATAAATATATAAAAAAACTAAATAAAACACAAAACACTATCCCCCATACTTAGAATGTACCCTCTCCCCATTTCCATCTTTTAGAATCTCTGGTTTTCCTTCTATATAAAAATGTTACCTTTCAAGGATTACCTTCTATATAAGGCCTTTCTTGATTCCCATAGCTACTAGCTCACTGCCTCTCAAAACTACCTTATATTCAGTCTATGTATTTTACCTGTTGCCTCCACGTTTAAAATATAAACCCCTTGAGAAGAGAGAACATTTATTTCTCTTTTCTCTTTATATCTTCCAACCCTTTCCATAGTGCATGGTACACAGTAAACACTTCATAAATGTTTATTGATTGCTGTTTGGTTTCAGGTCAAAATGCATCAGAGGAATCACAAGGTTTAAGGATCAGGGGAAGAGAAATGAGGGAGGGAAGTATAGGTCTGAGTGACTACCAGGTCTAGGTAGGTTGCTCAAACTAAATAAGGTGTGATCAACCTCTAAATGACATGTTTTTCAGACAAGAATCCCTAATTATAAGTAAGGAATGGAAGGATAGAGACAATGCTATAAATGTCTGCAATAACGTTTGTTCATGTGTTTCCTTTGGGGTCAGGGACAGGATATTATAATATTTATAAATAATAACAAACATTATAGCACTTTTATATATGTTATCTCATTGGACCCTTACAACAAACCTCTGAAGTAGGTGCTATTTTTATACCCATTTTACAGATGAGGAATCTGAGTCTAAGAGAGGTTAAATGCTATGCCTAGGGTAAAACAGTCAGCAAGTGTCAGAGGTGGGATCTGAACCCAAGTTTTCCTGTACAAGTTCTTCTGATGTGTGAAGGCCTGTTTCTTTTGAATTTTGCGTTGTCTCAGCCATTTATCCAGATGAGAGTTAAACAGTCACCGGATGTGGGGATAAAATGGAGAAAGGGTTGTTAGTCTCTCCCCCATGAAGCCACCTTTACAAATTGAATTGTCTGTTCTGTGCAAGGCATGCCATTATATTTAAAGCTTTAAAAGATGCTATTGCTTATATTTACCCTATAAAATCTTTTTAAATGAAGCAGCCCTTCTCATCTCATTCACTGCATTTTCTCATTACTCTCAGATGTGGACCCTACTGCTGTACTTGAGATAATATGTGGCCACTGTCCCACCACAGTTGCTTGTTTCTGCCTCTGTATTTCTATGCGTGATTTTTTTTTCTCTAACTGGCATGCCCTTCCCATGTTCTCTGCCAACACATTTCTCTGCCCTCTTCCAGAACCCGTATCCAAACCCTCTACTAAAGTAAGTTTTCTATGATTCATCCTGCCTAATCCTATTCAGTCCTCTGCCTACTCCATTTTTACAGTATTTAATGTGTTGTTCAGTCCATACAATGGCCATTTGGTGCCAATTGCTTCACAAAGGAAATCTTCCATTGTTTCATATGTTCACATTCTGTCCCCAACTAGATAATTTTTATTCCATAAAAACATGACCCCAACCTTCTCTTTGAATTTTGTTTTTCTTCATCCAAAGTCCCTTGTCCTTCCCTGTCCACTCCCCAATACGCACGCGCGCACACACACACACACACACACACACACACACACACACACACAACTTGTATAATACCAAACACAAGTGAGTTTTCAATAGACTTTATTGATTCATTGGTGAGGAAAACAGGTCTCCTCAAGATGAAGTGACTAGTAAAGTGCTCATCGAATCTGAAAAGGCTTCAAAGAGCACTTAGAAGGTAACAATAGACAAGCCTGCATCTCCAGAGTCTGAGTAGCCTATAGAGAAGTCTAGGGAGAAGTATTTCATGATGATAATAGCCTGAGAATAATTTCTGAGGGAGTAAAACCAAACTACTTCCTCTAAGCTGCCAGTTAGTATGATTGCTACCCACCGAAACGTAAATCAACAGTGGGAGACAGGAACCAATTCCTTAACAGTCCTCCTCCCCTCCATAGTCTGGACCAAAAGCCCCAAATGTGCCAACTAACACAAGCTGGACTAGTTAATTACACATCCAAGTGGGCTTCAGAAAAAAAAAATATTTTTAAGGACATCTCCAGCAATTTGGCTTTTCACACTTGGCAATTTTTCTTTTAAAAATTATCCTTTCTTCTCTTAACCAGTTACAATTCAGCATCTTTGGAAGAGGTCAAACCACTTCACTGCTGCTTAACGTGCCAGGTACGTCGGGCAAAACGCACCTCCAGTGCTGCCGGATGTGCCAGGTATGACATGGCGTTCTATGGTCCTTCCAGTGGAACCTCAGTAGCACCCACCCACAGCAGCACAAGAGCTGGCTGGAGGGAGGGCTGGCACCAAAGCAGGACAATAAATTGACTCAAATATTGAGAGTAAGGGGATTAACCTTACCTCCCCCTCAAAGGACTCTACCAATGATAGCATTGATCTTTTTTTTTTCTTAATATAGCACCACTTTTGTGAGGACCACACTCTGACAAAGCCATAGGTTTCTTTTTCCAACACCACCCCAAATATCATTGCTACTACCCCAAGAAAGGAGAGATAGTGCTGCATATTAATGCAGTGGATATTTTTCTTGCAATTTTCTGAGACTTCATAGGTATCCTCACTTCCTGACTTCTTCAAGGTATCCATTCCATTTGTTATCAATATAGATAAATTGAGAAACAATTTGAAGATCAAGAGATAAGTAAACTAATGAGAATTGAGCTTTTTCAGGACATCAGAAACCAAGAAAGGAGGTAAGGGTAAATCATGCAAATGTATTTATATACATATTATAGATAGAGATATATAGATCGAAAATCAGAAATATCCAAATGTGGCCAAAGGAAACTGTTAAATATATTAAATTGTTTTTATTTAGTCTTTCAGTTGTGTCCTACCTTTCATCACCCCATGTGTCATACTATTCATGGGGTTTTCTTGGCAAGGATACTGGAGTGGTTTGCCATTTCCTTCTCCAACATATTAAATCTTAAATTTAATATGTACTATTATTAAGATAATACTATCTTAACCTCTCTGAGCCTCAGCTCAAGGATCACCTTCTATATTAAGCCTTCCCTGATTCTCAGAGCTACTAATTCATTGCCTTCCAAAATACCTTCTATGAAATCTATTTAATATGTAATGCTTCGTATGAAATCTTACTAACTATTGAGATGATACATGTTTTATAGGTCACTTCAAGAATAAGAAAATGTTATTATTTATTTGAATAATTTCAACTATTTATCACATTTTATCATAAGGGAAAATATTTTGGGGAAATTTATGTATGTGTTTGGTTTTGGTTTTGTTTTATGATTTTAGAATGTTAATTTAAAATCTATTATTGGATAAGCTTTTCTGTTTGTTAGGTCAATGAGCTTAAATAACTGACCCATAGCTGTTGAGATTATTTTTTTTAAATCTTCATCTTCAACTAATTCAGGCTTTATTTCACATTGTGTTGTGGTGCATTAACTATCTATGGCTCAGGTTGGGCCATTAAGACTTAGATTTGAATCCTACTCAGCTGCTTGAAAACTAGCAAGATTTTTTCTGCCTTTTTTCAGGTGTGTAAAAGACATAATTTTCATTAATTGTTCACTTTGTGGGGTTATTGGAATTATTTAAGAAAAGATCCAAGTGACAAAATGCATGTGTGTGTGTGTGTGTGTGTGTGTGCACGTGCATGTGTGTTTCTTCTTGATACACTTTAAGAGCTTTTTTTTTTTAAATGATCCTAAACTAAATGTGATGGTAATCTGTTTTGGGCAAGGTAGAAAAACATTTATGTTGAAGATTACATCAGAATAAAAAAGCAATATTTTCTAGCCATTTAAGAGCCAGAGGTATATGCTTAGGAATAAGTAACTCATCCTCATGATATTGACATAGATAAAATGCAAGGTTTTTCCTAATCTCAGCAAGAGGCCATTATGGAAGAAACTAGATGGCAGAGCCTGCTATTGTCTCTCCTTCGGATGATCACACTGACACTCTAATGGAACAGGTAAGACCCATTTCCCAGGAAACTCTCATTATGTGTTCTTATATAATTCTCCAGATGTATTTTTGTATAATTGGTGCTGAAATAGTTTTCCTTGTCCCTCAAGGTGATTACATTATATTAACTAGTATGTGATAGCACTTAATATTTACTGCATTTGGACGGTCATGATTTGACCAGAATCTCTCAAATTTTATTGCTTTTCAAAGCTGAACTGTAGTTCCCTTAGAAGGTTAATGGTATTTGATATGATATAGTATAATGTAATCAATCATACATTTTTCTGAAATGAATGCTGACTTAAAGGGTAAAAATAATACTGAGGGGAACATGGAATCACGAGCCTCTCTCTTTTGTTACAGATCACAGGCTTTCCTGATTTCTTATTCTAAAATGTTAATAAAGAAGACATGAAGATAGAGAACACAGAAACTAAGATCTCTTCTACTCTTTCTATAAACAATGAGTGCCATTTAAAGAAGAATGAAGTTCCTTCATAACCATTATTCTTGAGCCAATTTCGACATTTTTTTGATGTTGAACTATCAAATAAAATACAGAAAATGACTCCTTAAAGCATATCTATCCCTTCCCCTTCCTTTCAAAAGAATCACATATAGATTTATTTATACGTGACTTTCATGAAAGAGGTCATGAAAATTCCATTGCATGAAGGTAATACAGAAATAAAAAGAATCAATCTTTCATGTTTTCCTAACCCAGTCGTTCAGTGAACTTGGCAAGGGACCAGGGATAATATTTTTTCAAGTGGGAATATGTGTTTGGTAAAAAATATCCCTACATTTGAATCATCATCAGGGGGTCCTTGTCTTGTTATGTATTTGGGGGAAGGAGGGTAGAGTGTTCACCCCTGCTGATAAAAAGAAAATGCCTCAGTGTTCCTAGTATGTATGGTACAGTGCTACTCTAAGAAGAAAGGCCAGAAGAATTGCACATACTGTATCAGGAAGAATTTTCTCACTGAGCCAAGCAAAATGCTTCATGATTTTTTTTACAAGAAAAAGCAACAAAAATTCAAATACAGGATTTCATATAATCAGCAAACATTTATCAAGCACCTACTATGTGCCAGGAACTGTGCTAAGGACTGGAGATACAAAAAGAGACAAAAGTCTTTACCCTTGAGGATCCCACAATCCAATAGGGAGACAGTTGGAAGGGACCTCAGAGATCATTTAATCTAGCTCATTTCCTAATTAGAATTATCTGTCCAACATCACTAACGAGTGACCTGTCACGCTTGTTCATTATGCCTAAAACCGGTAGATTACATGATGCTGGTCAGGGAAAAATCTCTGATAAGCACTCAGGACTTTCTAGTAATTTGTGATGTTCTACAGATAATAGCTCTATCTTTATGTGCTATAGATAGAGCTATATCAATATAGAGATATAGGTGCTATAATACCCACCTCTTCCCCCTATTACTTCATGTTTCTTAAATATTTCTGCCTTCCACCATTTGACAAATTAGTGCACTTTGCCTTATCAACAAATCACATCACGTAGATCAGATAGATCCCCGCCCCCCAAACTGAAAATGATTACAGTATAGCAAATTAAAGTCAAGATATTTTTTTTACCATAATACTGCTCAATATTTTCCAATCTAGTCAAATGTTTTCAAAGAACTCAATAAGACCTATAATAATAATACCATGTATTTACATGTGTATATATGTATGTATATACATATATGCGTTGAGATGCTTTATATGATGCTTTTATATACTTTACAAAGCATTTTCACGTTTTCTCTCATTTCATCTTATAAAGTAGCATTATCTTTGATTCATAAGTTAAAAAAGGAAGCTCGGAGAGGTTAAGATCAGGGAATTAGAGAAAGCAGAAACAACCCTGAAACCTGGGTTTTTGACTCCTTGTTCAATGCATTTTGGAGAATTTCTAACATGGCTATTTTTATTGTACTATATCTCAATGTCACTTTGGCCAAATGACTATGCAACAACTATGACCCTCTTCCCTTATCCCCTAATAATCACATATTCATTTCTTCTAAGGCAAGGTTTTTAAATCATTTTGTGGAATAGACTCATCCCCTCTGACAGTCTGCTGAAGTCTATGAACTCTTCTTAGATAAATATTTTTAAATGTAGAAAAATAAAATACATAGAATTATAAAATAATTATATTGAAGCACAGTTATCAAATTAATTTGAAAAACAAATTAACAGACTCCTTAAATCTATCTACAGATAAGCTTAAGAACCCCTGCTCTAAGATTTTCTTTTTCAGTTCATGAACAACATGCTAGCAATCTGCTGATTTCTTTTGCAATCGTGTCTCCTTGTATAGCTTAATAAAACTTCCCCACATGCTTCTATTTTAACTATATATGTCTGTATAGAACTTGTGTGTGTCATTGGTGCTATCACTTTTTTCTGGGGGGGGGGGATCTGTTTTAGATAAACATTGATAAACATGATCATTTTAAGTATTGTAGTTGAAGCACATGGTTAGAAAAAAAAGTATTTAGTAATATTCTGTCCACTAGCTCTGGCTTTCAAGATATAGCTGCCTTTACCTTGCTTGTTATATTTCAATGGTCTTCATTAAGAAGTATTTCCTAAGTGGCAGTTTGCTAGAGGAACATAATTGCTTTTTCTCAGCTAAGAAATGTCAATTTTGAACTTGTAAAAATTGTGCCCCAGAGCAATAGGATAAACCAGAAGAGATGAGAAATAAACATAGCTCTCCCCCCACCACCACCACCAAAAAAAGCAAGAAGACATTCCTACCCTACTGCTTTGCAAAAGTGAGAGGTCCTCAGTCGTTCAGTACAATGCTCATATTTTCAGATTTTTTTTTGATAAATTGAACAGTTTTGCTGATTTCTCCCTTTTTTTTCCTTTAAAAATATTTGTTATGTGAAATAGCTTTCTGGGGAAAGAGGGGGAGAGGAATACTGGAACAAATTTTGGTGATGTAAAAATAATCAAAAATTTATTTTAAAAACCTCTTTAAATAATTGATCCCCCCAAAAAAGCATTTCAATAATATGTGATAATATTCTTTTCTTTTTGCTTTGGCATCTCTTATGCTGGAGTTTTTAGTCATAGATGAGGCACAAGCTGAAATAGGGCTAACCAGAATGGTCTAACTAGGTAGGGAGAGTCTAGTCATTATTATGCCTTTAGGCAGGCTAAAGGTTTAACCTAGAGAAGAAGGCTAATGAAGGGAGGATTAGACATCTATACAGGCAAGGTCCAGATTCCAGAAGGTCAGTAAGTCAACAAGTTTCACTAATAAACAGGAGACATGAAAAGGGAGTTCCAATACTGAGATAGAGTATTCTCCATTCTGCTTAATACTGTCTTCTGGGTAAGGGTAACCCTGAGCCTTCTAGCTGTGGTTCACAACTAGAAGGAGATTCAGGTCAGGGAAGGAAGGAAAGAGAAAAGTAGAAGTCTTTCTACAAAATAGAGGATAGAGTGTGTGTGTTGTTGCAGTAAATTTCTAACCTAGTTGGTTAGAAGTTTTGACTCTCAGCAGGTCTCTCCACAGGTACTGACTGTCAGCCTTATACTTTTTTTTTCCTATGCCAGTTTCAATTTCTCTCTAGAAGACAATACTGAAATATAGAGACAAGAGATTAAAAAAAAAACAAATAAGGGAATTTTAACCTTTCAACTTATAACATTTAGATAGCTATAACTCAAGTTATACGAATGCCAGGCAATCTATACCATAAAATAAATCTCTAAAATTGTTGACAAGAACCACCCAAGTTTAATCCCATGTGGAATAGTGTCACTGAATGAATTCTACTAGGATGCTTCCAAGTCATCATAAATGACATATTTCTTACCCCTTTACTCTGAAAGAACTGAAGTTACTCATTTGAAGATTCTGTGATATCCTCTTTGTCCTGACTAAAAATATAGTCTATGATAGCAAACCAGTTTTTCAACTGATATTGATAACTTAGCTATAATTCTGAAGCTAAATGTTGTTTCTGTGTTATTTTGATAACTTAGTTTTAATTCTGATGCTGTGTTGTTCTTCTATTACCACTGTTACATCATCATTGTTTTCTAAAATAAAATTTTGACTTTGATGGACCCCTTCTCCCAAAACCCTACTCCTTATTTGAAATAAATAAATGATAATGGCAGTTTGTACATTTCCTACAATGATTCCAATATGTTGTATAACATGGTATGTTGATCCAGTCATTATTTTAATCACCATCATGATTATTATCAAGAACATTCTTATTGGTACATGTTACAGTGATTCATGTTGGTGAGTTAAGTGGAGGTAGTCTCTATCCCCTAGGAATTTATATTCTAAGGCAGACAGCAAAGGCATGAATCAGAGAGAAACTGGATATATAGTACATCATAAAAAATCCACACATAAATAAGGTCAGTACTTAAGACATAAATAGATTAATGGGTTGAGTGAAAAGTATATCTGAAGAATTGCATCTTATGGAACATAGGATTTTTTAGCTAGGAGGGAATCTCCTAGTCTAACTTTGTCTTTTTATAGACAACAAAACTAAGAACCAAAGCGTTTAAGTGGCTCATCCATGATGGTTCATAGCACAGCTTGGACTCAAACGCAGTTTGGCTGACTCCTGGTCCAGTGTTCTTGTTGATACATTACCTTTTCGGGAGTAATTACTGTTGTTCTTCCATAATTAATTTGAGGAGATTTCTTGGAAGAGGTGAAATATTAGTTTTCTCCTTAAAATCATTTGCATTGACTGTAATTATATTAACTCAGCAAGTCTGTATTAGCTGAAATTGGCACAAGTGTGGCCATGGTTTACATAATATGGTTCCATTAAACCTTGTCATAAAGTCCTAGAAAGCAGTGGTTTCCGTCATTTGTCTGTGTTATAGGTTCAGTTTCAATTTTTCTAACTTTTTAATTCTAGGCTTGGGGACTTTTCCTAACCATCTTTTCATTTTTATATGATTCTGTTATTCATAAAGTTCTTTCAAGTACAGCTAGAAACTTTGAGTCTTCATAATTTCAAGAACCTATTTGTACAGCTCCTTCTCAGAGACCCTTCATTACAAAGCCTCATTTTCCATATTTAAAACTGAGTATCATGATTTCCTACAATTATAGGAAATCATGCAAACTGTGCCATCTTTCTTTGGTTTTTGTGGGGAGCATCTTGTTGCTCCCAGCACCTAGTTGCCATCATGGTTTTGTTTTGCTGATGTTCTGGGCACTAAACCTAGCCTTTTCAGTTTTACTTTCCTATCATGTGCAATTTCCCATATTTTTGCATTTGGATAGATTTCCTAAAAAGTGATAAGAGTAATTAGCAGCTGTGTATTATTTCTAGTGAAGCCTAAAAATTGTACATTTAACTTTGCTTCTTTCTTTCTCCCCTAGGGCTTGTACGAGACAACGCATGCTGAGCGGATCATTTGAGGGGCAGCCAGCAAAAGAAAGGTCAATACTCAGTGTGCAGCACCATATTCGTCAAGAACGCAGGTAAATGTGCTGGGCAGGGGGAGGTGGGAGGAAATGTTCAAGGGGAAAAAATTAGAAAGATATTTAACTGAAAGAGTTAAATGTACACACAGCATAACTGCTACTCTTGGAAAGCAAAAACAGAATAAGCTGCATCTCTGGATAGAAACAATAATAAGGTTTATTGTCTCATAAAAGAGGAAGATTTTTTTATTCCAAATGTCATCTCCTTCATTCACTACAGATCTGTTGAAAGATTCAGAGGATAAATTGATTTTTAAAAGAATTAAAGACAATTGAAGAATATAAGCTTCTGATGTAAAGAGAGTGAGATTCTAAGCATATTGCATGTACATACACCCATATTAGGAAAGTTGTTCTTTATAATGGCCATCATTTAAAGGTCACAATTTGATCTTGAGATTTGTCACCAAATTGATTATGATTGTTTCAGGTCACTGAGACATGGTTCTAACAGCCAGCGAATCAGCAGGGGAAAATCTCTTGAAACCTTGACTCAAGATGTAAGTCCTTTTGTGATGCTTTGGGTTTAGGGAACAAAATTATGACTTTCCATTTAAACGATTGTTTACACAAATTCAATGTCTAGACTTTCAGAGCATATTTCCAGAGTGCCCTGAAATTTAGTCCCAAATGGAATTTTTAAAATGACTTCACTATGATATATAATATTATTTGTAGAAGAAGCAAAAACATGTTCCTTCCATAGTATTATAGTTCAATGAAAACATACTGTAAATAATTGTTATAGAGAAACATATTTATGGTATAATCAAAGACTTAACCAAAAGGTTTTATATAATAGGGATAATGAGCAGCATTTACAATTGAAATCTATTGTGTTTAAAATGTTCTCGCTCTGATAGAGAAGACATAGTCTCTTCCCTCTAGAAACTTGTATTCTAAGAAAATTAAAATAACACTTTTAAAAACCTTAATCTTTTAATATTTGCTTGCTATTCAACCAAGCAATTGTTTAGTTAAAATTCCTGGATTGTTCCATACTCATTTCTCACTCAAAGAGGGAATTATTACTTAATTACTGCTATAATTTGATAATTATGTAACTAAGAGGTGTCAAAAGTGCAGATCGTGGGCTGTATTACTCCCTACTGCTGTTTGCATGAGGTCAAAATATAATTGAGAAATATTTAACAAAATAGAAAGAAAATAAAACATATATAATATTGATATGTAGTTTTTCTAAATCAATATGCAGCCTGCAGGGCTTCTTATGTACAGTTTAGTGGTGTCCAGTTTCTATTTGACTTTGAAACTCCTGATATAACTATCACAGGGGCTTGAGCACTGGACTTGGAGTCAGGAAGAACTAAGTTCAAATTTTACTTCAGTCACTTAGTAGGGACCATGGATAGTCATATAAGTTCTGTCTGGCTCAGTTTCCTCATCTGTAAAATGCCAAGGATAATAGGACCTACCTCTTAGGGTTATTGTGAAGACGAAATTAGTTAGAACAATTCAGAGAAACAATCCAGGAGATGGCGAGTTAGGAAACAAAAAGACTGAAGTTCTGATTGCTTCATTGTCTAAGTTTATTTTAGTTGCTAAATGATCTAGTCAAAATCACAAGTGAGAGTTCATCTTCTGTGGCCCCTGTCTTGCCTTTCTGTCCCTTCCCTCCATCCTTTCATTTCTCACCCCCAGGTACCCAGAGTTCTCTTACTACCCAGATGACTTCTGATTTCAAAGAATAGTGATAATCTGATAAACTAATTCTCACTAATATATTAGTGAGTTAATGTTTCATCCCTCCCAGGAGTATTTTTTAAGACCAAATGAAGAGGGCAACATTTAAACCCAAAGAATGACTCTCTAATGATAGATTTCTAAGCACTGTGACTCCATAGTAGCGAAGGTCTTCTGAGGCATGGGGAACTTTCCAGAGCCCTTCAAATCCCAACATATAGTAAGTAGACATGGCCCTTGGAAGTCCCCTCTCTCTGCCTTTCTCTCACTGACCCCATCAATTTCCTATTCAGATCATTTCAGAACCTTTCCAAATTTCAACATATTTCTCAGGAAACTGAGTCATATGGATATTAGATGATTTGACCAATGCCTTGTAATGAGTAACTAATCAAGCCAAGAATAGCTTTGAGCTTTTATGCCTTAACTGAAATTCTGCAGCCTCTTTGATATGAAAATATACCACTCTTTGCAATTCAATATTAAGTGAAATGGGGTATGGGGCAGGGAAAGGAGTAATGCTTCTGTTTCCCAAAGAAGAAAAAAAACTACACTTATGTGAAGTTTTGGTGAAAAAAAAGTTTATGTTGTTTCCCCTTTAGCATGATTCTACGTAACTCCAGTGGATCTTTTTCAAACTATATAGCCATCTTTGCTGGCTATTCTGATTCTACAATGAAAAACTAAAGACTTCATTCAGTCAACAAGAATTAATTCAATGCTTACAGTATATTGTGCTAGGTGTTGGAGGACACAAAAACCAATCTGAAAAGTTTTCTTACTGGCAGAGTATTGGATGCCACAGAGCTTTCAATGTACTGTTCAAAATAGTAGAAGTATGATTTGTCAGCATAAAGGAGGGACTCACACATAACCATGGTAAATTTCTCTAGTGAGGAGAAATGGGAGAACATATAATTCTCATTTCAAGTACAGAAGCTCAAGCTATAGGTAACCTAAGAAGTTTATCCAATATTGAGAATCATAGCAGAACCTCTTTGATGTTAGTTTAATTCCTGCTCATGTAGCTAGAGAATACATGGGCATGTCAGAATAAGCATGGAATCAATAGAATGATGCTAGTGACCATGGCTCTGGACCCTGAATGTCTAGATGAGCATTCTGGGACATGTGGGAGTTGTGGGTTTTGTGGGCAAAGCTGACCTTTACATTCTGCCAACCCTGAATAAAATGATCAGCCTATAATCATGATGAAGCCTTCAGGCATCCTTACCAGCTAATTCACAGTCATGTCATAAAGTTCAGCTATAAGTTCAAAACTCATAACCTATTCATAGTCACAGATCTGTCCAATTGACCACTGATGTTTCACCACAGAATTATGGTTATTATTCCCCAAGTGATTTTGGTTTCATAATTCTTTGGATGAGTATTAGAACAGAATATTACTGTGAAAAATTTGTCTAAGGATCAACAAGGACAATATTGATTCAGAGTATTTCATTTCAAGGTGACTCACCAAAAATTTGTTGTTTAAAGAAGCCAAAATAGAAGATGCCTTTAAACATATACTGTGTTTGGTGTTCGAGTGACTCTACAGGAACATTATCAACTGCAGAATTTAAAGTTCCCTTGTCTTGCTAGATTTAATTATGCTTTTGGGGTAGGACAGACATATTAAAAAATAAAAACAACAATACAACCCACCATATTACATTGGAAGAATTTCCTAGGATTCATGAGATGTTTGCATTTTGGCCAACTTCTAATTTAAATCTCCCTTCTGGGTCCCTGCCCCAATTTAGAGATGATAAGTTAATGAAAGTTTTAAATTTGAGTTAATTTTTCTTTTCCAGATACTCTACCTGAGCTAAGTATGGATAATGAAAAGCCCAGGATCATAGATTGTTAGACCCTAAACTAGGAAGGCTCTTATATGCCATCTTGTCTAACTCCCTCATTTGATAGATGAGGAACCTGAGACCCAAAGAGAAGAAATCTCTTTGTCAAGATGACACATGTTAGAACCAGGACTAAAGCCCAAATCTCCTGATTCCTAGTCAAATGTTTTTTTTTTTTTCTTATATCATGCTGCCTCTCTGAAGACTTTATATGGACCTCAAGTTATATTGAAGGAGAGAAATCCCATTAACAGATGATCCCGTGTTATCTTTATAGAATGAGAACATAACTTTCTCATGAAAAAAAATTAAATACTTTATTATGATCATGTAAATTAAATTTGTCCATTTTTCCTATATTCTTCTTACATATTTATAGCATTCCAACACAGTGAGGTATAGAAATGCACAGAGAGAAGACAGTGAAATCAAAATGATCCAGGAAAAAAAGGAACAAGCTGAAATGAAAAGGTATTGAGTAATATAATACCCCATGGGTCACCTTTTAGAAGGAGGCTTCTTTTGAAAAAAAAAAATTAACTTTACTTTCCCATGAATACTTTTTTTCCCAAGGAAAGTACAAGAAGAAGAATTAAGGGAAAACCATCCATATTTTGACAAGCCCCTTTTCATCGTTGGCCGTGAGCACAGGTTCCGAAATTTTTGCAGAGTTGTGGTTCGAGCACGCTTTAATGCGTAAGTATGTCCTGTTTTGGTTAGTTCTTTTCCCTAAACTCACAAAGTAGGGGTTGTTTCATGAGAAAGTTAAAGAAATGTACAATTCTAAAGGGTAACAAAAACATCTTTGGACTAATTAATCAAACTGCTCGCTTTTGTAGAGCAAACAAGGTAGGGTAGATGGAAGGTTTATATTATTTAAAATGTATGTAGCACTTAATCATTGTGCAAAACACTTTGCAATCATTTTGCCCATTATTTCAAATAACTATTTCAAATAACTATTCAATGTGTTGCAGCTCAATGTTATTAGGACACGATTTATGAGCAGGAAACTGAGTCATGAGGAATTAAATGATTTGACCAATGCCTTATAGAGAGTAGCCAATCAGGCCAAGAAAAGGATTGAACCTTTACACCTTCACTGAAATTCTACAGACTCTTTGATACCAAAATATACCACTCTGTATAATTCAATATTAAATGAAACAGGGTGCAGGAGGCGGAAAGGAATTTTGCTTCTGTTGGCAATAGCTATGTACATATTTCTGTCCTTCTGTTTCTCTATTCTCACCTGAAAGAAGATGAGATTTACATCAAAAGCTGTAAGGGAGCCAGAGGTCCATAAGAAAGAACCATGTTCTTGGCACTCTAGACCAGGATTATTGGGAACATAAAATGTGAAACAGGATTTTTTTTCTCAAATGTTATTTTAAGTAAAGCCTCAACTAAAACCAGAAGTACAAGAGGAAATAAAGCTTAAGTGTGAAATGTTTCCATGTCTAGGCTTGTATTCAAATGTACCTTCCCTGATGCCAAAATCAATGAAAACAGATCCCATTTATTGGTGGTGATTATGTGTCATTATCAAGTATTCCACCATTAATGGAATAACCACTTGATGTGGTGTCAGATGAACAGTCTCCCTTCCACCTCTTCCTAGCAGTATGACCTTGATTAAGTCATTTTACTGCTTCAGTTTTCTCATATGTAAATGGAGGTCATTGAACTAGAGAAAATCTAAAGTTCCATGCTGCCCTGACATTTGTGAACCAAAGAACTTTAGAGATAATAAAAATCTTAGAAATTATGTACTATAATCTTCTTATAGAATCTCATAATTCTAGGGCTCAAGAGATATTAGATTATATCTCATCCAGCCCCTTCTACTGAAAAAATGGAGGCTCACAAAGTAGAATGCCTTCTACAAGGTCATGCAGTTAGCTAATGAGAAAGCCAGGACTAGAACCAAAATTTCATTACTCCCAAATCCAGTGCCCTTTAATCTTACCCCAGTTCTATCCACTTTAAATTCAAGGTCATTTGTTCATTGAAAACTTCACAAAGTTAAAAGAGTAGCCACTTACAGGTTAATTTGATCAATGATGAAAAGTCTCAAAGTGGTTATTTTATCTAGATTACATGACACAGCTAGGTGGAGTGATAAATAGGGTGTTAGACTTGGAATTAGGAAGTTCTGCATGTAAATCCAGCATTAAACACTCTCTGTGTGACCCTAAGCAAGTAGCTTAACATCTGCCTGCTTCAATTTCTTCAGCTACAAAATGGAGATAGGAAGAGCACTTACCTCAAGAGTAATGAGATAGTTGTAAAGTGCTTAGTACAGTGCCTGGCCCATAGCAGGCATTATAGAAATACTAGCTATTATTATTATTATTATTATTATTGTTGTTGTTGTTGTTGTTGTTGTTGGATGTCTACCTATTAGTCAAATGGTTATTTCTCCACTCAGATCTTTATAGTCAACTAAGATTTTTATATTTCATAAAATCTACTAATGACTGATCAGCATCTAATCACACATAAAAACAGACTTCTGTTCATTCATTCATTCATTCAACAAACATTTATTAAATGCCTACTTTATCAGAGTTCTTTCAGTATTCTAAGAATTTGAGGGTAGCCCTGAAGAGGGAAATAAATTTGAGATAAGACATGATCCTGACCCTTGTGAACTTTAGAATCTAATTCTGATTTACAACCCATATGACATCTGTGAAGGTATACTACAGAATAGTGGTCCAACATGGCAGGAAGTACTTCATATCAAACTTATAAGTTATTTTAACTTTAAAGAAATATCATGATGGTTCATGAGGCAAAGAATATTTTAGAGCGCTTAACCCCAATTGCCCTCCAAAAAAGCAAAAAAAAAAAAAGAATATTTTAGAGCATTGTTTTCAAGTGATAGTTGACATCAGAATCACTTTTGTTTTTAAGCTCTGGTTAAAGGTTTTTGAGTGTGACTATAAATTCTAAACCAAGTTACTGACTGTATTATAAGTGGTAAAGTTTACTCTGTGCTTGAGTAAAAAAAAAGGAAAAAAAAGCTATAGACTTTTTCTTTACCCTGTGCTATTTAAACTATTTTACTTAGTGTCTAAGCCACTCAGACATGGGAGATTTATATCAGCATTTATACACTCAAATCGCTAGAGGCTCTATGGATTTGGGCTATTTGAGGTTTGTGTACAAACACTGCACTACAGGGTCATACTCTGTTTGATGTATTGTTTAATTTGGTATCCCTGTTATCTCTTTCAGTTCTAAAACAGACCCTGTGACAGGAGCTGTGAAAAATACAAAGTACCATCAACTATAGTAAGCATCACAAACTCAGCTTTCCATGCACATTTGAAGTTTTCATGTACTATTTTATGCTGCATCAAATTTCTCTGTTGTCCTTTATTTCCTCATTATGCTGTTCTGTGAAGTAGCTGATGAAATCTTTCCCAGTTCTTTTAGTTGAACTAAGAGATTCCCGTAAATAATATGCCTTGACACTTAAAGCCCTTTTCTGAAGCTTTTTATGGTTCTTGACTTTGTTTGTTTTTTGCCAGTGACTTACTGGGATTGGTCACCTATCTGGACTGGGTGATGATCATTGTGACAATCTGCTCTTGCATTTCAATGATGTTTGAATCGCCCTTTCGGAGAGTCATGCATGCACCCACATTGCAGGTACTACTCCCAAATCATTGCTCACAAAGAAGACAGAGAATGACTAATGCCTAATTGGGACCACTGAGTTTTCCCAAATTGACTGCCCACCCTTTGCTTTTTCAGATCGCTGAATATGTGTTTGTGATATTCATGAGCATTGAGCTCAACCTGAAGATTATGGCAGATGGTTTGTTTTTCACTCCAACAGCGGTCATAAGGGACTTTGGTGGAGTAATGGACATATTTATCTATCTTGTAAGTTTTAATATCGTATCAAAATAGATCTTGACAACTTTGAAACTTCCTGCATTCCAAGGGGTTAGTAATAGCTCACATTCACACAGATATCAATTTATTTTTCTCTATTTCCTTGCATTTGTGACCAAATTT
This sequence comes from Gymnobelideus leadbeateri, assembly GCA_011680675.1. Taxonomy (NCBI): domain Eukaryota; kingdom Metazoa; phylum Chordata; class Mammalia; order Diprotodontia; family Petauridae; genus Gymnobelideus; species Gymnobelideus leadbeateri. The sequence continues at coordinate 39,982 of WOXC01007139.1, read as the reverse complement.
CTTGAACAGGCAGTCTACATTTATTCCCTCTACTTCCTTTCCACTGCTCAGTTGAGGCAGGTTAGTGCCACAATGGATACAAACAGTTCTGGACCTAGGACTGGGAAGATCTTATTTTAAATCTGACCTCAGAAAAATAGGTCTAATAAAAAGAGATAAGAAAGAAAATCCTATCTTGCTAAAAGATACCATAGGCAATAAAGTAATATAAATATTAAACATATATACACCAAATGGGATAGCGTCCAGATTTTTAAAGAAGTTAAATGAGTTATAGGAGGGAATAGATAGTAAAACTATACTAGTTAGTAGGGGACCCCAACATCCCCCCCCCAGAACTAGATAAATCTAACCTAAATCTGACCTCAAATACTTACTAGCTGTGTGACTAAGGGTAAGTCAGTTAACTTTTATCTGCTTCAGTTTCCTCATTTGTAAAATGGGGATAATAATAGACCTACCTCCGTTTCAAGATTGTTATGAGAATGAAATGAAATAATATTGATCTCATAATATCATAATATAATATAACAACACCATAGTGCAATAATGTATCATAGTATCACAATATTATAATATATACCACAATGTAATAATATATAAGATAAGATAATATATAAAAGAGGCTTTACAAACCTAAAATGCTATATAAATGTGAGTTATTATTATTGTTGTTATCATCAGTTCTCAGCCCTTCATGATGTGGCATGGCATCTGTCACTTTTGAAGGTTACCAGTGACCTTCTGATGGGCAAAGGAAATGGCATTTTCTCAGTCCTCACCCTCCTTTTCTAATGTGTAGCATTTGGCAATGTTGAGCTCAGCCTCCATCATGAAACTCTTTCTTCCTTTGCCTACCCCATTCCTGCACTGATTTAGAGTAAGTAGTAACACCGACCTGACTTTTCCCTTTGGGAGTCTTTAGAGGCTACCTCCACATAATGGTTTCATTATATAATTTAAGTTAATAAATTTGACACAATGATGAATTTCCACTCATAAATAACAGACGCTATCTAAACTAAGGAGCTTTCTTCAATTTAAAAAAAAATCTCTAAATACTGTAGGAATATATGTCATTATATTAGGAATATTTGAATTTTGATGAATATTACAATGAGAAAATGACAACTTTTCCATATTTCAAATAATATTCCAGGGCTGTTGTTGTTTTTCTCCCAGGTAAGTTTGATATTCCTTTGTTGGATGCCTCAGAATGTACCTGCTAAATCTGGAGCTCAATTGTTGATGGTACTTCGGTGTTTGAGACCCCTTCGAATCTTCAAACTGGTACCCCAAATGAGGAAAGTAGTACGAGAGCTTTTCAGCGGCTTCAAGGAAATCTTTCTGGTATGTTCCAATGATTTTCATCTCCAAAATATATACTCTAGTAGAATATAAATTCCATAAGGTCAAAGATTGTTTCGCTCTTTGTATCCTCATTGTTTTGTAAATAGTAGACAATAAATGATTGTCTAATTGAACTGAGATGAAAATGGGTTAATGTTCTGATACAGTGTATAGAAAGATAATACAGTAGAAGAGTTTTGCTTTCTCCATGTAGGCAAGGTTTACTTTTTTGGTTAATGTTAGAGGTTAAAGGTACAGCTAGGTGGTGCAGTGAATAGAGCACCAGCCCTGAAGTCAGGAGGACCAGAGTTCAAATCCAGCCTCAGACACTTAACACTTACTAGCTGTGTCACCTTGGGCAAGTTGCTAAACCCCAATTCCCCTGCATTCCCCCCTCCAAAAAAAAAAGCAAAAAAAGTGTTAGAGGTTAAAAAGTCAGTATGGATTTTTTTGTGTGTGAGAGAGTAACAACAATGGTATACATTTAATTGAATAAAAATGCTTTTGATTTCCAGTACATTTAATTTATCCAATGTCAGTCTACTAGCAAGCAAAATTCACAACAATGAAGGACAGTGAATTGACATGAACCTTGAGAAAGAAGCAAGAAGAAAGCCAACATCCCTTGACTTTCAGCACTTATTTTTGACCTAAATTTTCTCTTAGATCTTCAGGTTTGCCATCTATAAATTTAGGATAAAAAAAATTTAGCACTATCTAACTCACAAATACAGATTAGTTGTTTAAGCCTGTGTGTAAACTTGATAAACAAAAATTCAAACATACAGAAAAATTAAATTAGAGGGAAATCATTCACCCTTCAGAGGGGTCATTCATTGTCTTATAAAGGGAATTACCATTATATTCCTTGAAGTTGTGAGTTTCTCTTCTATATTTATAAAACAATTCTACTTACACAACTGTTTTTAGGATCAACTTTTCAGCAACATACCTACCATACAAAGCAAGATACAAAGTTAGTTGTATTTACAGGATTCCTCAAGGCAGGATGATATCAACAATATACAGTTGTTAACCTTTAAAAGATATCTCTGATTTTCCATAATATCTTTAAACCACACCTACATGGATGGACTTTTATGGCATTTCACAGCCAGCAGTAAAGGGAAAAGGAGTTTTGTATAATGCGGCTAATTAAGACACAAATATTCAGTCTCCTTTAGGCCAAGACTCTTGTTTGCTTAGTAATTTAGAACACACGTTTGAATAATCTTTTATATTGTAGCCATACAGTAGGAATTTTTTCTTTTAAACCCTCTACTTCTGTTAATGATTATATTACTGTGTAATTTTTAGTATTCTGAAAGAATATATTTTAATATCTCTACTAGCATAATTTAATAGCTATTCCAGTGCTCTCTCTCTTTTTTTTTTATTAAATTAAACAACCAGCAGAGGGAGCAAAAGGAACCTAACAAATAAGTGTCTCTGAGCTTTGCCATTATCTAAAATCTCAGCACACAGGCACAGACCGCCCACAAGGCAGTAAACTTCACTCTACCACTCATTTGTTCTCTTTTGATGGAGACTGAAATTCATTTTGAGTAAATGGGGGAAAAAACCAATTGCTATAAGAAAGGACTGATTTAATTCCCTGAACAAAGGCTAACAGAAGTTCTGCTGCTAATATATGAAGAAAAAGAATATATAAATTATTTCAAAATATCTGAGCTCTTTGCTCAAGTGGAAGCTATGAACGAAAGCTAAGTCCTTGCATTTTATAATATTCATATAAATGAAAGGCAGCATGACAAAGTAGAAAATATTTTGGGTTTGTCAATAGAGGCAGCCAGGTGACTCAGTGGATAGAGTGCTGGGCCTGGAATCAGGAAGACCTGAGTTCAAATGTGATCTTAAGCACTTAGTAGCTGTGTGACCCTGGACAAGTCCTTCACATCTGCCTGCCTCAATTTCCTCAACTGTAAAATGGGAATCATAATAGCACCTTCCTCCTAGGACTGCTATGATGATCAAATAAGATAACAATTATAAAATGCTTATTCCAGTACCTGACACATAATAAGTGCTAAATAAATCCTTATTCCACTCCTGTTCCTTTTTAATTAAAAGACCTAACTTTGCTTACTTAGTACCCATGTAACCTTGGACAAAGCACTTTATTTACATCACTGGCCTTCAGTTTCTTCATCATTAAGATGAGATCTTTAAGATCATCTTTAAGATGACTCAGATGATTTTGTGTTCATTCTAAATCTTTGACTCTTTAACTACAACTATTGCCATACCAAAGAGGTAAATCAAGAAACCTGACTTGGAAGGCATAACCTGATATCAGAGGCCAGATCCTAACTTTTGGTTCCCTAATATCTAATTATTTTTTTGTGAGAGTAACAGCAATGAAACACATTTAAATAAATAAAAATGCTTTTGATTTCCAGTACATCTAATTTATCCAATGCCAGTCTACCAGCAAGAAAAATCCACAACTATGAAGGACAATAGATTGACATGAACCTTCATGAAAGAAGCAAGAAGAAAGCCAACTTCTGCTGACTTTCAGCACTTACTTTTGACCATAATTTTCTCTTGGTGCTTCAGGTTTTCCTGAAGCAAATTAAGGATAAAAAGATTTATAATAATAAATATCATCTCCCATATTATATTTAGTATTTAAAGCCTTTCATGACCTATATCTACACCACCTTTCCAGCCCTGTTTGCACATTACTTCCTTTCAAACTGTATGGTCTAGCCAAATTGGATTATTTACTCATCCTTACTAAGGATATCACATCTCCTGTCTCTACATCTTTCCACTGTCCTTCATGCCTGGAATTCACTCCCTCCTCACTTCTTCTTAGAATTTCCCAGCTCCTCCAAGATCAGCTCAACATCCACCTCTTCTAATACTCCTAGCTGCAACTGCCCATCTATATCACAAATTGTTTTGTATTTACTCTGCATATGATCTTTGTTTATTTAAATGGGAACAAGCTATTTCCCGAATAGAAGACTCCTAAGAGAAGGGGCTTTCATTTTTGTCTTTGTGTCTCTGGTGCTGGGCATGGTTCCTGATATATCCTGGGCACTCATTATATCCTTACTTTATTGATGAATGTATGAAGTACTAGGCATATTGTTCTAATATTTAAATTGTGAGAAAAGAATGTTCATTTTTCTTCAACCTTTCAGGTCTCCATTCTCTTGCTGACATTAATGCTTGTTTTTGCAAGCTTTGGAGTTCAGCTTTTTGCTGGGAAGCTGGCAAAGTGCAATGATCCCCACATCATGAGAAGGGTAAGGAATTCTGTTCTCCTTTATAGTACAAAACCAAAATCATGTTACCTTCTCTCAATAAACAAGTAGTTCCACTGAAGCATTTTATTTTAAAATCCTTAATTTTTATCTTAAAACATTTGTTTCCTAGTAGTTCTAAAACAACCAATAGCACTGATTTCAAGCTCCTATAAGGCAAGGATTATCCTTTCTTTTTATTCCCTGTACTTGGCACAGGACCTGGCACATAGTACTACTTAATAAACTTTTATCGACTGGCTAAACTAGATATTTAAAAAATAATGTCTATAGGACATAATACACAAGAGCAATTAAAAAGAATGGAAAATTTCCTATGTTAATCAGTAAGCTCTAGAAGGAAATAAAGAATTTTGATAGATGCCAACTGAAGTAAAAATACAACAGAATGAAAGCACCATTTCATGAATGAAGCCTGAAGGAGTTTGAGGTGACTCAGGATATTATTAATAGCCTAAAGAAATTTTCAATTCTGAGTTTTCTACTCAAATTTAATTCAAGTATTCAACTATTCTGGTAGGTAATAATTTTATACATAGGAAAGACAAATACCCATATCAAGATGAAGTAGTATACCTTTTCCCAGAGGAGATGAGACCAGAAAGAGAGATTAAATGGGAATGCTGTGAAAATGACATTCTTAAGCAAAGAAGGTATGAATAAAAGGCTCAAGCAGAGGAGAGGTGACCCATGCCTCTGCTCAATCTAGGCTAAGACATGGAAGAATTTTGCCCTGTTTGGGGAAGTCTCTTCTCATTTCAGTCCATCCTCCAGTCAGCTGTCAAGATGGTCTTCCTAAAATGTAGTTTTAATCATGTTACCCCTCTATTCAGTAAAAAAAAAAAAAAAACCCAGTCAGTAGGTCCCTAATACCTCCTGATCAAAAATAAAATCCTCTCTTTGGCATTCAAAGCTATACATAACCTGGCCAACTCCTACCTTTTAAGGTCTTTTCATACCTTCCCCCTCTAAGCTCCTTATGTCTTCCTCCACCCCATACTGTGTGATCCATTGACAGTGGCAAGATCTTCTTGCCACTTGTCACCTTCCAACTCCAGGAAGCAGTCGTCTCTATTTGTGAGGAGATGTCACTCCATCTCCCAACTATAGGCATTTTCTTTCTCTCTCTCTCTCTCTTTTTTATCTCTTACTTTACATAATTCATTTCCACAAGATTTTGAGTTACCAATTTTCCCCAATCCAGCACCCCAAAACAGAGATCCCATTGAATATCCCCTCCCCCAATCTGCTTTCTCCCATATCTTCCCCATCCCTCCTCTGACTTTCCAGTAGGGCATGGTGGATCTCTATGCCCCAGTGCCTATATATCTTATTTCCCAGTTACATGTAAAATAATAATAATAATAATAATAATAATAATAATAATATATGTATATATTTAAACATTTAATTTTAAAACTTTGAATTCTAGATTCTTTCCCTTCCTTCCTTGTCACCCACCATTACAGGGAAGATAAGCAATTCAATATAGGTTTGTACAACCTATGTGAAGCTATGCAAAACATTTCCATAGTGGATATATTATGAAAGACTGACTATATTTCCCTCCATCCCATCCCAACCCCCACTTGTTCTATACTTTGATCCTGTCCCTTTTCAAAAGTGGGTGCTTCCAACTTCCCTTCCCCCAGCCTGCCCTCACTTCCATCATCCCCCCTTTCATCCCCTTCTCCCCTACTCTACTGTAGGGTGAGATACCCTATTTAGTGTGTATGTCATTCCCTCCCTAAGACAAATTCAATGAGAATAAGGTTAACTCATTCCCTTTTGCCTTTCTGTTCCGCGCCTCCATTGTAATACTTTTCCCTTGTCTCTTCTATATGAGATAATTTACCCGATTTTGTCTCTCTCCATCTCCTCTCATTATATTCCTCTCTTACCTCTTAATTTCACCTTTTAAGTATCATCCCTTACTATTCAACTGGTCCTCTACCCTCTGTCTATGTATACCTGTACACATATATACACACACTCACATATGTATTCATGCACCCATATACCCTCCTATATAGACATATATGTATACACACACACACAAATATATACACACATACACACACACATTTCTATTCCCTTCAACTATTCTCATAAGTTACAATTATCATTTTTCCATGTTCAACTTTGATAAGCTCCATGTGATTTCTTTTCCCTGTTTACCTTCTCATGCTTCTCTTGCTTCTTGTATCTGAATGTCAAATTTTCTATTCAACTCTGGTTTTTTCATCAAGAATTCTTGAAAGTCCTCTATTCCACTGAATGACCATATTTTCCCCTGAAACATGATACTCAGTTTTGCTGGGTAGGTGATTGTTGCTTTTAATCCAGGCTCCTTTGACCTCTGGAATATCATATTCTAAGCCCTTCAGTCTCTCAGTGTAGAAGCTGCCAAATCCTATGTTATCCTGATTGTGTTTCCACTATATTCAAATTATTCCTTCCTGGCTGCTCGTAATATTTTCTCCTTGATCTGGGAATTCTGGAACCTGGCTATAATATTCCTAAGAGTTTTCTTTTGGGGATCTTTTTCAGGAGGTGATTGGTAGATTCTTTCAACCTCTATTTTGCCCTCTGGTTCTAAAACATCAGGGCAATTTTCCTTGAGAATTTCTTTTTTTTTTTAAAGCAATTGGGGTTAAGTGACTTGCTCAAGGTTACATGGCTAGTCATTATTTGTGTGTGGGTGCTCATTTTCTGAGGCTGGATTCGATCTCAGGTCATCCCAACTCCGAGGCCGGCGCTCTTACTCACTGCACCACCTAGCCACCCCCTTTGAGAATTTCTTGAAAGATGCTTTCTAGGTTCTTTTTTTGATCATGGCTTTCAGGTATTCCAATAATTTTTAAATTATCTCTCCTGGATCTATTTTCCAGGTCAGTGGTTTTTCCAGTGAGATATTTCACATTGCCTTCTATGATTTCATTTGTTTGGATCTGTTTAATAGTGTCTTGATTTCTCATAAAGTCACTAGTTTCCATTTGCTCCAATCTAATTCTGAAGGAATGATTATTTTCAGTGAGCTTTTGAGATTCTTTTTCCATATTGCAAATTCAGCTTTTTAAGGCATTCTTCTCCTCATTGCCTTTTTGAGCTTCTTTTGCCATTTGAGTTAGTTTATTTTTTAAGGTGTTATTTTCTTCAGTCAGGTTGTTGACTCTCATTTCATAATTTTCTTGCATCATTCACATTTCTCTTCCCAATTTTTCCTCCACTTCTCTTATTTGGTATTCAAAATCCTCCTTAAGCTCCTCTATGGCATGTAACCAGCTCATATTTTTCTTGGAAGATTTTGGTGTAGGAGTTCTGATTTTATTGTCTTCCTCCTGTTCCATGCTTTGATCCTTTTTGTCCCCAAAATAGGAGTCTAATGTTGGATTGCTCTGCTTGCTTTGCTTCCTTAGCTTGCTCATGTTGCCACTCAATTACTTGGCTTTTGAGCTTTTTGCCACAGTAGAACTCTGCTGTCAGAGAGGGGAGCTTTGTCCTAAATTGCTGTGGTGTTTGCAGCTGCTGGCGCTATAAATTGGGTACCCTCTCTGAAGCCTCCACCCACTCTGGCAAACTGGTCACACACACCAGGACCTCCACCCTAGACCTCAATCCAGATCCAAGCAGATTAAAGCAAGAGCACTTACCCCTCAGACTGGTCGCTTGGTCCCCCTACAATCTGCAGGCCAGGAGCTCTGAAGCAGCCACATGTCAGCGGCTGCTTAGCCACTGCACCTCAGACACTTCTCCCTCCAGGGTCAAAGGCCAGACTGCACTCCAGAACTCCCAGTTCCCAGAGTCCACACTGCACTGACCTCTCACTTTGTCCTTAGCATCTATGGTTTGATAATTCTGGAAACTGCCACAGTTGCTGGTGATCTGAAGTCCCTCCAGCCAGAGGCTGGTTGTGGCCACCCTGAGGCTAAAACCTCTGGCTCACGCAGGCTGGGCTCAGCTCCCAGAATGCTGCACTGGCCCCTTCCTGCTGGCCCACCAGACTCTTTTCAGAAGGAAGTTAGCCTCTCTCTGTCATTTTGTGGGTCCTGTAGCTCCAAAGTATGTTTAGAGTCATTTTTTTACATGAATTGGAGGAGGTGGAAGCAGGAGCCACGTGTTAGTGCTGTTTCTATTCTGCCATCTTGACTCCACCCAACTATAGGCATTTTCAATGGCTGTCCTCCATGCCTGCAATCTCTTCCTCCTCCTCTCCACCTCCTGGCTTCCCTGGCCTCAAGATACCAGCTAAAATTCCACATTCTACAAAAAGCCTTTCCTGATCCCTTTTAATGCCAGTGCCTTCCCTCTCTCAATTATCTCCAGTTTTCCATGTAAATATCCTGTTTGTATATAGTTCTTTTCATGGCATCTCCCCATGACACGGTGAGCTTCTTGAGAGTAGGGGTGGTCTTTTGCCTTTCTTTGCATCACCAATACTCAACACACATAGTAGGCACTTAATAAATGTTTTCACACTATCTGGAAGTCTTCTCCCCTCCCCCATTACTTAGAGAGGCAAACTTCCACCTAATGTCATTTGTTGGTTCCATGAAAACATTGGAATTAGGCAAAAAAAATGTTATGAAAAGAGTTTGTTCCATAGCCACAGTGTGGTAAGTGAGGTTTCACAGATTCAAGGAGAACTTATTTATGATATATCTTACTACAAAATTATGTTGGCCAAGGTAACCTAATGTGGTATATTTATATATTTATATTTTTTCCTTAAGTATCTCAAGGTCTCCATTTTTACATTCTTCCTGCAGACAGCCCTATCCTTATGTTAAGTGCAAATTTTAGAGAAACTTTGACCCAGCAATATCGCTACTAGGTCTGTTTTCCAAAGATTATTAGGGAAAAAGGAAAATAATCTATATATTCTAAATTACTTATAGTAACTCTCTTTGTGGTGGCAAAGAACTAGAAATTGCAGGTATACCCATTAATTGAGGAGTACCTAAACAAGTTGTGGTATATGCTTGTGCTGGAATATTACTGTGCTATGAGAACTGATGAGCTCGATGGTCTTAGAAAAGCATGGAAAGGCTTGCATGAAATAATAAAGAGCAAAATGATCAGAACCAAGAATATTTATATGACAGCAATATTGTTTTAAGAATGATTTTGAGGGGCGGCTAGGTGGCGCAGTGAATAGAGCGCCGGCCCTGGAATCAGAAGGACCTGAGTTCGGAGCCGGCCTCCGACACTTAATCCATACAAACAAAAACCTAGCCATGTAACCTTGGGCAAGTTACTTAACCCCAATTGCCCTAAAGGGGTGGCTAGGTGGCGCAGTGAGTAAGAGTGCCGGCCTCAGAGTTTGGATGACCCGAGATCAGATCTGGCCTCAGAAAATGAGCACCCATGCATAAATAATGACTAGCCGTGTAACCTTGAGCAAGTTACTTAACCCCAATTGCTTTAAAAAAAAAAAAAGAATGATTTTGAGGCCAAGATGGTGGAGTAGAAACAGTGCGTTCAAGGCACTCTCCCCCTAGATTACCTCCAAACTATGTAAAAGGGGACTCTGAACAACTTCTGGAGCCCCAGCACCCACAGAACGACACAGAGAGGCTAATCTCCCGATGAGAACAGCCCAGCAGCCCTGCAGGAAGGACCAGCACAGTGCTCTGGGAACCAGCAGAGCGCAGTGCGCAGTGCACAGGTAGCCAAACACAGGTCCGCCTGAGTTGCGGTTTTAGCCCCAGGGCTGCTGGGCCAGCAGCTGGCTGGAGGGACCCCAGAACACCAGCAGCTGTGGCGATTCCAGAATTATCAACATAGACATGCCTAAGACAAAGTGAGAGGTTAGTGCCCTATGGACTTTGGGAACAGTATTTGGGGAATGCGTCGGCTTCCTCCCCTGGGAGCTAGAAGCCGCTGAGGAGACACGCCATTTTGTAGTTTTCAGAGGCAGCTCCAGCTCCTGGCCTGCGAACTGTAGGGAGATACAGCAATCAGTCTTGGGGGGTAATCACTCTTGCTTCAACCTCCCTGCATCTGGATTGTGATCTGGGGTGGAGGTTGTGGGTGGGTTTCCAGCTTGCCAGAAACGGAAGTTGTTCCCCCACACATTTGGGACAAAAGTTCACCTCTCTGGCGGCCTAGCCATACTGTGGCAACAAGCACAAAAGTCAAGTAATTAAGTGGCAACATGCCAAGGCAAAGGAAACAAATTAAACAGAAAAATGCAACATTAGACTCCTATTTTAGGGGCAAAGAGGATTGAAGCATAGAACAGGGGGAGGACTGTGAGGTCAGAAATCCTGCTCCAAAAGCCCCAAAGGAAAATATGAGCGGGTTACTGGCCATAGAGGACCTTAAGAAGGACTTTAAAAATCAAATAAGAGAAGTGGAGGAAAAATTGGGAAGAGAAATGAGAAGGATGCGGGAAAAGTATGAAATGAGGGTCAACAGCCTGACTGAGGAAAACAAGACCTTAAAAAATAGATTAACTCAAATGGCAAAGGAGGCCCAAAAGGGCAATGAGGAGAAGAATGCCTTAAAAAGCCGAATTTGTAAGATGGATAAAGAATCTCAAAAGTTCACTGAGGAGATTCATTCCTTCAGAGTTAGACTGGAGCAAATTGAAGCTAATAACTTTATGAGAAATCAAGATGCTGTTAAGCAGATCCAAACAAATGAAAGAATAGAAGGCAATGTGAAATATCTCATGGGAAAAATCACTGATCTGGAAAATAGATCCAGGAGAAACAATTTAAAAATTATTGGACTACCCAAAAGCCATGATCAAAGAAAGAACCTAGAAATCACCCTTCAAGAAATTCTCAAGGAAAATTGCCCTGATGTTTTAGATCCAGAGGGCAAAATAGAGGTTGAAAGAATCCATCGATCATCTCCTGAAAAAGATCCCAAAAACTCCCAGGAATATTATAGCCAGGTTCCAGAATCCCCAGATCAAGGAGAAAATACTACAAGCAGCCAGGTAGAAAAAAAAAAGAATGATTTTGAGCAAATAAGTCATTTTGACTATTATAAATACCCAAATTAACCATAAAGGAAATATAAAGAAAAAAAGCTATTGTAGCAGCAAGCACCCTAGCATACCCAGGGTGGTTGCCAACACAGGTTCTTAGATCTGCTTCTCCAAAGGAAAGCAACTCAAAGTGGGTTTACAATCTTTATTTAATTAATCAAACATATACATTTTACCTAGTTCAGGGGAAAAACGTCAGCACCCTGAACTTTAGAAAGTACAAATAGAAGTTACAAGCAATCAGAGAAACAGACCAACAGACAGGCTTCCAGCTGTCTGACCATTACATCCATACCTAGTCAGTTACCAGAGAGGGAAGCATCAACATCTGGGTTTTCAAAGGGGGTTCGGGAGGGGCTCAACACCTGCCCAGAGTCTCATCTGGCCAAATCACACAACTCTTCCCAAAGTGAGCCTCACAGCAAAACCTCCATGTTTTCCTGAAAAACAAGACTCCCACCACAGGCTCCATGTGACCACATTCAGCCTATTGGGGGACAGAGCATCTTTTCAAATCAGGGAAGGTTCTCAGAGTCACCTAAGCCTATCAGAGGTCCAAGGGGAAAATTCATATTCCCATTCCTATAACAACTATCTGTATCCAGAGAAAGATCTGATAAACAGAAGTATGTGTAGAGTTACACACACACACACACACACGTTTGTGTCTAATAGTCATATCTAAGGTGAGGGAGAAGGAAAAAAAAAGAAATATACATGATAACTTTGTTATACATTTAAAAGGAATACCAAGTTCTACATAATAGATATGCAGTTTGGGGTGCAATCACCTCTTTATTATACTATGTTATAGAAATGTTTGGTTTATTCCATAAATTTTTTAGAAAATAAAAATTAAATTAAAAAAAACAATAAACAAACTTAAATATTCCCAAGTGGAAAAAAGAAAAGATACTAAAGGCAGGCATTTGGGTATGTCAGGAGATGTCTAGAAGCAATAGAGAATGATATTCCTCATGAGCCTTAGCTCAATCTTTTCTAAAAAGGGGGGTTAGTGGGCGGCTAGGTGGTGCAGTGAATAGAGCACTGGGCCCTGAAATCAGGAAGACCTGAGTTCAAATCTGGCCTCAGATACTGAACACACACACACACACACACACACACACACACACAAACTAGCCATGTGACCTTGGGCAAGTCACAACCCCAATTGCCCTACCTTCCCCCCTCCAAAAAAACAAATAAATAAATAAAAAGGGGGATTAGTAGGTTTCAGGAGGCATTCGGAATATCCTTTAAATATGACAAAAACAACAGATTACCTAGTTTAGGTTAAACCTAATGAGAGTTAATGTTGTATTTTTTCTGTTGCTTGAGAAATCTCCAGTCCTTCCCAGGAGTATATTTTTTGAGTATTTGTATAAGTTAGATTACATAGTATACAGAGCATGCTTATCATAGCATGTCTCCACAGATAGGACCACAGACTAAACATATTAGCCTTGAACTTCCTTCCACTCCTCTGTTATCCATTCTTATTCTCCATTTATTATTGGAAAATAACTATATATATATTAGGAAAGTGTTGATGTGCAACCAAATTTATTTCTTTCCTGGTTTTAAGAGATTGCTGTTTTTATTTACTTATTTACTTACACTATAACTAAAATGTGATACCAGAGCAATCCTTATAAATAAAGAAGGTACAATGAAAAAAAAATTATGATAAAGGATCATGTTTGGAGGTTTAAGAAATACTCTCTATAGATTTGCATCCCCATTAAGTTTTCCCATTTTAATTGGTCATGTTTCTTATCCTTTAAAATACCTCTTTTAAAACTGCCCTTGAGGCTATAAATAAGTGCACAACCTTTGACCCAACAATGCCACTTCTAGGGCTGTATCCCAAAGAGATCATAGAAGTGGGAAAAGGACCAGTGTATATAAAAATATTTATAGCAGCTCTTTTTGTGGTGGCAAAGAATTGGAAATCAAGGGGATGCCCATCAATTGGGGAATGGCTAAATAAGTTGTGGTATATGAATGTAATGGAATACTATTGTGCTATAAGAAATGAGGAGCAGACAGACTTTATAATAACCTAGAGAGATTTATATAAATTGATGCTGAGTGAGGAGAGCAGAACCAGGAGAACTTTGTACACAATCATGGATACATCGTATGTGTGATGACTAACTTTGATAAACTGAACTCCTCTCAGCAATGCAAGGTTATAAGACAACACCAAAAGGCTCAGGATGAAAAGGGATATCCACATCCAGAGAAAGAACTACAGAGTCTGAATGCAGGCTGAAGCAAACTACTTGCTCTCTCTCTTTGGTTTGTTTTATTTCTTCTTTCTCATTGTTCACTCCATTGTTTATGATCCTTCTTTACAACTTGACTAGTGTTTAATGTGAAGGTATTTGTAGATCCTATATTTGATTGGATGCCATCATGGAGGGGGGGAGAGGAGAGGAGAGGAAGGGGGAGAAAATTTGAAACTCAAGGGATTGAGGAATTGAATGTTGTAAACTAAAAGTAAGTAAATATTTTTTTAAACTGACCTTGAAATAATCTCATGATTTGCATCCTTCATTTTGAAGAATCTACCTATTTACTAGATTTTCTCTTTGATTCTCCTTTAGGAAGATTGCCATGGCATATTCAGAATTAATGTAAGTGTTTCCAAAAACTTAAATTTAAAACTAAGACCTGGAGAAAAAAAGCCTGGATTTTGGGTACCCCGTGTCTGGTGAGTAATTTTATTGTGAAAAGACTATCCTGCAGGATTTTGGTGATATAGCATTTGCAATAGGAGTACATGTGGATAAAAGATAAATGCTAGTTACTGGGTTATAAATAATCCTGAGGAATACAGAATAAAATCTACCCATACAGTAGAATCCTGAATATAGTAAGGAGGGCAGCAAGTAATAAGCACAAGGAGATAGAATTCAGCAAAGTTCATACATGGTCTCTCATAGAATATAGTCTATGTGTGCTGGCACATGCTGGGAGGAATATTCCTTTCAATGGAAGAACAATGGAAATGCTCCCCCCACAGGATGTACTGGCGCACCCAGCCCATGCCCTGCAAACTCATTCAATTGTCATTTTATTTAATAGTATTGCATATCACACTATCTGAAAGTGCATAACTGGAGCTCAAAGGAGCATTAAGTTAATAATACCATGTTTTTCAAGACTTCAGTCTAAAACTGGAGTGGTACATTTGAAGATCTCAGCTATTTGTGCTGTATTTAGCTGGGATTTTTCATACTCATTACTATTCTAGAACAAACTGAATTTCTTCATAAAATGTTTACAGAATACTAAGTCCAGAATATTTTTCAGAATATTTTAAAGTTGAAAATAGGAGCATAATTTTCAATGCAAGAAATCAATAGACTCTAAAATGGAACAAGATTCCTTCTATTTTATCCTTCATTTGGTAATCACAATTCCTTTGACTTATATATAAATGAATCATAGTTCATCTGAATACAGAAGGTTTGATGAGAATTATTATCAGGCATTTTGACCTTACTTTCAAAAATGTTCATCATTACCAAATGTTGGAATTGTGAAGGAATTTGGACAACGTTTAAACCTCATCCCATGGCAGTTGACAAATAATTTAGTATGTTATCAGATTTATTAAGGGGTGGGTGAAAAACTCTCTGTCAAACGAATGTCACCCTTAAATAGAATAATTTCTACAATTATCCTTCAGTTGGCTAGCCAAGCGAGATCAGCTTTTATGTGTGATTCCATATCAATTATGTGAGAGCTGTTGGACCAAAAAAATTATTTGGATTGTATTTTTGGCTAGACAAAGACTCTATGGATTACAATAAAACAATGTTTCATTCATTAGAAAAAGCTATATCTTCTTTCTTCAATATCCTTTCAATGAAAACCGAATGTGTTCTTTTGAATAGCTCTCTGGTATTTCAGGGGATGCCCCCTCAGAAAAAGAAAAAAAAAGACAGAAAGAAAGATGAAAAGTATTATGTAAATATTTATTTAGTGTTAGACTCACAGCAGCCTTTTTTCTTGAGTACAACAAGGAAAGAGGGAAATATTTGCTTTTCCTCTACATTAACATAAGAGCAAAATCAACAAGGATTTCTAAATGTTACCAGATGAGTGAATCCACATTATATGATTTGATCCTCTGCGCATTTCCTACTGGAACATACACATTAGGTAAATATTAATGTCCAACCTGACTTTTTATTTTCTAGTTTTTTGTTTTTCTAATTTAGAAATGCATTGCATTTTTTACTTATTTATATTTTGTTATGCCACAGTAGTCCTTTCAAACAGAAAGGTTACTATCAATTAAAATATGATAAAGGGTGGTGCTTATGCTTTATAAAGAATCCTTTGTAATTAAAGGTATCTCCTCATTAACTTATCCAATTTTAATGGAAAGGAGACGAATACAGATATTATTTTATGTGGTTAAAACTGAAAGTTTTGGTGGTTTTTTTTTTCCAATATGTGATTTACTCTTCCCTTTTTATCCTGAAAGTGTGCTTTTCAAGGTAACCTAACTCTTGAAGCACATACATCATGAAAGTAGGTTGTTATTGCAAATTCAGCTCTAAAACCCCCACCATTTTTGTGTACAGAAAATGCCTGGGTCAAAGAGTATACAGTATTAGATCTGAGAGTCATGCCACACTACTGGAGAAAAAAAGTCATCATTTGAACAAACTGTGGCATCTGCAAAATCCTTTCAGCTGCTTTCTGCTGAAAAAAAATTGGTTTAGTTGAAATCCCAAAGGAAAGATTCTGTGAGTAATCAGCATAGTATATATCTACTTTCATACATCAAACACAGCTCAAAACCAGAACCACCAAATATGAATTTTGTATGCCAGCATTGCACTACATAAAAAATCATCATCACAGATAAAGATAGAGTAGTTATCCCCATTTTTGTTTTCATAATAATGATAGTTTATTATTAGATCTACTGCCCAGTTTTGCATTTGAGGGAAAAAACTACAATAGTGTTTTGTGGTACTATTCTAAAGCAAATAGTAGTGGAAAAGTAATGAAATAGATTATTCCATGCTTCACTGAGACAGATCAGTGACCCTCTTTTATATGTTAAACTTAACTAAACTGGTCTATAGTTAAAGAAATAGATAAATTTATTGTTGTTGTTCAGTCTTGTCTGACTCTTTGTGACCCCATTTGGGGTTTTCTGGGCAAAGATACTGGAGCAGGTTGCCATTTCTTTCTCCAGCTTATTTTTCAGATGAGGAAACTGGGCCAAACAGCACTAAGTGATTTTCCCAGGGTCAGACAGCTACTTGTCTGAGGCCACATTTGAACTCAGTTCTCCTGATTCTAAGCCCAATTTCCTATCCGTCACACCACCTAGTTGCCCTAGTCTATAGTTAAAGAAATACACAAATATATCAAATATATGATATGGAAAGTCTTCAACATTTTTGCTTTAAAATTAACTTCACACTTAATGAGAATAATAGAGTATAAAAACATATACCCAGATTCCCACTATGCTCAATTTTCTGGAACAGCACAGAAAAAAAATAAACTTAAAAAGTCCTAGAATTAATATAAACAAAAAAAAATGAGCTAAGAGCCCAAAGTTGAAACAGTGAAAAGGAATGCAATATGGTGGTCAATCTGCCAACAAAAAGGAAGGTTTGCATTCATTAATCACCAGTGATTCTCAGAGGGAAGCACTTTAGACATCAAAGTCAAAAAGCAGGGGAGAAGAGATGGATAAAGGAGGAAAAAACTGACATTAAAGATAAATGTGAGCAATAAAGTGAAAAGAGTAGCAAGGAACAGAAATGGTAGCAGAGGTCATAAGAAGAAATGATGATACCAATGAAAGGCAGACTTCCAGTTGAAATCATTGCCTCACAAAAGTCATTACAGCCTTTCAGATACTAGAAAATAGCTCTCATGTCCCTTTAAGTCTTCTTCTCTAAGCCAATCATACTTAGTTCCTTCAACTCATCTTTCTACAGTATAATTTGTAGACCTAGCCTCTATCTGATACATAGCTATGGTGAAAATACTAACTAAAAAGAGTCCACATACCTGAGAATATTAAGTGCAGGGACAAATAACCAAGTAAATCTTAGTAGTCTCTGAGAACACTGCTGTCTCACCAATAGCACACTGACCTTTAGTAAGCACTAAAGACCTTTAGGACACAAAAAAACAGGGGTCATAGACTTAGCCTAAGGGCAAATAGTCATACCTCATTAATTCCAAAAGTAATCACCCTCTTTCCACAAAATGCAATAATTTCTGTTTATGATGATGGCATCATTAAGGTACAGTCAAATTAGACCTAGTATATTCTTTTGGTTAAGACAGAAAAAATATATATATTACTAATTTTAATTAGTATTTAAGAGATGAAAGTCCATATATGGCAATTACACTTGACCAGAACACAGACAGAAATTACTTTTAAAGTCAAACTTTCTAATCAATGTTATCCTTAGAGGTAGCAGGGAATAATGAAAAAGAAACAGGCATTTCTCTTACAGAAGGCCTGGATTTGGGTCCCAGTTCTCATGCTGTGCTACTGCAGGTACTACAGATACCTAATTTTTCTAAGCCTCTGTTCCCTTATCTCTAAAATGAGGTTAATATGCTTGTTGTGAGGAAAATATACTTTGTAAAATATTATATAAACCTGAATTCAGCATGTTCAAAATTGGAACTAATTCCCTTCCCCTCAAAGCAACTCTTCCCTCCTATAATCTTTCCTATTTTGGTTGAGGATACCAAGATTCCACCTACAGTTCCAAAGTCTCAGGGTCATCTTCAACTCTTCATCATCTTACCCCCCACCACCACCTATATCTAATAAGTTGACAAACCTTCTTAATTCTACTTCCACAGCATCTCTCATAACTTCCCCCTTTTTTTCCAGTTTATTAGTCCACCACTCAAGAGCAGGTTCCAGTCTCCTCCCATCTGGACCACTGTAAAAACCATCACTGGCCTTCCTTCTTTCAATCACTCGCTTCTCTAACCCATCCTCCACTTAGCTTACAAAATTCTCTTTCTGCACTAGCACACGTCTGACCATTCTTTGTTCAAGGACCTATTGCCTATAGGATAAAATAGAAATTCCTCTGCATTCATGCCTTTGCACAGACTGGTTCCTATTGCCTGAAATGCTCTCCCTGTACCTCAGTCTCTTGACATCCCTTCCTCCTTTCCTCTACTCAAAACTGAGCTCAACTACTCTATCCTAGAGAAGTAGTTTCCCTCAGTTATAGTGTTTTCCCACCAAAAAAAAAAAAACTATTTTGTATTTACTTTGTATACATTTTGCATTACTTCTCTGTGTCCATATCATCCCTTTCCCCAGTACAATGACTTTCTTTGTATCCTGAGAACTTAAGCACAGTTACCTAACACATAGTAGGCCCTTAATAGATGCCTGTTGAATTGAATTGACATGTAAAAACATGAACAATCATCTTCCAGCCTACCTCTCCATTCTTATTTCACAATTCTACCCCTCTTACTCTCTCTAGGCCAGCCATTGCATCTAAACTCTGCATTCTATCTTCCACCTCTGTGATTTCTCACAAGCTATCCACACTTGGAGTGCCCTTCCTCCTGACTCCTACTTCTTAGGATCCTGAGCTTCTTTCAAGTCAAAACCAAGGTGCCCCTCCCTTCCTATGGGAAGCCTTTCCTAATTCTCTGAACTATTATTGTCCTCTCCCTCCTCAAATTATCTTTTCTTTTTCAAACTGTTGACATGATATATCTCCAGGGGCATGATGGTAAATGTTTAACAGTTGGCTCACCAACACACACACACACTCACACATACACACAGAGTCTATCTATCTATCTCTGTCTCTCTCTTAAGTTTAATTTGGATATTAACATTTTCTCCACCACTTTCTTAGGTCTCGACAATGAACAAAACAATAAAGGACTGATTTGTAGCAGTTTGCCAATTTCCAATATGAAAATGCTCATACTGAAAATTGAACACTCAGCCAGATGGTTCTAGGCTGGCTCCTGAACATCCCTGAGTCACCAATTAGTTCTTTGACAGCCGAGGCTACTCACAGTTTGGTTCTGCGTATCCCCAGCGCCCAGCCCAGTGCCTTGAATGTAGCAGCTGCTTAACAAATGTTTGTTGGATCATATGCAGTTGCTGTTATTGCTAAGATCAATATAAAGCCTAAAACTTGTTTTTCATATAGCATTTCAGAACATAAAGTTTCAATGTTTAATGCAAGTAGGACGTGAAGAGAAAATGAGAGGAAAGGAAAAAAACAGCTGTTTTGTTTTGTTTTGTTTTAAGAGATACATATTACCAGTTGGTTGGGAATTTGGACATAGGAATAGCTAACATTTCTTCTTATTTGAAAAGAAATAATCATCATTGCCCAAAAAATTGAGATCTAGACTAATTTAATCTAGTTTATTGATCCCATAAATTAAATAGGATGTCATAGAGCCAATATTTTCATGGGTCAAATGTGCCTTTCTCCAGTATCTAAAACTGAATAGAAATGACAGCGACTTGCCCTCGGATGTTTCTTATCAGAATTTCCCAGTGCATTCCTCCTCTGAATTACAGGGCCAATCCTCGGAACTTTAATTTTGACAATGTGGGAAACGCTATGCTGGCATTGTTTGAAGTTCTTTCCTTGAAAGGCTGGGTGGAAGTACGGGATGTTATTATTCATCGTGTGGGGCCGGTAAGCAAGCACGTCGAATCCTTTGAACGCTTCAAGAGCTGCTTTCATTTGCTTTGATGAATCACCATACTTTCCATTTATGCAGATCCATGGAATCTATATTCATGTTTTTGTATTCCTGGGTTGCATGATTGGACTGACCCTCTTTGTTGGAGTAGTCATTGCTAATTTCAATGAAAACAAGGTAAGAATTCTTCATTTGAATACCAAGGGGTAACACATTCATTGCTAGCCCTTTACTTTGAAGTATTTTATTATGCACACACTATGAGAACATATTAAACAATAATGTAACTAGTGTAAATAATCTCTATGACTCTTTTACAAATTACCTCATTGCTGTCTTTCAGCCACATTACTTACAAATGCAATTTTCACTAAATTTACACTTTGGGTAGCAGAGTGTTGTTTAATTCCCTGACAATTGACAGCCTATCTCCTATTGTTCAAACTGAAAGGGAGGTGAAAAAGAATTATTAAAACGCTGAGGCTGAAATGAATTCAGTGATTGTATGCAATGTTGCTTTCATAAAATATGAATTGTATGATGTTATGGACCAAATTGGTGCAATCAAAATTTTAGGGGTTGGGGAGAGGAAGGTAGAATTTTCCCCATATGGGTGAAGTTGGTTGATCATATTCTGGCTTCTTTAAAAAAAAGTGTGAATGGAAGATTCCCAATTTTTTACATACATTATATAGGGTAAGTTTTCAGTTCATAATAATTCCAGTGTCAGTTCAAGTTTACAAATACTGAAAAAAACAGCAAGACTGTAATGAATAAGTAAATAAGAATAAATTGGCAAGACTTGTATAAAGCAGATATGTATAGTGGAGTGAGTTCTGGCTTTGGAGTCAAAAGACCCAGGTTCAAATCCCACTCCAGGTACTACTAGCTGCACGACCTTAGGCAAATGGTTTAACCTTGTAGAAACTTAGATTCCTCTTCAGGAAAATGGGGTTCATAACATGTAAGCTATTGATCTCACAGGATTGCTGTGGGAAAAGTGCTTTGCAAAATGAAAAGGATGGTACTGAACATATGATTTCAGTAGTATTCAGAATTCCTACATGAGAAAATTCCTTCTAGCAATACAGACTGGCAGCTTCTCTTCAACTCACAATCTCAGAAAGCTGGCAGGAACATGGAAAGGCTAAGTAACTTGCCTAAGCTTATAATACCTCTACGACCAGCTGTCTCTCCACCAAAGTAAATAAAATTAACTTAGCAAAGCCAGAATTTTCTCTGTTGTGAAACTGCTTGGGCTATCCCCACTTTATTACTGCTGAACAGTAGAGACAAGGAGAACCACATTCTCACACGAGGGCCCTGTAATATATGGTCTGGGACCATTCCTTGTTAGTGAATACCACCCCCCTAATAATCTGATCAGCTTCACTTTTATTCACTTTATTCTTTTGCAATACCCACAGACATAGATTACTGGAATCCTTATCCACTCTCCCAGAAACAGAAAGCTAAGAGATATCCTCCCCTGAGCTCAATCCCAAATGGAAGGTCCTGAAGAAGCTCCCATGTTAAAAAAAATATTTTAACAAAAGGAAGAAGATGGATTAGAGGACTGCAAGAAGGGAATTTCTGAGATAAGACAATCCTAAGAGATTCTCAATTGTGAAAACACAGAAAATTTCAATCTGTAGTGATAATAAATATTACATGTTTTATATATATATACATATATAAATATACATGTACACATACACACACACACACACACACACACACACACACACACACACACCCCATGCAAGAGTGGCCAGATCAGTAGTGATGTAATGGTTCTGATTAGCTAGGGTGACTGCCTTCCACTTACTTGAACAGCTGAGAACATATTACAGATGCAGTCTAAGCATTCATTCTTTGGTTGCTACATGCTTAACAGCTTTTTCTTTGAACTGTGGCTGCATGGTGGGTGTGGTTCATCTAGTACTTATAGGTATTCTTACTTACCATATTTGTCTCGTCTACTCTTTTGCTCACCTGTTTCTGAATAGTAATGGAGAAAATCATGCAATAGTGTTGATCATTTTCACTAAAAGTTAATGTTATCTCAATCTTAAATGGTCTTTCACTGCCATAAGGCAATCCTTTTATTCTTTCCTCATTGATTCTATCACATTCCGGACAACAGTCATTCCAAATCCTCTTCTTTCCTCAAGCATTCTTTCCTTCCTCTTAGCAGAAGACCTTACCTCATACTTGACTGAGAAAATAGAGGTCATTCACTCTGAGCTCACTCTTCTCCACAACTCTACATCTCATATCCGTAGACATCAGCCTGTATTCTTTTACCTTTTAGCCTCTGATGAAAAAGTAATTATGTTCTTTACTAAAAACAATGCCCTCCTGCCTTTAATCACATGTCCTCCCATCTTCTGCCTCATAATCATTCTTTCTCTTGTCATTACAAGTTTTTTTCTTGTTGCCTACAAATATGCCCAGTTGACTCTGTCCTTAAAATCTTCACTTTATCCTACTATCCCCTCCTGCTACTGACCTATATCTCGCTACCATTTCTCATCTAAATTCTAGGGAAAAAATGTCCAATATTCATTGCTTCTACTTTTTCTGCTCTCATTCATTTTGCAGCAGTGATCTTATCACTCAACTTAAATTGTTCTTTCAAAAGTTATCGGTGACCTAATTGCAAGGTCTAATGACCTTTTTTCAATCTTCATCTTGCTCGACCTTACAACAACATTGGACATGATTAGTCATCCACTCAATCTGGTTATTCCTTCCCTTTTAATTTGCATGAGACTGCTCTCATGGTTATCCTTGTAACTGGTTAGTCCTTAGTCATATTTGCTGGATCATCATCCAAGTCCCATTCCCTAACTGTAAGTATACATTAAGGTTCAGTTATGGGCACGCTTGTCTTCTTTGTCTCCATTCCATTTTTAGCAGCTTCATCAGTTCCTTAGGTTCAGTTATCATTTCTTTACCATTTTATAGATTTATTTATTTAACCCTAGTCTCTGTCATATATCACTTCCTTCCAAGTGGATATTTTGAACCAGGAAATCTCTCAAATTCAACATATCCCAAAAAAAGGGATTCATAATTTTTCCACCAAACCCACCACTCTTTCAAGCTCCCCTAGTCCTTTTGAGGACTCCACTACCCTTAACAATAATTCAGGATCTTTTTTAAATATAAAAAAATTTTACTTTCAATTATAAATTCCCTCCTTCTTTCCACTACTCTCTTACCCACTAAGAAGGCAAGAAATATGGTATCCATTATATACATATACATATGTATATATATGAGAAGTCATGCAAAACATAAGTCATGTTATAATGAGAAAAAAAAGAACAATAGAGGAAAAATGTGCTTCAATATGCACATTAGGTCTATTCAGTTTCTCAGTCTTTTTTTTCTTTTAAAGTAGGATTTTTACATTTAATTATTATATAATATTTGGAGGATAATTCACTTTAACATGGAAGGATACCAATGGAACATGTCATTAAGCAAAGCTGGATGACGTCCTCCTCCAGAAAGTTTAAATAAATTGGTTGACAGCAGTTATTCTAAAATAGTTCAATTGCAATGCTATCTGGAGGCAAGGGGAAGGACCAAATGAGATCTCTTTTAGCTGTGTGATTTTCTGACAATTATTTTTGTATAATCAAGTTCAGTCTGCTTAATTTTTCTGTCTTCAAGCCTTGCATCTAAATTCCTTTTGGTTTAAAATACTAACTTTCTTACTCGTTCTCATTCCTTCCATTCTCTTTCCATACACAAATTTAGGGATCCAATTATGACAGAAAATTTCTGCTACAAATGGAATTCTATGAAATCAAAGAATCTCAAAATTGAAAGCTTCCTTCTTTGTCCAATGCCCATCTGAAATGTGAACAAGTGGTTATCCAGCTTCATTTAAAAATGTCCACAGATTGTGAAGTTTAAAAAGCATTTAGGGTTTCCCGTGTCTAGGGTAGAATATGATTCCATTCACATCCAAATGTGACTTGGGAAATAAGCCTTAAGGAACTTCTTGAAGCAAAGTTGAGATAATTTGCTCAGGATCACAAACCTAGGGAGTTTCAAAAGATAGATTTAAACCTAGGTTTTCCTAACTCTAAGCTTACTATTCTCATCACCATACCAAGCCCAGTCTTAAGACTAAATATGCTTTCACATTCTCAGTCTTGAAGTCATCCTTAATTCTTCACTCTCCCTCATGCCACGTATATTATCGATCGCCAAGTCTTATTGATTCTATTCCTACAATATCTCTCACATCTGTTCTCTCCTCTCAATGCACATGGATACTATCCTAATTCAGGCCTTCATTGCCTCTCACCTGCAGTATTGTTGTGGCTTCCTGGCTGGGCCCCTTCCACTAAGTGTCACCCCTCTCCAAACCATACTCTACCCAGCTGCTAAAGTCATGTTCCTAAAGCATATGCCTGATAGTGTTACTCCTCCCACCATGCAAAAAGCTCCAGTGTAACTTCTTCCCTCTATGTTGAAATACAAACTCCTTCATGTGACATAAACACAGGACCAGTCCAGCTCTAGCCTTTCATTTACCTATTATTTCCCATCCTATTCTCTGTGGACACAATTGTCTTTTCTCACATGTGAGAATCCATCTTTTGTTTCGGTGTCTTGCACAAGCTGGAATACATTTTCTTCTCAGCCTCAGAAAATCCCTAATTTCCTTCAAAATTCAGTTCAAATGCCTGTAGCACCAATTCAATAATCACAGCACCTACCACGGCTACGACTATACTGGCATAATTCTGAGTTGCAAAATATAACAGACTCTCCACATAGAAGACAGAACCAAAACATTTATTCAAATACAAGAAAGCCAAATCCTAACACCAGAAAGTCAAATCTATCATAGCAGCAAAGAAATCTATATACAATAACAATGCAGAGGGCACTGCCATCCCCAAGCCTTCCCCTTTCTAGGTTCTTTTCACAAATGAACAGGCATTCCTATGGCTCCTTCCACTCTTTCCCTCAGCTCTAACTGTTCTGATCAACTTCCTCTTGGCTCTGCTCCACCCTTCCTGCTCTACCCATTCAGCAAGCTCCTCCCACCACAGGCTTCATGTGGCTCAAACTCATGTGACTTGGGCTTCCATGTGACTTAAGCAGATCACATGGGCCTATTAATGGTTGGGAAAGATCTTCCCATTAAACAAAAATACATTAACAATACAATGCCATTTTTTGCAAGTAATACTTATAAAAGGAAGCAAGAGATAGCTTCCAAACCAGTAGTGATCTGACTCACAGGTCTCTGCCTCTCTGAACAAGGCACTTGGCCTCTTAATTCTCTAGGCAACTCTCTAAGAATACAAGTTGTAGGCCTGCATTAGTGGAGTGAGTTTCTGCATACAAAATTTCTTTCTATCAACAAAATTATAGGTTCAGTCTATATCATGACTTTAAATATACTTTGGATTTACTCATATATCATTTCTCCAATTGAATTAAACCCAATGAAGGCACACTGCTTTGTTTTAGTCTCTCTATTTCCTTTGGTAAACACATAGTTGGCATTTAAATGCTTGTTTGTTGGTTGATTAATTCCTAGTAGATATGCATGTACCAAAAGAAGAGACATGTTATTCATAGAATCATGAAATATTTGCTGAATGCATTCTGTGGGAAGATACTTTGCTAGTCACCGAGTGATGCCAATATTCCTATGGCACAAAAATGAAGAAGTTGTGATCCTTGTCCCAAGAGGATGTGTGTATAGATGTACATATAGATATAGATATATACGTATACATATGCACATACACATACACATACACATACATATACATATAATGCAAACCAGATTATAAATCCATGAGTGAAATACAAAGGTAATGTCATGAGAGCTGATAGCAGTAGGTTGATCCTGCATGGGCAGAACTAAGAGAATTAATGGAAGTCTTTTTTGAAGGATTTTGAAAGATAAGTAAAACTTCCATCAATGAAGCTAGGGTTATGATGACATTCTGGATACTGCCTGGCATGAGCAAAAGTATGTATTCAGAAAGATTAGGATTGAAAAACAGGCTACATTCAAGAAGAGGAATGTGAGATTAAATTGGAGAGTTAAGATGCAGCCATATTGTAGGGGACCTTGTACTCTAGGCAAAAGAATTTTGTTTTGTTTTTTTTTCTACATGTTATAAAGACCTCCTGAAGGGTGTTTTGGTTTGGTTTTTTTGGGGGGAGGGGGGAGAGTTATGTGATGAGAATGTTGCAGAAGCCATCTACCTGATTCCCATCTTAACAGTATTATAGAATAAAATATTTTTGTTGAGCACACATTCAGGCTGAGTGAGTCACATATATTCAAGCATAGGTTACTAATATTTGAAAAATTAGGACACAATAAACTATCTATAACACAAAAGTTATATTACAAGTTATTATACTTTGCTGATTCAGAAACATTTCTAGATCTTCTAGGATCCTAGAAGAGTCACTATAAATATTCATTGTCAAAATACAGAGTGGCACACATACATTTATGATCAAGAAAATGCCATTTAGGGCAGTTATATGGTGCAGTGAATAGAGCGCCAGCCCTGGAGTCAAGAGGACCTGAGTTCAAATCCAGCCTCAGACACTTAACACAAAAACTAGCCATGTGACCTTGGGCAAGTCCCTTAACCCCAATTGCCCTCCAAAAAGCGAAAAAAAAAGTCGTCTGAGATCATTATTATTTTACTCTGTTAAAACAAAACACAAGAGAGTGGGCCTCATTTTCCCAAGTAAAATAGAAGATAAAGGGAAGTAGAGAAGACCATCTTAGGGCCATGTGAAACAACTTCCATGGGACTCTTAACACAAAATGCTTCATTGTAGAATACAGCTTTAGGGGGCAGCTAGGTGGCGCAGTGAATAGAGCGCCGGCCCTGGAATCAGAAGGACCTGAGTTCGGAGCCAGCCTCTGACACTTAATCCATACAAACAAAAAAACCTAGCCGTGTAACCTTGGGCAAGTTACTTAACCCCAATTGCCCTAAAGGGGCGGCTAGGTGGCGCAGTGAGTAAGAGCGTCGGCCTAGGAGTTTGGATGACTCGAGATCAGATCCGGCCTCAGAAAATGAGCACCCACGCATAAATAATGACTAGCCGTGTAACCTTGAGCAAGTTACTTAACCCCAATTGCTTTAAAAAAAAAAAAAAGAATACAGCTTTAGAACTAGAAGGGACCTTATGAAGACCATCAAGTCTAACCCCTTTTTTTGTAGATGAGGAAACTGAGGCATAGATAAGTTAAATGACTTAAATCATGTAGCTAGTAAATATAAGTAATAGGATTTGAAGTGGGTCTTCTTTACTCCTTCTCTATCACTGTGCACCATGCTGACTTTCATGCACCATGTTGCTTATTCAAAGCACCATGTTCCACATTACTATAGAAATTAGGAGACATGACAAAGAACAAATGAATGAAGCTAAATAAAAAGGCATGTCTGAGGGGAAACAAATTAATAAATAATTAATTTAACCATTATTAACTGTAACTATATTATGTATATATGTATAACTATATTATTAACTATAATATAACTAATATATAGTATATAGCATATAATCATAATTAGATATAATTAGATATTTTATATATAATATAAAACATACTATATCATTATATATAACTATGTTTATATTTAATATATAATATATAAATATATTATTAACTATACAAATATAGGTAGAGTGCTAAAGTATCTGGACTGACCAGAGCCAGAAGGCATAGTAGAAGGGTGGCTTGAGCAGGGTTTTAAAAGGAAATAGAGAGCCAGATGTGTAATCCTGCTTGGAGGAAGCTGAAGTTGGTGGATCTCTTCAGCTCTGGAGAGAGCTAAGTCAGTCAGGTGGCTTTACTAAGTTCATCATAAATAAACTGAGTACTCAACAATGGCAGGGGTACCAGGATGCCCAAGGAGGGAAAAACTGGATCAGACCAAAGCACCTGTGCTAATCCAAATGGGACTGGCCAATGAGTGATTTCTTAACATCCAAACTGAATGAGAATAAAAAAAAAAACAAATTTTGGGGTAGCTAGGTGGCACAGTGAATAGAGCACCAGCCCTAGAGTCAGAAGGACCCGAATTCAAATCTGGCCTCAGACATTTAACACAAAAACTAGCCATGTGACCTTGGGCAAGTCACTTAACCCCAGTTGCCTTCCAAAAAGTAAAAATAAATAAATAAATAAATTTAAATTTCTTTTTAAAGCAAAGAAAAGAGGGTACTTGGGAGAATCATAAATCATAACTGGAAAAGACCTTATGGTGCATTGTGTTTAGCTTTCTAATTTTACATATGAGGAAACTGAGGCAAAGACAGATTAAGTGACTTGCCCATAGTAAGCAACTATCTGAGGCAAGGATCTGAGCTCAGGTCTTCCTGATTCCAAGTCTAGTGCATGATCCACTATGCCATGTACAACATTCCAAGTAGAGAAAAAAGCTTTGTGAAGATTCAGAGATGGGAAGGGGAGGAGGACAGGAAGATTACAGAGAAAGGAGAAGAGAGGATATTAAACCTCTAGTCAAGTGCATGCTGAAAACAATTAGATCTGCTTTGTAGCCTCGATAAATTCTCCTTTGCAGCAAATATCTAAATCACCTCTAGTCTACCCCTTAAGTTTTAAAAATGAAAATATAAATTGTTAGATAAGTCTTCCCTGGTGGTGGATAAACAGGGTTCCATATATATTCTCTCTCCTCTGTCAGGTAATCAATGCAAGACGTATGAAACGGGAAGATGGGGAATAATGTGAGCACTGGGAGCAATGCTTTTTATGATTCAGAATTAGGCAGAACAGGAAAGAGAGTCCCTTATGTCTTTAAAAAATGGTTCTTCTTAAGCAAATTATGTCTTTTTCAAAGCTTCCGAAATCAGTCCTTGTTCATTTGCTATTCAAGTGTTTTCTGGTTGGTGTAATACTAAGGATTAGCCATGAGGTGCACAGTCAAGGAAGTTAGCTCAAATCCTAACTCTGATACTAGTTATGACCCCAGTCTTTCAGCCTCAGTTTCCTCAACTGTAAAATTAGGGCATTTGACTCAATTGCCTCTAAGTTCCCTTCCAGACTTATACTCTTATGATTTGTGTGTATGTGTATGTACATACACACACACACATATATACACATGTATATGTGTGTACATGCACACATGCATATACACACAGATATATACATGTTATATATAATTGTGAGTGTGTGTGTATTCCTATGATTTGTGCGTGTATATGTAGATGTGTATACTCATGTATATATACACACATATACATATGTTGTATATAATTATGAGTGTATGTATATATGTGTGTATGTTTATATGTATACACACATCTATATATACAGATCTCTGTCAGTATTAGGAAAGTTCAGTTGTTCATTCGTGCCCAACTCTTTGTGACCCCATTTGGGGTTTTCTCAGCAAAGACATTAGAATCATTTGTCATTTCTTTCTCCAGCTCATTTTATAGATGAGAAAACTGAGGCAAACAAGGTTAAGTGATTTGCCCAGGGTCACACCGCTAGTAAGTGTCTGGGGCCGTATTTGAGCTCAGGAAGTCTTCCTGACTCTGGGCTCAGCACTCTATGCACTGTACCAACTAGCCTTAAATCACTGAATGGGTGTTGCCTCAGACAAACTGAGACCTGGGAAAGACCTTAGCTTAGAAAGGCCAAAGCCTCCCACTGCATCTGAGGTCATCTTCAGTCATCCTGACCTATATCTTGACACTGGACTCTTATGATTGGAGGAGAGAATGAGGCTGATGGCTTTGTACAGTTCTGCCTCACTTAAGTCCAATTCACTTGTAAGTCAAGACATAACTCTCCTGATATCATTGGTCCTCTTCAATAATGGAGGACAAATAACAAAAATATTAGGGCAGCTAGGTAGCTCAATGGCTAGAGTGCTGGGCCTGGAGTCATGAAGACTTATCTGGCCTCCTACACTTATTAGCTGTGTGACCCTGGGCAAGTAATTTAACCCTGTTTGCCTCAGTTTCCTCATCTGTAAAATGAGCTGGAGAAGGAAATGGCAAACCACTCCAGTATCTGCCAAGAAAACCCCAAAATGAAGTTATGAAGAGATGGATATGATTGAACAACAACAAAAATAAATGTCAAAATTAGATAGTTATAGCTGTATTCTGTCCTACCTAAATCTGAACCCTTCCAGCAAGTGACTTCTGCTGGAAAACCAGCATGCCGCTGACTACAATGACTCTTGGGAAGTGTTTCCATACTTTGGGTCATTAGAGGCTGCTAATTGGACCTGGAAAAAGGTAAACTTGAGCTCAAATTTAGCCTCAGATACTTACTAGTCAGTCAATGAGCATTTATTAAGTGCCTACTGTATAGCAGGCATTGTGCTAAGCACTAGAGATACTAAAACAGGCCAAAAACTAACAAACAAGAAACCAGAGTTTCTGCTTTCACTTAGGTATATAACCCTGGGCAAATCGCTCCATCTGCTTTTCTCAGTTTCCTCATTTATAAAATTGAAATAATAATAGCACCTACTTCCCAAGTTTGTTGTAAAAATGAATATTTATTTATTATTATATAAATAATATTTACAAGTTGTTCTGCAAACCTTTAAGCACTATTTAAATGCTAGTTACCGCTATTGTTATTGTTATTATTAGTAGTATGTGTCTCTCTACAACTTATACCCATTGTCCCAATTTCTATAAATACATTCAACATTCACCAAATATTTATTAAAGGTATGTCATGTGCAAGGCACTATTCTAGAAACTAGGGATACAAAGGCAAAAAAACAAAACAGCTTGTGCCTTTAAAGCATTTACATTCTAAAGGATTATAGATATAGAGCTAGAAGGGACCTCAGAAACCATCTAGTATAAAAGGAAAGGTAATTTTATGAATGAAGGAGATTAAGTGACTTATGCAAGGTCTCACAGGCTGTAAGTCTTAGAGATAGTATTTAACTATTAAGGCAAGAGTTCATCTCTCATCATCTCCTGTGGCATGACTATCAAAAAGTATAAGATAAAGACTAGAGTGAGGGAGTGAGGGCATAAGGTAAAGATTCAAGAACCCAAAAACAAGGCTCTTTGATAAAGGAATAAGGGCTGGAGGAGGAGAGAGGGATCAAGGAAGGCTTCCCTGAATTAAGCCTTGGACAAAGATGAGAATTCTTATCTTCATAAGGAGAAAGGAGCTAGCTAGAGAGAGAGAAATGAGTCTCCCAGATGAATTTTTGGACATAAGAGGTGGATTGTTGAGTCCAGGAAAAACAAATAACCCTATTTGACTGGAAAACAGCGTTGATGAAGGGCAGTGATAGGAAACAGGACTGTCTGGGTATCTAAAGATTTTTTTTTGTTTTATCTTAGAAGCAATAGGGATTCACTGATAGTTTTTGAATAGAGGAGTGACATGGTCAAACATGTACCTCATGAAGATTACTTTGGGAGCTGGGTAAAAGGTGGATTGGAAAGTCAAGAAACTGATAGCGAAAAGAATCATTAGGAAGGTCTTAAAGTGGTCTGGGTGAGCTGGGTTCAGTGGAGAGAAAAAGGTGTATATGAAAACATCCTGAAAGTAGAACCAGTAGGACTTGGAAACACTGACTATAGAGGGAAAGGGAAGATCCAATGATGCCTTCAAGATTATACATCTGGATGACCTGAAGATGGTAGTATCTTCCATGGGGAGGGGAACTTTGGAAAATTGAGTGGATTTACAGAAGAAATAGATGAGTTTATTTGGGGACATATTTAGTTTGAAGCATTATCAGAACATCCAGGTAGAAACCCTGAGCAAGTATTTGAAGATATGACCCTGTAGCTTGGTATACAGATGTGGGTATCATTTGTTCAGAGGTGATTACTTAACCATCCATTACTTAATGGGGGCATCTACCCTCAGTTTTAGAAAAGCAAAGCAAATCCCACATGCTTATAATAGCTCTCCAAATGCATGTCCCTCATTTTCCAGTACTCTAGCAAGTATCACTGACAATGGCTTAGTGACTATAAACCACTAGTTCTTTTATCTAGGATATAGTTCAGTGAATTGTGTTGCTTGTATTCATTGATGCCAGCTAAATGTCTTCCCCTCTAGAAATTTAGGCCATAGGGTCCTAACTGTCCTTTTTCTGAACCCTATAAAACCATTCTCCCCAAATCTAGAGTGTATATCAGGTTGTGCCCAGATTATCTCTCTCTCCAGATTTTTATTCTAGTGAGCTTCCCATTCCTCTTTATCTAAATCCCCCCCAATGTCATTAATATTTGTGTTCTTTTAAATTTGAAAACAAAGACATCATTCAAAATAAAAAAGCAACCATAGGCCCGATTTGTTTTATCTTGTGATAAATAGAATCCCTACAAGTATTCTCTCATTCTACACATGATAGAAATCTGGATTTTTGTTCCCAGCCAGTATCTAAGGGACCTTTTGCTCTGGAATCTGAACAGTGATACTTGTGCCAAAAATCCTCTCTATAGCCAAAGGGAAGCAACTCCCCCCTCATCCTCACAGGGGATCATTCACTTTGCTGAACTTACTCATGAACCAGAGAACAGTGTCCTCTTCCCTGTGAGCATTCCATTGTCAAGAAATCTCCTCCCTCCACGTCCTTTTTTCCTCTTTCTCCCATTTTCCCTGCCAACAAACAGAAGAGGCGTTTTCAGTCCCTGGTGGGTCTGGTTAGAAGCACTTTCCTGCAGGGTCAGTAATAAGAAAAATGAATTTTTGAAATAATTTAAGCATTTTCACTTAGCCAAGTGCTCTATAAGTGGCATAAACAAATCTAAGTATTTTACCAGACCATTTGCTGATTTAATTAGGACATTGGTGCATAAGTGAATGAACTTTTTAAATCTACTACACTATCTGTATCACTGAGAAAGGAAATAGAGTACAGTAGGAAGATCATTGGAATTGAAGTCAGAACACTAACTACCCATGCAACCTTGGCCAAGTTACTTAACTTCTCAGGACGGTTTTCCTTATCTATAAACTGGTAATAGTAATTGTATTTCCTATTGCTCATTTTTATTGTTAGGGTTAAATGAGTTTATGCATGTGAAATTCTTTTGCAGGCATGAACTTCTATGTCAATATTACCCTGTATCATATAAATATATACATATAGCATTTGAAAAACATGACCATACATTTTCACACAGTAGGAAACCCAGAGGTCTTCCCAAGGAGAGCATCTAGGATGGTGAAGAGACTGGATATTGCCATATAAGGATCAATGAAAGAACTAAGAATATTTAGCCTGGAGAAGAGAAGCCAGGGAACATAGAGAGTATCCCAAAAATCTTAGTACAATTGTCATCTTAAATAGCTATATTAACTGGCTTCAAGCATTTAAAGGGTTGCCCCATGGAAGAGGGATTACACTTGTTCTGCTTAGACCCAGAGAACATCTCTTGGAGCAATGCAGGGACAATGAAGAGAGGCAAATTTAGGTTTGAAATAAGGAAAAAAATCACTACTAATGATATCCAAAAGTAGGATGGTTTGTTTCTGAAGGCAATGGGTTTCCCTTTACTAGAATCCTTCACACAAGAAGTGGTTGACCCTTGTCAGCGATATTGTAGAGAATTCTTTGTTAGACAAGATAGCCTCTGAAATCCCTTCCACCTTTGAGATTCTGTGATTTTGTGATGGTAACCAGCATGGCATAGGGATGTTGTGGTTTTGTTGTTGTTCAGTCATTTTTAAGTCATGTCTGATTCTTTGTGACCCCATTTGGGGTTTTCTTGACTAAGATACTGCAGTGGTTTTCCACTTCCTTCTTCAGCTCTTTTTCCAGATGAGGAATCTGAGGCAAACAGAATTAAGTGACTTGTCCAGAGTTGCACAGCTAGTATCTGAAACCAGATTTGAATTCAGGAACAGGAATCTTCCTGACTCCTAGCCCATCATTCTATCCACTGTGCCACCTAACTGGGGTAGGAGAGTCCATAAACCATGGCATATGAGGAATATTTGAAGAAAATTAGTATGGTTAGTCTCAAAAAGAGAAGACATAGAAGGAACATCAATGAGTCACTCGGTAAATTTTTATTCAATGCCTAACATATGCCAGTGTTAGTTATTGGAGATACAAAATAAAACTGAAAAGGTCCCTACCCACAGGGAGCTTAACATTCTATTGACAATGCCACTCATTTATTTTTTTTTTTTTTGCTTTTTTTTTTGGTTGGGGGAGGGAAGAGCAATTGGGGTTAAGTGACTTGCCCAAGGTCACACAGCTAGTAAGTGTTAAGTGTCTGAGGCCGGATTTGACAGGTCCTCCTGACCCCAGGGCTGGTGCTTTATTCACTACACCACCCAGTCGCCCCAACAATGCCACTCTTAAGGAGCTCACAGGCAAACCACAACATACAGATAAGATACATAAGTTGGAGATATTCAACAAGAAATGGACAGTTATCCCTTCTACATCACAAAGGTGACAGGCCCTGCAATCTGGAAAATTCGGTCAAAATTTTTGACCCTTCCTTTGTATGGGAGAAGAAGTCTGAAAACTTGTGTTAAGTATTTGGTCATAGACTGTCATTTACTGGCCTTTGTGTGTCATCTGTGGCTTCCACAAAACTCCCCCTTTAATTTCTCACACTGACCTGTGATATGTCAAATTCACAATGGGGAAAATTGTGATATGGAAGGAATAACTGTACTACCGTTATGGGGTATCAGGACAAGTCTCTTGTAGAAGTCGATTTTAGCTGAGACTCAAAGGAAGCCAGAGATACCAAGAGGCAGAGATGACAAGGGACAGGGGATTGGAGGCATAGGCGACAGCCAGTGAAAATGTACAGTCAGGAGATAGAGCCTATATTTTCATCTTCATATAACTCAGTGTCCAATCTCTTTTTTTTAAGTGCTGATGGTGATTATAGAATATCTGAAATGATATATTTAAATTATTTCATTTGTCAGGTGTTTTTAAGGTCATTTGGCTTTCTTGGGCCTCACTTTCTTCAAATGTAAAGAGAAAATAGAGGAAAGAATAGACCTAATGACTTCTAAGGTTTCTTATGACTCCAAAATGAGGGTCCAATGATCTCTCATCCAACCTCCTCATTTTAAAGATGAGGAAATTGAGGCTCAGAGAGGTAGGATTACTTGGCCAATGTCACATAATGAATCAGTGGCAGAGTCAGGATTCTGACTCCAACTCCACTGTCCTCACCCAGACCACTTGGAGCATTTCTTTCCATGGCCCAGAGCTGTTTGCTCTTGGTGCATGGTGGCCCAGCAGTTTTAAGTCTTAGTAAGAACTGTTCCCTTCTACTGAGAAAGCGTATTTACATATTGTCTGAAAGAAAGAAGAGAAAAATAATAATAATAAAAATAACAATAGTAACAACTGACATTTGAATGTTTGTTTAGGAGTGGTAGAGTGGTATACTGGATAGAGAGCTAGCCTTGTAGCCATGAAGACCAAGGTGCAAATCCCACCCATGATACACTTTGGCTGTATGACCCTAGGCAAGACAAAATTTTCATAGAAGGTGCCAACCTGCATTAGTAGAGCAAGTTTCCTATGCTAATAAAAGCATAGCTCTAAAAAAAAAAAAAGCATAGACCTAGTCCTTATCCCTCTGTAGCAAGGGTTCTTAAATTTTTTGTGTGTCATGGACCCCTTGCAGTCAAGGGAAGCCTGTGAGTTCCTTCTCAGAATAATGGAGTTAAATAATTTAAGGAAATGCTAAATTTCCCTTCATTTTTAGTGGAAATCAAGATGTGCTTTTTTGACCATCCAAGTGCATGGACCTTTGTGAATCTGTGAACCCCAGTTTAAATGCTCTTGCTTTATTGGTGATTTAACATTTGCAAAGCACTTTGTACAAATATCTTTGTACAAATAAGATAATAACTTATTTGATCTTCACAGCAACCAAGTAAGGTAGTTACTAAAAGTATTATTATCCCCATTTTATAGGTGAGAAAACTGAGTCTCATGGATGTTAATTAACTAATGTTAATTAATTTTGTTACGTTAATTAATTAATCAAGGTTATGCAACCAGTAAGTGTCAGAGGAAGGCAGAATTTGAACCCAACTGTCTCTGCTCACTTAAAGCAGCAAAAATGTAGAGAAAAGAAGGGAGGGAATGGACTATACAGTGGCATGAATGTAGTGTTGGCTCTGATAACTTATAAATATTTCCTGGTAAGAAATCACAACCAATTAGCGTTTTTTTCCAGAATTTAATCACTACATTCTAAGTGGCTGAATGTCAGAGACCAAATATTCTTCCTTTTCACATATCCCATAGTATTTAGGACAAAACAGCTCAATGTTTCCTGAGTGAATGGATGAGTAACCACTCCTCAAGTATCTCCAACCTTGCATATCTTTGCCTTTCATTAAATGAACTGGAGTTAAAGGGAAAACTTTGTTTTTCTGATTCCTCAAAATGTGTTGGGTGGGTTTATTTTGTTTTGTCTCCACCACCTTCAATCTGCTTGCACCTAAATATGACAATTTTCTAATAAAAGAATTTGCTATATAAATCATTCTGCTGTTTATTAGAGGATGTGACAGGATTCAGTGCATTGGTTCCCTCCTCACCAGTCCTTTGTCTCATCACCTGATGTCTCTTCCTTATGCTTATTAAGACTGCACATTTTCAGGACAATGGGAAGATAGGAGGGACAGAAAAATACTTTCACAAGCTAAAGTAATAATAGCAAGCCATTATTTTGCTGCAGTGTCTTCTGCAATGAAACAGAATAAAAACTAGCTGCTATTTAAATAGGTATTCCCTCCCTTTGTTTGATTCAAGCAAGTAGAAAATCAAATCTAAAACTAACGTTTTCCACCTCTGGCTACGCTAGATCTACACAGAGCAATAAGTCTGCTCACTGAGTAGGGTCGTCAAGCCAAAGTGTCGACTTTGGGACTGCACTCGAGGTGAGGGAGAGAAACTCTGACCCTGTTTACCCAAGTGCCCCTATGTGGGAAGAAGTGCTTGCCTTTTAAAGCTCCAAAAAGCAGCACTCATGTGTATGTGTGTGTATATGTGTGTGTGTGTGTGTGTGTGTGTGTGTGTGTTTTGTCTTATGATGATCACATTTGGGATGTTCTGGGTTTAGATGACAAAAGGCTTTTTATGCTTTCCTTTGTTTATTAAGGGAACGGCGTTACTGACTGTAGATCAGAGAAGATGGGAAGATCTGAAAAGCAGACTGAAGATAGCACAACCTCTTCATCTCCCACCTCGCCCGGGTATCAAAGATGCTCTGATTTCATTCATGTTGGGCACTAGTGTTCATGATTCCCCAGGAGTCTAAGATTTAAATTAAAATAATAATCGTGAGGCCACTAGGAGGTTGTGCATAAGTTAATGTAGAAACAGCCATCTAACCACAGATCTCTGCATAAGGCTATTAAAACTAGCCACCCAAAGGTTGTGCTTCAGTGCTTTTAGGATAAGCCTTAATGAAAAAAAATGAATTTTTAAATAAAATATATTTGTGCTTGCCTTTTAATAAGGCAAGGGAAATATATTAACCTGACAGAAGTGTGACTGTCCTCTCAGTACTAAAGGCTTCATGCAGTTGTTGTTTTTAAATATTCAAAGTTAGATTAGAACTGTAGCAAGAAAAAAAAATGTTGAATGTCTTGAGATGATCATTATAGAAAATGAAAAACAAGAAAGCAAATGTGACCCAGGACTAAAATGCCCTTGGAAAAAAATCCTTCTTTTGCAGATAATGATGGTTTTAGAGCTAAAATGTATGACATTACCCAGCATCCCTTTTTTAAGAGGACTATTGCCGTGCTAGTCCTGGCTCAATCTGTGCTGCTGTCAGTCAAGGTACATTTCTTGTTGTGTTTTTTTTTATATTTTGTTTCACACTATGCATTTGCAAATTATTTTTTCATTCACCCATCTAGCTGAGAATGTATCAAGCTGCCATCCTTGTCTAAACATAAGCTCTGCCATATTAAAAAAAAAATAAGCTTCACCTAATAGGGAGGAGAAAAATCATCTTTAGGAATCGCATGGCTAAATGGTGTTTCTTTTCCTATTTCAGTGGGATGTTGCAGACCCAGTGACTGTTCCTTTAGCAACAATGTCTGTTGTGTTCACCTTCATTTTTGTCCTGGAGGTATGGTAAAAGGCTTAAGACTCTCTAAGTGGTTTCTGCTCCTTTTCTGTTATTCACTTTCATTGGGTATAGATGATGGAATCAGAATGTGAGCGCCATAAGGGGCATGCCATCAAACCCCCTCATTTTTACAGATGAAGGAGCTTCAGTTGCTCAGGAGAGAACCTCTGTGATTCCCCCAAGTGGCAGGGCTAGGATTTGAATTCAGATTCTCTGATTCTAAATCTAGCTCTCTTTCCCCTCTACCACACCATCTCCCCTCATTTCATCCTTTTAAAGATGCAAGCTTTAAATGAAAATGGAAGTTTTCATTTCATTATTTTAAGAGAATTGCTTTTGAAAACACATCATTAGAACATCTCTTTTTTAAAAAATGGTGGCCTCCATTTGCATAATGAATGCTCTCTTTTCCTTTTCCAACTGCCAAGACACCACTGTGGACTGCTGTGCCTGAGCTGTGGCAGCGTTAGTGATGTCAGCTCAAGTATTTAGAGCTAGCTGCACAATCAGTGATTTAGGGTATTCAGAATACAGCAAAAAGAGCTGACTCATGGGTTTGCTCTTGACAGAGCCAGGATTACCTTAAAATACATGTTGGATGCACAATCACTCTTCAATGCAACTTTTTTAAGACCCTGGAATTTATATTTCATAAATGTGTGGTACTTGATGTTTCTTATTCCTATGGATGCTTTCCTTGAGGAAGCAAAATATGCTGCTGTCTAAATTAGCGGAGGGGAAAAGAGTATGGAGGAATGACTCTTGCCATTAATGTAATTTATAGCTCATTCAATTTCTAATGAGTTATAAATTTTGTAAAACAACTCACATGATAATCTCTTAATAATAATGTTTATTAATAATAAAAAAAATCAATCACATTACCTGTCTTCGTTGTTTGCCAGGTGACAATGAAGATTATCGCCATGTCCCCTGCTGGCTTCTGGCAGAGCCGAAGAAATCGATATGACCTCTTGGTGACTTCCCTTGGGGTCATCTGGGTGATACTTCATTTTGCACTGCTTGTAAGATCCCCACTAGCAA
This sequence comes from Gymnobelideus leadbeateri, assembly GCA_011680675.1. Lineage (NCBI taxonomy): Eukaryota > Metazoa > Chordata > Mammalia > Diprotodontia > Petauridae > Gymnobelideus > Gymnobelideus leadbeateri. The sequence continues at coordinate 451 of WOXC01007139.1, read as the reverse complement.
TAATACTCTTGCTTATTATAATTAAAGTCAATCCCAGATTAGATCTGCAGATGGAGAAAAGCATAGGTAGGGAAGAGGCACTGGGTGATTCAGAAACTGCTTTCTTTGTCTTTGGAATGCACATACACACCCTCCCACTCAGTGGCAGTGGCATGGCCTGCATAGTCTATGACAAGAAAGAACCCATGCATCTGCAAGCAAGAACGGACTCTATTAAGAAAATGCTATGTTGGTGATAGGCATCATGCTGCCTTGCTATAGAAGCAGAGATCTCCCAGGATGAGCTGTCACAGCCCCTAGGCACCAGCAGCTTTCCTCTGAACCCAATTCTCACTGTTGTTTGCATGTGCAAAAAAAGGATCCTGCAAATTTGCTTAGTACTTCAGTGGATGGAGAAGAACAATCAATTGTTTTGTTTTGTTTTCCTTCCAATGTATGCTCTCTCACACAC
>WOXC01007138.1:665000-749456 GCA_011680675.1 Gymnobelideus leadbeateri | reverse complement strand
ATGGCAATAGGTATATAGGGTGTGTGTGTGTGTGTGTGTGTGTGTGTGTGTGTGTGTGTGTGTGTGTGTGTGTGTGTGTGTGTGTGTGTGTGCCTGTGTGTGTGTACTATATATATATATATATATACATACATACATATATACATATAAAATATGGTACAGAGGTGGAAAAAGTAAGACTTAGCAGCTGATTGATCTTGAAACTGAGGGAGGTATTGTATTGGAATGGAATATGCACAAGACTACTATTTGCTAGTCAGGTTTCCAGTCTCCACTCTGACATTAACCTGCTAAGTGACCTCGAACAAGGTCTCTCTGGGAGTCTCCCATCTGTAAAATTAGAGGACTGGATTAGATAACATTTAAACCTGTTAGGTGGCGAAGTATTTGGAGTCAGGAAGACTCATCTTCCTGAGTTCAAATCTAACTTCAGACACTTATTAGCTGTGTGATCTTGAACAAGTCACTTTACTCCATTTGCCTCAGTTTTCTCATCTGTAAAATGAGCTGGAGAAGGAAATGGCAAACCACTCCAGTATCTTTGCCAAGACAACCCCAAATAGGGCCACAAAGAGTCAAACACAACTGAAACAGATCCCTTCCAGCTCTAACATTATGTTAGTCAAAGATAATTCTGAGATTCTGATCCCAGGTGCCTGGAAAAAATAGTGCCATTAATAGAAATAGGGAAGCCAGAAAGAAAAGCTGATTTGGATTAGATTTCCCAAGAATCCTCTACTTCAACTCTCTATTCTAGGCAAATTGATATTTATTGTCATCCCCCAAATATGACTTGGGAATTCTGCCACTGCACATTTATTTATGTGTGCTGTCACCTTCTCCCCACCTTACACAGAACCCTTTTAATCTATTAAAATCTTACCCCTCCTTGAAGTCCTACCTCAACTCTCATCTCTTCCACAAAATCTTTCCTGCTCCACCTACAGGAAAAAAGTCTTTTTCCCTCTTCTGAACTCCTATAGCACTCTTGGCTGTAATATTCATACCACCCAACAAATATGGCCTCATAGGATGCTTTTTTAAAATGTATACATATCAACTCTACAGTTATATTTCAGGCTATAGGATGATGGGATGTTACACAGCATCTTAAACATGGTGGTGGTACTGCTATTACTACCACTCCTACCACCACCAGCATTTATATAGCACTTTAACGTTTGCAAAGCACTTTACAAATATTACTCCATTTTATCCTCATAACAACTCTGGGAGATATGTGCTATTATTATCTTCATTTTACAAATAAGGAAACTGAAGCAGACAAAAGTTAAATGACTTGCCCAGGGTCACCGATTTATTAAGTATCTGAGGAGCTAAATTCAAGTCTTTCTAACCTGACTGAGTAGGTCCAGCATTCCTACTGATAAAGGTAGTTCACTATTGTTGATGATAAACATAATTATGATGATGATGATGACAACAACAAAAAGGATAAAGGAAGGCACCTCAATTTAAAATAAGAAAACAATCTTCCTCAAGGTACCTTTTAATATTTTCTGTCTAGTTTCAAACTATTTAAAAGACTGAAGGACTGCACTTTGGACAGAAGTTGGAAACAAGGAAACCTTTATGTAATTCCGGATTTTAAAATGTTCTCCTTTTCTTCCACCTTGAAATGGGTATTATATTATAAGAAAGATATTTTCTATTACAAAATATGAAGTCCTTAAAAGGTAGAAAATTTAATATATAACCTTATTAGTCTCCTGCAAATAGACTTTAGAAACTGGTTTATTGGGAACATCAAGATTGTCTTTCAGCTTTCTGTTGTTAATTTTGATTCTACATTTACTTTTCCAAATTGCTTTCATTACAGCTCAGGGTGTTCTCAGGCATAGACATATAAGAATTGAGTTAATATTATAGGTGGATAATTTCTTGCTACAAAGAATTGCTTCTTTAAAATTATTGCAAAATTCTGCCTAGTTTATTGGATATAATGCTGAACAGAATATGAAGAGATATGGATAAATTTCTGCATTCTGCTATAAATTGAAATTGAAATGCTTAAGGTTATAAAATACACTGCCCTTCATATATGAAGATAACACTAATAGGCCCACCATCAGCAGGGTATTCATTATGTCAGAGGCTCACAGAATCATAGGGTTTAGAGCTGAAGGATTCTTAAAGATTATCTAGTTCAAACCTTTTGTTTCAGAGATGAAGAAAATGAGATCTAGAGGGCTTTAAGTGGCTTCCTCAATATTATTCAGCTTGCAAGTTGCACAGTCAAGATTTAGTTGTTCCACAAACATTATTGAGAATTTTTATGAACATAACAACATTGAAGTGTGAGCCTAAGGATATATATAAAGATAACAAGAGGAGACCACTGCCTTCAAGGAACTCACAGTCTAGAAGGGAAGACAAAGCAAGTACACAAATAATGAAAGTATACAGCAGAGCATGATATACACATGAGAAACGGGGTGTCATAAAGCTTGAGTAAAGTTTTAAGCTATTAAAGCTTAAAATAAATATAGTAAATTAATTCTAAATATATAAATAATTTATTATTGCATATGCAAATATTTCAAATATACTAAAAAATAAGTAGCTATTTAAACTATTAAAGCTTAATATTGCACTAGGACTTTTATGACATCTTGCCTAAACAAAGTGCTATTACTGAGCACTGGAAGGGAATAGTAAAGAAGTATAAGGACGTGTTCCCTGTAGCCAGGAAGCATGGGTATTTAATTATAAAGACTAGAGATATACAGATGAAGTATTTAAAAATTAGATGATGACATACCAAAATGAGTGATGGTCATAATAAGCACAGTAGGAAGTCTTTCTCTGCCTCTCTTGTGACCAATATAACCTATCTGTGAGCAAGCATTGTAGTCAAAGGGCCCCTAGGGGGCTCAGTGGAGAGAGCACTGTGCTTAAATCAGGAAGACTTGCCTTCATGGGCAAGTCACTTAACCCTTTGCCTCAGTTTCCTCATCTGTAAAATGAACCGGAGAAGGAAATGGCAAACTACTCTAATATCTTTACCAAGAAAACCCTAAATGGGGTCACAAGTTGGACACAACTGAAAAACAACATGACTGTCAATTTAATAAACATTAAGTGCCTACTATGTGCCAGATATCATGCTAAGTGTGGGGATATTAAGAAAGGCAAAAGACAGTCCCTGCTTTCAAGGAGCTAATAGTCTAATGAAAGCAAACAACTTATATAATTAAGACAAAGATAAGATAAATTGGAGAAAAACAGAGAGAAGGAACTAGAATTAAAGAAAAGACTAAAGGGGAAAACTAAAATCTTCATATAGAAGGTGGGATTTTAGTTGGGACTTGAAGGAAGATAGGGAAGCCTATGATGAGGAAGGAGAGAATTCTAGGTATGGGAAAATAGAAAGTGAACATGTCCAGAGTTAGGAAATAGAGTATTTTGTAGGAAGAACAGGAAGGAGTCATTGGAATCAATGAGTAAGTAGGAAGTAAGGTATAAGAAGACTGGAAAGAGGCAAGTTACAAAGGGTTTTAAAAAGCTAAAGAGGATTTTATATTTGACCCCAGAGGTAAAGGGAAACAATTGGAGTTTACTGAATAAGAGAAGAACATGGTCAGATTTGGGCTCCAAAAAGATTGATTTGACAGCCGAATGGAGAATAGACTGGACTGAGGGTGGGTGAAACTAATCAACAAATTATTGCAATAGTCCAGGCATGAGGCAATGTAGGCCTGCACCACAGTGTCAGAGGAAAGAAAAAGGTATATTTGAAAGATGTCAAGAAGGTAACTGGATATGGGGAGAGGGGGAATGAGAGAGAGTAAGAAGTTGAAGATAACACCTAGGCTGCAAGCCGAAGAGTGGTACCTTCAAAAGTAATAGGGAAGTTAGGAAGGTGGGGAGAATTTTAGGGGAAAGAATGAATTTAGTTTTTAACATGTTGAGTTTTTAAGATGTCTACAGAACATCCAATTTGAGATGTCTAACAGACAGCTGGAGAAGCAAGATAAGAGCTTAGCAGGGAGGGTAGGGCTGGAGAAGTGAAGATGAGAATCATCAGCTTGGAGACGTTAACTAAATCCACAGGCACTAATGAAATCACCAAACAAGGGGAAGAGGGCTCAAGACAGTACTGCGAAACACCCGCCATTAATGTGGGCATGTCCTCAGCAAAGAACCAGCAAGGGAGACTGAGGAGTTATCAGCTAAGTAGAGGAGAACCAGAAGAGAGAAGAATCAAGAAAACCCAGAGAGAAGAGAGTATCAAGAAGAGGGTAACTGACAGCGTTAAAGACTGCAGGGAGATCAAGAAGGATGTGGTTTGAAAAGACGCCATTAGATTTGTCAAATAAGAGCTTGTTAGTAACTTTGGGGAGAGTAGTTTCAGTTGAATGACAAAGTCAGAAGCCAGCCTATAGTTAAGAAGAGAGAGTGAGAGGAAAGAAGGTATAGACACTAGTTACAGATGGCTTTCTCAAGTTTAGCCACAAATGAGAGAAGAGATACGGGATGATAGCTAGCAAAGATGGATGGACCAAGTGACAGTTTTTAAGAATGGGGGTAACACAAGCATGTTTGTAGGTAGTAGGGATGTAGCTAGTAGACAAGTATAGTAGTCTGTGTCCATAAAACAGAACCAAATCATGAGGTGATCAAACCCATGAACCTGGCTACATTAGATTCATACTAATGAGTTAAATGCTCATAGCTATTTAAGATCATGCAATCTTGGGGCGGCTAGGTGGCGCAGTGAGTAGAGTGCTGGCCCTGGAGTCAGAAGGACCTGAGTTCGGATCCGGCCTCAGACACTTAACACACACACAAAAACAAACACACACAAAAAACAAACCTAGCCGTGTGACCTTGGGCAAGTAACTTAACCCCAACTGCCCTACCAAAAAAAAAAATCATGCAATCTTTCTTTGTGCCTCAGTTTCCCCTCTAAAATATAAAAGTTTTCACTATCAACTCTATATACTATTTTTATTTAAATGTTTTAAAGAAGAACTTAAAAACCCTAACTCCCTCAGGAAACAGTATTACATAACAGTCATTTGGATCTATAGTCATTTTGAGGATCAGAGAATGCACTAATGCATAAAGAAAGTTCTAAAGAACTGTTAAAAAAAAGTTTACTTTAGAATAACGGGCAAAATAATACAATGGAGAGAGTACTGGATTGGAAGTCAGAGGATCTGGTTCAAAGAATTATATAGCCTAGGCTTACATTGTTAATCAGGTCAGTAGTTCTAAGACATTTAAGTTTTCTCATGAATTTGGGAAGAAATTAAAGTTGCACTGGACAAAATTCAGAGGCACAGTCTCTTCCCTACCTTCCAACTAAAAAGAGTTGAAAGGGATTAGGTTCTTTTATCAATTTGAAGAGTTGTCAATGATAAGATTAAAGGGCAATTGCCCTTGGTTTACAGGTATCTAAGAGTCACTTCCCTATAAGGAGGTGGACATGATCACAGAGGATATAAATGATTCCTGTGACTGAATCTACCTTTAGATGATTGGCTTACTGGGACTCAGAGGAATGGGCTCTTTGTGGACTATATAAGCAAGCTAACAGATCAGCTCTCTTTCTCTTGCTTTCTGTGAGAAGACAGTCCAGCACAAAGAGGAGTACACTTGTGTTCAGGGGTAATGTGGAGGGGAGGGAGGGTGTCTGCTCATGTGATATTTTTCTCCTTGGGAGCAGTTGGTGGTAGCTAGTGGCAGAAGCATATGGCAGAGTTAGATGTGCTTACATAGTGTCTGAAAACAGCTCACCAACAATGTTTGTGGAGGAGGAGGAATTTTGAATTCCCCAGACAACATGATTCTAGAATCTAGCGAAGGAAACTTTTCTCTTTTTTTTCTAAATAACACTTTATTTTCGTTTTAAATGATATCTTATTTTTCCCCAATCACATGTAAAAACAACTTTTAACTTTTTTTTTTTAGTTTTGAGTTCCAAATTCTATCCCTCTGTCCCTTGCTTTCCCCCTCCCTGAGACAATAAGTAATCTGATATAGGTTAGACATGGGCAATCATGTAAGACATTTCTATATTACTCATTTTGTGCAAGAAAACTCAAACAAACAAAAAGAAAGTAAAAAAACAGTATGCTTTGGTCTGTATTCAGATGACACCATTTCTTTCTCTGGAAGCCGACAGCATTTTTCATCGTAAGTCCTTTGGGATTATCTCGAATCACTGTATTTCTGAGAATAGCTAAATCATTCACAGTTCTTCAACATACAATACAGCTATCCTTTCCACATCGCAACTTTCTCCATCTCAGTTTCAATAAGAAATTAAAAGGGAATTTTGGGGGAGTTTTGCAGAACCCACAGACAGCAAGTGAAGGTCAGCAGGTTGTGTAATATCATTATTAATATTAGATATTAATTAAATATTAATATTAAAGTTTGCAAAAAGAACACGAAAGCCAAAAGACAATATTCAAAGGCTAGAAATGTCTTTTGTTATATATGCAGTATATTTAGCACTATTCTCAAATTTGTTTCATTTTTTAAAATTTACATATTTACTTTGTTTTTTAAAATTTCTTTTTCATATGGTATTTTAACTTAACATTGACCTATGTTATGACTAAATACTTAACCCAAATTTTACAATAAGGTACTATATGCCTCCCATAAAAGAAAAAAAAATCAGTCTTTTCTCTGGTATAAGGGGAGGGCCAAAAAATTTTAGAAGCATTTTTCAGATCACGGGGCAATGTGGAAGGGATAACTCTATTGCTGTTCCTGTGTCAAACATTCTCCTATATTACTCACTTCACTTTCCTGTTAGATTTTCCTTTTTTTTTTTTCTGAAATCATCCAGCTTGTCATTTCTTCTTTTTTATTAATTAATTAATTTTTAGTTTTCAACATTTACTTTCACAAGATTTTGAGTTCCAAATTTTCTCCCCAACTCTCCCCTCCCTCCACCACAAGACAGCATGCATTCTGATTACCCCTTCCTCCAATTGGCCCTCCGTTCTATCACCACCACCGCCTTCTCTTATCCCCTTCCCCTCTATTTTCTTGTAGGGTAAGATAGATTTCTATACCCCACTGCCTGTATGTCTTATTTCCCAGCTGCATGTGATAACAATTTTTAACATTCATTTTTAAAACACTGAATTCCACATTCTCTCCCTTCCTCCCTCCCCACCCACCCCCACTGAGAAGGCAAGCAATTCAATATAGGTTATACATGTGTAGCCATACATACATACATACATACACTTCCATAACAGTCATGTTGTGAAAGACTAACTATATTTCCCTCCATCCTATCCCACCCCCCCTTTATTCTATTCTCCCTTTTGACCCTGTCCGTCCTCAAAAGTGTACACTTCTGATTACCCCCCACCATTTGCCCTCCCTTCTATCATCCCTCCCCTTTATTCCCTACTTCCCTATAGGGTAAGATAGATTTTCATACCCAATTGAGTGTATATGTTATTCCCTAAAGCCAAATCCAATGAGAGTAAGGTTTACTCATTTCCTCTCACCTCCCCCTCTTCCCCTCCATTGCAAAAGCTTTTCTTGCCTCTTTTATGCGAGATAATTTTCCCCATTCTATTTCTTCCTTTCTCCTTCTCTCAGTATATTCCTCTCTCACGCCTTAATTTTTTTTTTAGATATCATCCCTTCATATTCAATTCGCCCTGTACCCTCTGTATGTGTCTATGTCTATGTCTATGTCTATATCTGTGTCTGTGTCTGTCTATGTCTATTCCCTCCAACTATCCAAATACTGAGAAAGGTCTCATGAGTTACAAATATCATCTTTCCATGTAGTAATGTAAACAGTTCAACTTCATTAAGTACCTTATAATTCCTCTTTCCTATTTACATTTTCATGCTTCTCTTGAGTCTTGTATCTGAAAGTCAAATTTTCCATTCAGCTTTGGTCTTTCCATCAAGAAATCTTGAAAGTCCTCTATTTCACTGAATATGTATTTTTTCCCCTGAAGTATTATACTTAGTTTTGTTGGATAGGTGATTCTTTGGTTTTAATCCTAGCTCCTTTGACCTCATATGCCAAGCCCTCCAATCCCTTAAAATTTAGAAGCTGCTAGATCTTGTGTTATCCTTATTGTTGTTATATAGGAGTATAAATTTTTAAGATCTTCCCTGCCCCTAGGTTAAGTGCACCTGGATGGAGCCTGTGGTGCCAGACTTGTTTTTCAGGAACACCCACACCTTGGTTTGTGATTGGGCAGTGGGTCAAGAGGGTTGTTACATTCTCTAACCTAGGAGAAGGCTACATAATCCCTGATGTGAGACTTTGTTTTGGGGCTCACTTTGAGAAGTTTGTGTGACCAGATGAGACTCTGGGCAACTGTTGTCGAGCCCCCCAGCTTTGAAAATGCAGATGTTGATGCTTCCCTCTCTGGTAACTGTGATTAGGTATGTATGTAATGGTCAAGACAGTTGGAGGCCTGTCTGTTTGATATGTTTTTCTGTTTTCTTGTAACTTCTGTCTGTATACTCTGAGGTTCAGGGTGCTTTTTCCCCTGAACAAGGTAAATGATGTATTTGATTGATTAAAGCAAGATTGTTAACCCATTTTGAGTTGCTTTCCTTTAGAAAAGCAGATCTAAGAACCTGTGTTGGCAGCCACCCTGGGGATGCTGGGGTGCTTGCCACTATAATTGTGTTTCCACAATACTTAAATTGTTTCTTTCTGACTGCTTGCAATATTTTCTCCTTGTCCTGGGAACTCTGGAATTTGGTTATAATATTCCTAGGAGTTTTCCCTTTTGGGATCTCTTTCAGGAGGTAGATTCTTTCCATTTCTATCTTATCCTCTGGTTCTAGAATATCAAGACAGTTTTCCTTGATAATTTCTTGAAAGACGATGTCCAGGATCTTTTTTGTTCATGGTTTTCAAATGGTCCAATAATTTTTAAATTTTCTCTCCTGGATCTATTTTCTAAGTCAGTTGTTTTTCCAATGAAATATTTCACATTGTCTTTTATTTTTTTATTCTTTTGGTTTTGTTTTATAATTTCTTGATTTCTCGTAAAGTCATTAGCTCCCATTTTCTCCATTATAATTTTTAAGGAATTATTTTTTTAGTGAGGTTTTGGACTTCCTTTTCCATTGGCCAATTTTGCTTTTTGAGGCATTCTTCTCCTCATTGGCTCTTTGAACCTCTTTTGCCAATAGGGTTAGTCTATTTTTTTTTTTAGAGCAATTGGGGTTAAGTAACTTGCTCAAGGTTACACAGCTATTCATTATTTGTGTGTGGGTGCTCATTTTCTGAGGCCAGATTCGATCTCAGGTCATCCCAACTCCGAGGCCGGCGCTCTTACTCACTGCACCACCTAGTCGCCCCTAGTCTATTTTTTAAGGTGTTATTTTTCTTCAGTATTTTTTTGGGTCTCCTTTAGCAAGCTGTTAACTCATTTTTCATTATTTTCTTGCGTCACTCTTATTTCTCTTCCCAATTTTTCTTCTACTTCTCTTGATTTTCAAAATCCATTTTGAGCTGTTCCATGGTGTACAACCAATTCATATTTTTCTTGGAGGCTTTTTATGTAGGAGCTTTAACTTTGTTGTCTTCTTCTAGTTGTATGTTTTGATATTTCTTTGTCACCAAAGTAAGATTCAATAGTTTGATTTTTTCCCCCACTGTTTGCTCATTTTCCCAGCTAATTACTTGACTTTTGAGCTCTTTGTCAAGATAGGTCTCTACTTCTATTGGGGAAGGAATGGGGCAGGGAGGTGTATAGTCCCAAGCTTCAGGGGTTTTGTGCAGCTGTTTCTGAGATACTACTAGGGACCTGTAAATTTTCAGTTCTTTCAAGGTTGTATGATCAAAGGAGAGGTCTTTACTCCTCTCCTGTTCTGTGCTCTGGTCTATGAGTGACCTCAAGCACTCTTTTCTGACTTGGAACTATGAGGAGGATTCCCTCTCCACTGCTGCCATAAACTCTGTCACACCAGCATTTGTCCTCACCCCAAGACCGCCACCCAGACTGCAACCCAGATCTAATCACGGGCAAAGCAAAAGAATCCTGCCTCAGCACCAGCAAAGAGATCCCTGCAACCTCCCTCTAATTAGTTGCTGGAACCCCCACCCTCTGTGGGCCAAGAGCTCCAGAAACAGCAGCTACTGCTGCCACCACCATTGCCACCCCTGCAGGGCAGGACTTTGCTCCTCTCTCACAGGGGTCCAACACTGACCTTCCAAATTGTCCTTGGCATTTTGGAGTTAAGAAGTCTGGAAACTAGGGGCGGCTAGGTGGCGCAGTGAATAGAGTGCCGGCCCTGGAGTCAGAAGGACCTGAGTTCGGAGCGGCCTCCGACACTTAATCCACACAAACAAAAACCTAGCCATGTAACCTTGGGCAAGTTACTTAACCCCGATTGCCCTAAAGGGGCGGCTAGGTGGCGCAGTGAGTAAGAGCGCCGGCCTCGGAGTTGGGATGACCCGAGATCAGATCCGGCCTCAGAAAATGAGCACCCACGCATAAACAATGACTAGCCGTGTAACCTTGAGCAAGTTACTTAACCCCAATTGCTTTAAAAAAAAAAAAAAGAAGTCTGGAAACTGCTACAGCTGCCAGTGATTCAGAGCCCTGATGCCTGCTCTGGCCTGTCTGTGCCAGTGTAGGGCCCAAGCTGGACTGCACTCCTCTCCCAGCCCCATGCAACAGACTTTTCCTGGTTGTCTTGGGCTGGAAATTTGTTTCATTCTGTCATTTTATGGGTTTTGCTGCTCCAGAATTTATCATTTTTACAGGTATTTGGAGGGGTTTGGGGGAGAGTTCAAGCAAGTCCCTGTTTTTACTACACCATCTTGTCTCCACCCAGCTTGCCATTTCGTATAGCACAATAATACTCCATCACAATTGTATGCCACAATTTATTCAGCCATTCTCCAACTGATGAGCATTCCCTCAGTCTCTAATTCTTAGCTACCACAAAAATGTTGCTATAAATATTTTTGTACAAATAGGTTCTTTTGAGAAGGAGGTTTTTCTATATAGCACCAGTTCTGGAATTTGTCTCATAAGTAACATCCATGGGAGTTCCCAAAAACTAGAGTTTTCTTAGTTCAAATATTTTATACAGATAAGGGGATTTCCTGATTCAGTGTGTTTCCTGTAGAAAGAAAAGGTACATTTATACATAATTCTGTGCAGCATCTTCCTTGGACATTACAAATGTGACAGAGGAAGGGAATTTCTTTTTCTGAAGCTTACAGGGTTACATTATGAGTTCAAAAGGAATTGACTGCAGGAGAGAATTTGCTAGAATGTCAAAGTGTTGCTTCAATAGTAACTTCAAATTTACTTCCCAGGTTGGGGGTCAATGCTTTATTTCAGTGCTTTACATACTTTCTACAGCTATTTATGTACTTTTGTAAGCCCTTTGTATTTTATTTTATTTTTGCTTTTTGGAGGGCAATTGGGGTTAAGTAACTTGCCCAAGGTCACACGGCTATGTTTTTGTTTGTGTGGATTAAGTGTCAGAGGCCGGAACTGAACTCAGGTCCTTCTGACTCCAGGGCCGATGCTCTACTCACTGCACCACCTAGCTGCCCCTTTGCCCTTTGTATTTTATATATTTTCTGTGGAGTGAAATAATGGCTCTCCTGCACTTAATTTGCATTTACCACCTTGAGTGCTTATAGAAAAGCTGGAGATCCCTTTTCCCCATATCTGGGGTGATCTGGATTGAGAAATACTATCAATATAGTATTTTTCTGATCTTTTGAGAAGATTTTTTCAGAGATTTTTCTGAAGAAACTCCAGGGAGAGGTGATAAGCCAAAAAAGAAAAAATGACCCTTTGAGAGTAGCTCCTCAGGAATGGACTTGGGGAAGGAGGTAGGGCAGTCTCAGATCCAAGGCAAATCATAACGTGTAGGCCTCTCACCCCTACATTTTCATCCAGGAGAAATATAAATAAAGTAAATGCCAAGTGAAGCCTTGAAGGGAAAAAGGGAAGATAACAACAAGAGGACAAATATATAAGCTAAAAATGAGAAAAGACAGAAAGAAAAAAGGGAAGGGGGGAGAGGGAGAGAGAGTGTGTATATAAGATGTTAGAACTTGGCCCTTCACTCCCTTTACACGGGAATTGATACCTGCACATATCCAATTCCAAGAAAACACTTTAATGAAATGATATTATAGAAGAAATTAGCTATAAATGCTATAAATACATCACTGACCAAATGATGCAATAGTAATACTTTCTGACTTCATGATAGTTGAAATTATTTTGAAATTACACCAGTCAGGGCACCATTATATGGAACAAGTCTGTATGGGTTGCCAGTCTTTTTTTTGATAGTACCAACTGCTAAGTACTTCCTTTTCCCCATTCCCCAACATGCTTCCCCCCTCATCACAGATTCAGTCACCTTGTTCCATAAACAGTATATCTCTTTCTTAGGAAAAACAATATAGTATGGTGTAAAGAGAGTTGCATTTGGTGTCCAAGGCTTAGGGTTTGCACCTTGCTTCCACCACTTAACCACCTGTAAGATTTTGGACCATCCACTCAATCTCTTTCAACCCAAAATGCCTGGCTGTAAGTTGGAAGGAGTTGGACTAGATGACCTCAAAGGTCCCTTCTACTATAATCCATGTGGTCCTTCTTCCTCTTCCCCTCCAAAAAGCAAAGGTCCCAGGACAATCACCCCAATTTTCTAGAGAGAATTCTAACCAAAAGATATATATATACACACACACATATATAATACCTTTTAATGTCACCATGGCAACCAAGAAATTGAGAAAACTGCTCTTTAGAGTTTCCTGAAAACAATTTTACATGAATATTAATAGCCCTAAAAGGTCAATAGTCTTTTTTTTTAATAACCTCTACTTTCCAAGAAAAACCTATCAGAAAAAGATAATCCTGTTAAACGATATATCTCATACTCATGATATGGATGCAAAACCCTTTCAGTAGGCAACCTCTCACAAAAAAGCAATAGAGAGAGAACTAAGTTTGCTCCAAAGCTCCTGCAATCACAATAGGGTCACCTCCACATCCCAAAAGACACTAAACTTTGACTGTGGCAGACTTTGCCAATGTTCACAATGGCACAGTAGTTAGAACTGCTCCACTGTAACCACATAATTGTGGAGTATTCCAAGCTAGGACAGAAATAGATGTTAAATATTTATCATTATAGTCTGCAATCACCCTCTTCCAATCAGATAAAGCTAGGAAGGGTCCTGTGTCAGGGAAATGGACCTAAGTTTTGTCAACACAACTCAAGTCTAAATTGCTGGGTGTAGAAAAACTGGTACCTTCCCCCCTGGGTGACACTGTCTTCCATCCTCCCTCTCTACTGACAGAGAAGCAGCAGAGGCAGTTTAAAAAAAAAAAAAGCACTAGCTTGGGGGTATAGATACTCTCCAACAGGAAGCCTTCCCCAACCCCTCTTAATTCCAGTGCCTTCTCTCAGTTAATTATTGCCTATTTATCTGGTATATAGCTTGTTTTATCTATATTTGTTTGCATGTTGTATCCCCCATTAGACTGTAAGTTCCTCAAGGGTAGGGACTGTTTTTTGCCTTTTAATACAGTGTCAACCACATAGTAGGAGCTTCATAAATGGTTCTTGATTGATGTTATAGTCTTAACCCTCCAATAATTTGCTGAGTACATCTTATTAACTTGGTTTACCTTTCTAATCTTAATTGTCCTCTACTGCAAAATAAGGGAATTGGACTAGAATTTGATGTAAATGCTATCTCCACAATATAAAGCTTAGGATCAGGGGATTTATAGCTGGAAGGATCCTTGGAAATCATCTCCAACCCCCTCATTTTATTCCTTAAAGTATATTTTATTGACAATTTTTGTTTTTATATTGCTTACATTTCTCCCCACATTCCTTTCTGAATTGGTAATTTATGGAATTATGAAATGGGGCTGGGTATTTGCCAGGAAAGACCAAAATGATAGTGGGCAACGGGACTGTAAGCACACTTTAATAAGGCAGAGCAAGTAGGGGTAAATGGTACAAAAAGTACAAAGGGAAATGGTAAAAACAGGTAGAGATTCAAGCAGGACAGGTGGTAGGGTGGTGAAGGAAGGCAAGCAGTGTTAGGAAGATGATGAGGAGGAGGGAGAGAGGCAGAAAGGATCACTCACATAACCATGGATTAGCCCAGGAGCCCTGGGCAACATGCCCTCTTTAGACATGGGGAAGTGCTCAGGGGGCACGAGTTTGAGGTCTCATTTTAATAGGATTTTGAGGGCGACAGACTAACTTTTATCTATGCCATCTTGGGGCTGGCTCATTAACATATCCAAAATCATCTCAAAGTTGTCAGTTAAACTTTTAAAGTTACAGTTAACATATGCACATCTTGTTAAAATTATCAGCACCTTCTACTGTCTCTGTGCTCATGTCTGGTCCCTATGTGTCTGATGTGGGGGAGGGGCCCCTTTCTCTTGGTTCTACACCCTGCCTCCCCATGGCTGGTTTGTGTTTCTACCTTCTTACTTCTCTGTCCCAGGCCTCCACTGAACTATGAGTTTACCCCTTCCCTCTACAGGCACAAGTCTCCCCTACCTCCCTCCCTTCCTCAAGTCAGCAGGCAAATTTGCATTGTAAAAATCGCTTTAAGAAGAGGTCTGGGAAGGGTCCACCTAAGCAAGAACTCCTATAAAATACAATTTGCAAATTGTGCCCCTTTGATCCTTGGGATAGTTTGTCTGTGACTTCTAGGTTCCCCTCTGCAATTATACTTGCTGCTACTGCTTCTTTATACTGGCTACTTAAAAACTTACTTACTATACCAAGCAGATATCAGAGGGACCAGAACAATATACAATTTTAATACACTTGTCTTCCTATTTTCCAGTGAGATATCTCAAAGGAAAAAGAAAAGAGAAAGAAAAAAAGCTCAGAAAAACAAATACTGAAAAAGTCTGATGCTGAATTCAGTATTCCAGACCAATGGACCCCTACTTTTACAAAGAAGCAGGTGGAGGTGTCTTTTCGTATTTTCTTTGGAACGAAGCTTAGTCATTATAATTTTGCAATATTCAATTTCAATGACTCTGCTGTAATTCTCTCCATTGACATTAGTGTAGGAAAATCATTTCAGTGGCTGAATGGAGAATGCTTTGGAATAAAGAGAGACTTCAGAGAGGCAGACCCACCAACAGATTATTATAATCACACAACCATTCTGACTGGGTCCACCTCAAATTTATATTACATAATTCACTGGGCCTTCACTGCTGCTAGGTAATCCTACTGTACTTTCCCTATCAAGTTACTATCCCCCTCTCCAAAGCAATTCTTCCAAACCTTCTCATTCTCTCTCAAGGCTCCCATGGTTCCCCTGCTCCCCCACTCTCTCTTCTTCTCTCTTCCTCATCTTCCATCACTCTTTGTGCTTTCTGCCACTATGTCCTCCTTCACCCTGTCTCACATGAAGAAATGGCCTTATTCCTTAACCCCTCTACTTGTTTAAGTGATTCCATTCCATCCTGTCTCCTCCAACAGATTACTGCCTCTGCCTTCCCCACTCTCACTTATTTTCAAGCTCTCCGTGTCTGCTAGTCCTTTCCCTTTTGCCTATGAACATCCCCATGTCTCCCCTATCTTGAAAAAAGCCCTAACTTGCTCCTTCCATCCCCACTCATCATGATCCTAGTTCTCTCCTGTCCTGTGAAGCTGAACTACTCAAAAGGGCTATCTCTAGCAGACTCCTTCACCTGTCCTCCTCTCTTCTTAACTCCTTAAAATCTGGCTTCCAACCTTGTCCCACCAAAACTGATCTCTCCAAAGTCACTGATGATCTCTGAGGTGCCAAATCCAATGCCTCTTCTCCATCCTCATTCTCCTGGACTTCGGGGTTCCCTCCTGGGACCCCTTATCTTCTCCCTCTATACTGCTTCACTTGATGATCTCATCAGCTCCCATGGACTGAATCACCATCTCTATACTCATGGTTCTCAAGTCTACCTGTCCTGCCCCAGATTCTCTGCTGATCTTCAATCTGGCATCTCCAACTACTATTCAGACCAATTAGATATCGACACATCCAAAATGGAATTCATTGTCTTTTCCCCTGAACCCTGTCCCCCCAACTAGGAATCATCCTTGACTCCTCACTATCTCACCTCCCATATCCAATCTGTTACCAAGGCCTGGCAATTTTACCTTTGCAACATCTCTCCAATACATGCCATTCTCTCCTCTGACGCTGATACTTCTCTAGTGCAGGCCCTCATCACCTCACACCTTGATTCTTCCATTAGCTACTGGTAGGTCTACCTGCCTCAAGTCTCTCTCTACTCCAATCCATCCTCCATTCAGCCAGTAAAGTGATTTTCCTGAAGCACAGGTCTGATCATGTCACATTCCGCCTCTCTCCCCACCCCCAATAAACTCCAGTGGCTTCCTTTTGCCCATAAGATTAAATACAAAATGCTGTTTGGCTTTCAAATCCCTTAATAATGCAGACCCCTCCTACTTTTTCAGTCTTTGTACTTCTTATTCCCTGACACATGCTTTTCAATCCAGTGATGTTGGCCTTCTGACCATTCCATGAACAATTACAACTCCAGAGGACTATGACAAAGTATGCTACTCACCTCATGAAAGGCAGGAGATGAACCGAAGATGCAGAATACAACATTCATTTACAAACATGGAGTTTGTTTTGCTTGACTATGCAAAGGCTTTGTTTTTTTTTTCTTTTCAACACTTGGGTGGAAAAGAAAGGAAGACAAGGTATGGGGTAGCAAAAATAAAAAGCAAAAGAATAATGGGAATCAATGAAACATCTTTCTTTTTTTTCAATGAACAGAAAGGAACAGAAGTAAGGTCAAAAAAAATTATAGAAAAGTTTTTAAAGCTATATATTGAATTTATTATATATTAAAATATATACATTATACAAAATAGACATTCACAATTCCATGTATAATCCTCTTCTGTTACAATGTATATAAAATATAGCATTTATATAGTGCTTTTAAGTTTGCAAAGTGCATTACATGTGTAATCAACCTTATGAGGAAGATGCTATTATTATCCCCATTTACTAGAGATTAAGTAACCAGCCCAGGACCACTCAGCTAGAAAGTGTCTGGGACAGGATTTAAACTCAGTTCTTCCTGACTCCAAGTCCAATATTCTATAGCCTATGCCACCTAGATACTTATAGAAATGCCCATTTTATTTTGTATTTGTTAAGTTCATAATGAAAATAAAATAATTTTGTTTAAAAAGTGACTAAATAATATAATTCCACAGTCTACCCTGTTAGTTCAGTTGCATAACTTCCTTCAGGTCCACACAGTTCCACTACAAACTACAATCTTTTTCTGGCTATCAATGACTTCATGTTCTGCTCTTTCCATTGCAGAAATCTTAATAAGTGTCACTAGCTATTCTCAACAAGGTCAAATCCCACCACATTTTCAAAGCTAAAATTATTTTCAGCTGTTGGTGTATTACATTGGCTTTTTAAACTAATAATTCCTCACACTATTACAGTATCAAATGTGATAAAATAAAGCTAGTGCTTTTTTACCTTTCCTTACCATATACATGCATTAGTGCTAAGACGTTCTCATTATACTAATCACTGAGTCCTCTCCAGCTCTAAATACTATGATACCAAGTCACACTGTAAGAAACAAGTATTTTCATATACTATATTGCACAATGGAAAGTCTTTGTACTCTCACAGGGGGCATTTTCAATTTTATCTCAGTTTTTCAGAGGACAAATTGCACCAAAATTATTTCAGATGGTTACCTTAGACTACTTGCCTAGAGAAGCTACACAATTTTAGATAGGCTGCATAACACATCCCTTATTCTCCTGTCTACTTATCCATTGTGATCAGTGTTAGGATAGGTCTTCCCAAAGGGGCAGGGGAAGCAAGAGAGGGAAAATTCTACTCTAGATGTTCTATATAGCTTTCTCAGTCTTTTCCATTTGCCATTTTCATTCTGATTCTATTTATGATTGCTCTCAACTCCTACTCTAGGATATTCTCAAGATTCACCTTGAAGAGAATAAAGTGTCTAGGAGGCAGATATAGAGACTGAAGAGTATTTTCAGATCTAGAAAAGAATCTTAAATATCACACTTAACCTCACCCTAAATAAAGCTGATACCTCTAAAGAAGAGGCTCCCAAACTTATTTTGCCTACTTCCTCCTTTTCAAAAACAAAATAAAAATTCTCAGCACTGCCGGGGAAATCTACTTTCTTTAACCCTTTAATGGTTTATTTGTATCATTTCAAAAATATGTTTAAAAAAATTTTTAGAAAAGATGCATCTTAAAATTTTGTTTGTTTTATATTTTTTGCTTTTTGGAGAGGGGAGGTAGGGCCATTGGGGTTAAGTGACTTGCCCAAGGTCTCACAGCTAGTTTTTGTGTTAAATGTCTGAGGCCGGATTTGAACTCAGGTCCTCCTGACTCCAGGGCCAGTGCTCTATTCACTGCACCACCTAGCCACCCTGATGCATCTTAAATTCAATAATTTATTGTAAAATTGGGGGGGGGGGTTGCTGCACTGAAATTTTGATGATGCAATATTACATCATGTAACCATATAGTATTGTACTGTAAACATGTCATTACAGGCACATCTTCCTGCCAATGCATTCTAGACTTACCAACGATGCCCAACATACTCGTTTGCCAATACTCGTTTGTTAAGACCTGTTGGCAGACTTGGCCAGGTTAAAACTGGCACTCTGTGCGTTTATTTGGAAAATAACGTGATCACTATGACTTTAACTGTTACACAGCAGAAGCATGTGCGGACAGGCTTCCAGAATTTTCTTCTCTTTTCTCCTTACACTCCCACCGCCCTCATCTTTTCATTCAGTGCCTCCCCAATTGCACCTGCAGCTACTGCCACCCCCTTATCATTCTAGCACCCCACAGGGGCGCCCACTTTGGGAACCTCTGCAACAAAGAAGGATAGGCGCCTTCCTTCCTTCCTCCTTCCACCCACCCCCGTCCTTCAAGCTACAGTAAAGATGCTTTAAGTGCCTCTCCAGTCCCAGCTGAGGACCACAAAAGGAAGTAAGATGTTAGAGAGGACTTGGGGAGATCTCATTCTTGGTGAGAAGGGAGAAGTCCTGTAACAGACACCAGAAATACACTTTGTTTTCCTGATTTAAAAAAAATTTAAGTTCTCCTAACACTGAAGGGCTGTCTCTATAAGATATGCTATTAGTTATAGAATTTGGAGCGAGATGGTTACCAAAAGATGGAAAGCTAAGACTTTGACAGGTGAGATGATTCGCTCAAGATCGCACAATAAGTAGGGGAGGATCTGAATGCAGAACCCTTTAGTCTAAATTCAGTTAATTTCTAATACACTGTGGAATGTTAAAGTTGAAAAGCATCATAGGATCAAGGATTCAGAAGGGGGAGGGACTTTATTAATCTAACACCTGCCTTTTACAGTTGAGGCTACTATGACACAAAGAGTTTAATGGATGACCAAGGTCAGAAAGCCAGCAAAATAGCTAGTCCAGAGCTTCTTCTACTAATATCACACTTCCTCCTTTGTTAATAGGTGGGTCTTGACAGATTAAAATAATAAAATAACAAATCCTGAGAAGTGGTCACATGTATTCAAATTCATAATACTAGAAGTTATAATTATTGATCCAATCCATTCAAAACATGCAGAATAAATCTCAATAATGTGACCACTACTCATTATTTGTACTAATCATTGGGTACTACCCATGGCTATATTACAGGAAGATAGGAAATAAAGTTAAGTGACCAACAGTTACTATGGAAAGAGAAAACCAATCTGAGATTCTTGGTTAGATTCTAGGTCCCCAGCAAGTGTTTTATAGAAGTGTATAATGTGGACCAGATCTAAAGGATAAAGGACCTAGAAGCTACAGTGGCAGGTTAATGATGATAACCCACATTTATGTAGCAAAGTGATTACAAAGTTATTGTGGTCACTTTGTTCCAAAGAGACATGAAACTTTGGAGAGGAAAGGGACACCAAAGACAGGCCAGACCATTTCATAACAAAAGGAAATACAGTCTGTCTGAAAGATAAAAAGCTTATCAAATAGATTTGCTTGGGATTCTAGGTTACTTCAGCATCAAGATGGTAGACTAGACATTTTCTCTATCTCCAAGATCTCTCAAGATTCTTTAAAACAGTAATTATGTGTGAAAGATAAAGCAGATTCAGTCATTTCCATGGTCTAAGACACCAAGAATCAAAAAGAAGGTTAAAACAACAACCAGAACCCAGGAATTTATCCTCACTGACCCTGGGCTCACTCAGCACTCCTCTCCCATCTCCCACAACTATGGCAGCAAGGCTACACTAGCAGACCCAAGGACATGACACAGGTTTAAATTAAAACCCACTCTCACACCCCCAGTTCCCCTCCCACCCCACCACATGGACCCTGTCTCCAAGTTGCAGAAATTTTCTCAGGCTTTGACAACCAGCTTTGCCACAGCTTTTCAGGAATAAAAGTCTGCCAGGAACTGCAACCCAGAAGCACCAGTGCTGCAAGGTTCAGAATGGGTGGTGCCAAGTAAAATAAGTTCTGAACTGCCAGCTCTGGGTCAAAGAACTGAGGAACACAGGGAGTGGAACATGTCATCAACACAGCATTCAGTTGGGATCAACCACCCAAAAGTCCTCTGGACAGAAACCTATGCTGGCAAATACTGAATCGGCCAGTGTGGGAGGAGGCTGAGATGTTTTGAGATCCAGCCCCCTAAGGAAACCACAGAGGGGAGAGAATCAGGGGAGAATGAAAGTACCAAAGATTTCAGGAAGCATTAAACTCAAAGATTTTGGACATAAACAAATAGATCTACAGGAAAAAACAGTAACAACAGAAGGAAATATGGTCTCCACGTCTATTAATAAATACTGCAAAATACAGGAAAATAATCCAACACTTGATGAGAAAGAGGACTCTGTGGAATTAGAGAAGAGCATGGAACCATAATACACTGCTCCTGCATGGTTTAAGAGAGAAATGAGAATTATGAGAGCAGAGTATACTGAACAGCAAAAACAATGAAGATAGAAGGCAAACCTCACCAAAGGAACAAAAAAGAGATTAATACATTGAAAAAAAACACACAGAAGTTGGGACAATCTAGAAGAAGAGACAAAAAAAAAAAAAACCACACAGCAATAACATTAAAAGAAAATACACTCACTACACAAGCAAAACATATGGAGGCAACCTTAAGATTATGGTTTTCCCAGAAGAACATAACAGGACAAAAAACTTAACCACATAATACAAGAAATAATAGAAGAAAACTGCCCAGAAATTTCAAGTCACAGATTGCCTCAGAAAACAAAAACAGTGCATGGCTAGGTGGCACAGTGAATAGAGCACTGGCCATGGAGTCAGGAGGACCTGAGTTCAAATCTGCCCTCAGACAACTAACACTTACTAGCTGTGTGACCATGAGCAAGTTACTTAATACATATATGGCCATGTGACCTTGGGCAAGTCACTTAACCCAAACTGCCCTACCTTACTCCCTCTAAAAATAAAAAAAAAAAATTTAAAAAAAAAAATATATATATATTCAAATCACTACAAAAAGAAATGCAATTTTTAAAAAATCCTGAAGTTTGATCTTTCACTCTGCAAATTGGCAAAAAATGACCAAAAAATGGCAATAGATACTGTTGGAGAGGTTATGGAAAGACGCCTGTCTTTCCTAATACATTACACTCTACAATACACTAATACATTGTTGGTGGAGCTATAAAATGGTATAACCATTTTGGAAAGCAATTTGGAATTATGCAAATAAAGTGACTAAAATTTCCTTACCCTTTGAATCAGAAGACTCCATTACTATACTTATACCCCAAGGAAGCCATAGATAAGAAAAATGTCCCCATATACTCCAAAATATTTAAAGCAGCACTTTTTGTGATAGCTAAGAATTGGAAACAAAGTAGATGCCACATCAGTTGAAGAATGGCTAACCCAACTGCAGTACATGAATGTAATGGAATATTACTTTACTATAAGAAATGATGTATGTGATTAATTCAGAGAAGCATGGAAAGATCTATTTGAACTGATGCAGAGTGAAGAAAGCAGAGATAAAAATACACAATAACTACAACAATGTTAAAGGAAAGACATATCACAAAATCAAAAGTAAATGTAACAAAATTATAAAAGATCAAGTGGAGCTCAAATGAAGAGATATGAGAAGACATGCCCAATCTATGCCTTTGTGGAAGGTAGCAGGTCCACAAGTATTTACACACTGTACATATTTTTGGATTTTTTCAATGTATTGATCAGTTGTGTTGACTTGTTTTGCCTCTTAAAAAATACTATTTTTATATGGGATGGCTCTTGGAGGGGGGGAAAAGGAATACATGGTATACTATGGTGATAAGAGAAACAGTATATCAATAAAAATTTTAAAATAGATTGACTTAGAGATTATTAAATAGATTGACCCACATGATTAAAGGTAAAAATGGTGAGGAGTTTGTTGGTATTGCTTGCTGTCCTTTGGTCTGGGTAGAAGAGGGGCCCTTCCCATGGAGATTATGTCATTAGGGATACAGAAATGAGACATTTTAGTGGTGAAACTGAAAAGTTTAGAGGCAAATCTAAGAAAAGCTTTGTCTTGAAGTTTCTAGTAGCAGAGAAGCTCTGGAGTTTTCAATTGAGCTCTGCAGTATGAGTCAATCTGTCAGTACCCTGAATGTGTGATGGGAAGGCTGGGAAATGTGAATTTTATCAGCATTACTGCAAGCCACCAGTAGCCAAACTTCCCTGATTCTGGCATGTCATTTTGTGCATCCCCTGGGATGTCAATCCCTAGGAAGTTTGCCTTGAAGAACCATAAGCATGCCTGTGCTTTCCCTCCTCCTGGACACCTTGTGAGCTATAACCACACTTGGAATCTCCTTGTTGGCTAGGTATAGAGTGAATCTCTTAAGTACAAAACCTTCCTAAGACAGCCTAGGACTATTTCTCTGATATGACACCTGCATGATCATCTCTCCCATCAATCTCAGAGATGGTCTGAGAGTAATAGAAATAAAAAATGCTATATACTAAGTAGACAGAATTCCCTAATATTAGCCTAAGAGAGGTTATATGATATAAGGGAAAGAAAAGTAGATTTGAAGACCTTGGTCTCAGTATCAGCACTTACATTAACTAGCTATGTGATCTTGAGCAAATCACTCTGGACTTCAGTTTTCTCAGCTGTATAATTTGGGGGTCGGACTAAATGATGTCAAAGGTCCTTTTCCAAATAAAATTCTATGATTCTGAATCAGAAGGACTCACAAACACTATTATTTTCCTTGCAATTAATACTGCATAACACTAAATGTGTCCAAGCCTCAGTTTCCCCACTAGTAAAATAAAGATAATATACATCCTACCCCAAAATCACTTCAAGTGTCCAATATAGCAAAATCTTCATTAATTTCAGTTAAAGTGATCAATATTTGTAAGGAATTTCTTAGACTCGTTTGATAAAGACTACTTTAATGATTTATAGGGAAGCAGGAAACAGGCAGACCTGATAGAGGATTAATTTGAGAGCTGTATTACCTTCTAGAAGTAAAAATTTCACAAAGAATAGTTCATGGAATCATACAATTAACAGCAGAAAGATCTGGGAATGATGATTCATTTCTTTAATCCCTTCCACTGGGAGAAAGTGAGACTGGTAGAGCGACTGAGTTCAGGAGCTCTGAGCTTCCATGGGGCTAAAAAAAATCAGACATACGCACCAAGTTCTGCACCAATAATGGTGAGCCCCTAAAAGCAGGCTGTGTAAGGAGGGGCAAACCAGAGCAGGTCAGAAACGGACCAAGCCAAAGCTTCCACACCAATCAGTTCTGGCAGCAGGTGGCACAATAAATAAGCACTAGGGCTGGAGTCAGGAAGATGTTAGTTCACATCTGGCATCAGACACTATACTAGCTGTGTGACCCTGGGCAAGTCACTGCACCTCTGTTTGCCTCAGTTTCCTCAATTATAAAATGGGAGTATTAATAGCACCTAGCTTTCAGGGTGTTGTGAGTTTCAATGACATACTATTTGTAAAAAGTGCTTAGGACAGTGCTGCCTGCCACATAGCAGGAGCTATATAAATGCTTATTCTCTTCCCCTTACCTCACTATGGATTGAGGCCCATGAGTGGATGCTGTATTTCCTAGGAGAACTAAGAAGACCCAGAGAAAGAAAGAAAAGGAAAGAAAAAAAGGAAAATATAAGGAAAGAAAGAAAAGAAAGAGAAAAAAGGAGTTGGAAGAGCCCCCAGAGGCTATTTAATCCAACCCCCTCATTTTGAGTAAGGTTTAGTGATTGACCCAAGGTTACAAAAATAATAAGCATCAGGGGCAGAACTGAACCCAGATCCTCCAATTCTAGAACCAGTATTCCTTCTGTTGTACTCCCTTACCTCGGGTAAATAGAAAGTGAAATGACAAGGCCATACTTTGGACAACTAACTACTGGAGTCAGGGAGAATCCAGTGAAGAGAAACAAGAAGGGTCTATCACTAAGCATGTTTTACATAAACTTTCTAATTTGCCCTAGTGCCTAACAGAGCATTCTAAAGATACTAGAGATGTAATAAAGGTTTGTTGAAAGTTATCTTGGTTATTTTGGTGTGGATTCTGTGGTCTGATTTCTCAATATAAAAAGGATATATGTCATGGGTATGCTGGCAAGCATTTAACAACTGGCTCTCAAAAAATAAAAATAATAATACACAAAAGATACTTTTAAGTTTATATAGATATACATACACACATATACAACACACTTTTAAGTTTGCATATTTTAAGTATATATGCCACACTCTGAAGTTTACATATATACACATATAAATTTATACCATACTTTGACGTTTACACACACACACACACACACTTTTAAGTCTACTCTGCATTAACATTTTCTTCATTATTTTACAAAATCTAGACAATACAAAACAAGTGAATAAATAACCGAAGCCCTAATTTGTAAAATTTGTTGGTTCCTGAGGTATAAATGCTCATACTGAAAATTTAACAATTGGCTCTCCTGACAGATGGCAAGCTGTCTCCAGCACACCACTGGTATGGATCAAAGTTTGCTGCTATGTTTCTGCTTGTGATGAAGAGTATGGAAATTGACTAGAACGCCTAATAAGTCATTTTTGGTTATAAGCAGAACTCTATTGTATGACCCTATGTGAGGAAGGCTATTACACTGTCACCATCAGATTGAAATAAGGTTAAGAACAACTTATACACAGGGAATGTTAAAGGCAGCTACTATTGCTTTTGAACTTTGAAAATGACTATGGCTCCAGCCTGTTAATTGAGTCAGGAAGGTGATTTTTTATATATGGCTACCCCCACAATCCCTCTGGAGACAGCAAGACACAGATGCATGGTAAAGACTGGGCATCTCCTCTATTGCTTCACCCTTACATTCTGGGCCCAGTAAGGATTGGTACTGAAGGAGAAGATGATAAAGTATAGAGGATCCAATTACAACTGAAAAAGGAAATATATCCAGCTCCTCAAAATTCCTTTTAGTAGCTAAAAGCCTTTAAAAGACTCAAGCAGCAAACATGTAGATCACCTAATATGACAGCTAAAGAGAACAATCCTTGCTTGTCTGTATCCCTTTCAGAATTCCCCTCTGTTCTCTTTTGTGTATTTTTAAATGTTTCATTGATGTTAATTTTCTTTTTTTAGCCTCACTATCACTATCAATTTTCTTCCTCCTTTTCCTCCTCCTCTCTAATACAGAAGTTCTCTCTTCTAAAAAGTAAGTTTTGTTAGGCAAAACAAATTGAACCACTGGCCAAGTCAGAAAACATGCACCTCTAATCTATCACCTCTCCCTCAACAAGTAGGAAGCATGATTAACACCAATTTTTTGACATGGTTGGTCACTGCATTGATCAGAGTTCTTAAATCTTCCAAAGTTGTTGCTCTTTGTTTTAATTATTATATAAATTTTTCTAACTCTACCTATTTTACTCTCTATCAATTTGTACAAAAGTTCTCACCCTCTGGCTTTTGCCTTTGTTTCCTGAAGGCTCAAAGTGAAGCCCCACCTCAGTCCCATCTCTCTATCTCCTTATACGGGCATCCACCAAGAGCTGACTTTGTCCTCTAGTGCAACCCTAACAAGCCCCACCTGAATACTGATGAGTATGCCGGTTTCATGCCTCCTGAAGTGCCCCTCTGCCATATCTTCTTTCCTAGGATAGTCACCTACTTAGAATTGTTTTTGTTCTCTGCTGTGACTCAGACAGGCTTGGACAGAGATCCTGCTGGCTTTAGGCTCCATTTATCAAAAATCACTCTGGCTACAGCCCCCTCTCATGGTCCCTGACCAGAATCCTCATAGGTTTCATGCTATCTCATTGTGCAGTGCTAGATTGGATGGAGGAGATTACTGGTGTTGCTCTTGGGTTTTACCTAGCAACATCTTTGCTAGGTTATCTCTCAGGGAAGACGAACAAGATTGGAACATGTCACATGGCCAAAATTTCCAAGCAACTTCCTAAGACTACAAGTTGCCAAAGAGATGCCAATCAGGAGTGGTAGAAGGAACTTATCCATTGGAATCACAAGGATGGACGAAAAGCAATCCTCCTACTGAAAAACATGAATATGATTCATTTCCGTCAAAATAATTAAGGGCATGGAGTCCTCACACACAAAATGGTTTAATTATTCTCTGGCATTCAGAAGGAAGCATTTTTAAGGATGAAATCTTCCCTAGCTAATAAGATGGAGACCAACAAGTGACTACTTAAGGTCTTAGCATTTAAAAAGACATCAAGGTCATATGAGATAACCTGTTCATTTAGATTTGGGAATTCACTAACAGCTTCATTGGGATCCTATTTTAAAAGTAGAATCTTATGCAACAGAAGTGTGAAGACACTGGGTATATTGTAATGTTTTCTTTCTGGAGTTAAATTTGACCACTTAAAATAAGGTTAAAAACATATTTTTAACTTCTATTGGTCATTAGAAAGGGTTCCCAAAATTAATTCACTATTAACTTACCAAATGTATTCTAGGAAGCAACTTGTCTTGCCAAATAATTAATTCCCACTTCTGGAAAGTGGGAAATTTCGAATCACATCTTATAAACAAGAAAATTCAAGTAAAATTGTTCTAGGAAGAGAGCCCACGTGCTCCTAATGATATTATCTTACATTTTCAACAAATCAATAAGCACTTATTAGACATCTATCTGCATGTAGAGCATTAGCCTAGGCAATGGCTAAGATAAACTATTTAACTAAGACATGATCACTGCCTGCATACAGCACACAGCCTAATGGGATATTGAATTTGAGGAACTACACAGACACAAATAATGATAGTAAAAAGAATTAAAGATAAATGACATCAGAGTGGTTCAATCAGAGTGCTACAGGGAATGGTCATTACTGACTCCAGAAAAACTTCCTGAAATTGACTGTACTTGAATATGACTTCAAAGCACAGGCAAGGATTCAACAAGCTATGCCTAGGGCAAAACCAAAGCAAAAAGCAAAAGCATGCTGAAAAAATGGGAGGTATGTAAAAGACGGGCGAGTACCAACCTCACGCCTCACGGGGCTGTTGGGAGAAAAGTGTTTTGTAAACTTTAAATCACTGTATAAATGTGAACTATTACTGTTATCACCATCATCATTGTTAATACTATTACTGCAGTTTGTCTGGAGCCCTGAGCACATGGAAGGGAGTAGCAGGAGATAAAAGTTCTAATATAAGGAGTATAAGAGTAGTAGGAGCTATAGCAATAAATCTCACTTGGAATATTTATATGATGCTTTATAGTTTGTAAAATATTTTTATACCAATTAACTTGCTTGAGTCTAAAAAAAAACCACATGAGGTAGGCAAGGCAGGCTTTTTAATTAGTATTTTACAGATAAAGAAACTTGGCTCAGGGAGACAGGTTAAGTGTCATCTTACTTAATGTAATACAGACAATAAGTGGTGGATCCTATATGAGATATAGGTGTTCTGTCACTTAGTCCATGTTCTTTTCTTTCTCTCTTGATAAATGAAACTTTTCCCCCTCAATTTTTTAATGACTATTTTGTTTTGATATATCAGTCACTTCTAAATAAGGACCACAGTACCTTTCAAAAAAAATAAGCAAAACTGATTTAGTGACAATATAGTTTATACTATATATATGCTAACAGAATCTCTCCCAATACTATTAATAATTTTCCTGCTATAAATTCCACATTTTTTGGTCACAGAAAAGGCATTGCTATTCCTCACTAAGGCTATTTCTTCTACCTATGCCCTTGGCCTGTTATCTTCTGCCTCTACCAGGACCTTGCTCTAGCAATCATGCATACCCCTTTAATCTCTATTCACTGGCTCCTTCTCATCTACCTAAAAACATATTCAAGTCTCCACATTACTTTTTTAAAAGTATTTTCTTGACCCTTCTAGCCCATCTACCATCCACTTCCTTCCTTTCTACCACCTTCTTGAGTTGTTTACACCCAATGCCTCTAGCTCTTCACTATCCACTGTCTCTATACCCCCACCCCCACCGTCTCACCCATTCTGCTTTTTCAAGTTATCACTAATGACTATCTCATCAACAAATCCAATAACTTTTTCTTTTTCGGAGTCTCATTCTTTGTGATCTTTTTTTTAAACATCAGATTATTTCCCTTTTACTGGAATATTCCCTCTTCACTTGGCTTTAGAGTCAGAATACTGTCCTGGCTCTTCCTCCTCCTCTCCCAACTCTTTCACGTGGATAATGCCCAAGATCCTGTCTTTGGCTCTCTGCTCCTCTCTCTCCACTCTCTCCCCAGCAATCTCATTCATTGCCCCAATTTGTACTACCACTTCTATGTAACTCAGGCCCAAATCAGTGTTTGCACAGTTCTGACTTCTTTCTGGGCTTCAGACCAGCACCTCAACCTGGACATTCCAACAGCAACTCAAACTGGACACATCCAAAACACAATTTATTGCCTCCCCCCTAAACCTGCTCCTCTCTCTCTGACTTCACTCTTTTGGTCAGTGGAAACACCATTCCAAACCTTGAGGTTATACAGGGTTATTCCAAAAGGCACAGTGAGTTTTTAAGCTTAAAACTGCACTAAGACTTTGAATCCACACCAATGCAGATATGTAGCTCCTCTACACCTTAAAGGAATGACTGCAGCGCTAAGGTTTTATCTTTGTTCCTTCTCCTTAGCCTCTTATAGACAGTTACCAAGTCTTACTGATTCTGATGCTGCAATATCCATCTCTCCTTTTCTATTCCTAATGCCACCACCCCGTACAGGTTTCCATTCCTGCCCACATGACTAAAACTTGTCTCCTAATATATCTTTTTACTTCCACTCTCTCCCCGACTCTCCAATCTAGACTTAATACATGTGTCAGCGTAATTTTTTGTTACATCTCTACCTGGTTATATCACTCTTCTACTCAATGGCTCCCTACTGCCTCAAACTCCTTAACTTGGCATACAAGGCCTCCTGCTGGCACTATCACCTATTCTATCCCACATACCACATGTCCTAGGTAACCAAATTCCTCTCTCTATGTCCTATTATTTCTGTACCATTACTCATACCGCACCTTTTGCCTGGGATATCCTTCTCCCATCTTTTTTATCTGTTATGTCTTTACCAGTCCTTTAAAGCCCAACCTAAATGCCACTTTCTCCAAGAAATCCTCCCAGATCTCTGCTGTCAGTAACAAACTTCCCCCACTGACCTGACACAGCACTTTTTAAAATTCTAACGCACTTACCAAGTAATGATGTGTATTGTACCTATCTCAGCTTGCTTTTTAAACTCCTGCTAGACTGCCAGCTTCGTGAGGACAGGGATAATCTCTTCTAGCTTCGCATCTCTCTTAGGACCTTGTATAGTGCTCCATACGTCACTGGAGCTTAATAAATATCGGCTTAATGCTGAATGAACGAGACAGTTTTCTTGTCTTGGATAACAATGATGATTCTATTTTCAAACCCATATTTTATTTTCCTACCAACAATAATGAAGTTTCCTAAGAAAGTTTCCTAGAAAGAAAAACTCAGAAACATTCTACCTGTCTATGTTACAGAAATCAAATGTGTATCTCTGGGTAAATGTACATAGAATTCTTGTGTGAAATTTTATCTGAATTTTACAACAATTGCATTAAATACTCATGTACAGCAATTATAGAAGATGTACAAATCTGTGATTACTTAATCTATTGCTATGGACTATTTAATTAACTACATTTTAGGGACTAAACTAGCTATCTCCACATTCTTTGGTCTTGACTAAAACCTAACACCAACTCTGCTGAGGCTTATTTTGTACCAAAATACCTTTATACTTACAGATTCTTTCAATAAATTAAGTGCAGAACTGCTAAAGACCTTAAAACACATCATAAATCTTTACAATGACCTTGTGTGTGATAACTATTGTCATTTTAAAGATTAGGAAATAGACCCAAGGCTACCCAGTGACTCAGAAGTGGCAAGAATAGAAACCATAGACAATGAGACATGATACTGCTTGTAAAGGAGCTAGCAAGGCCACTAAGTCCTTAAAAGAAGCTGTCTATTCTAAAAGCAGAATTTCCAGTATTAAATAATTATTCTTCCTGTAGTATACACACACACACACACACACACACACACACACACACACACACACACACTTTGCCCCTTCCTATTATAGCTCTTCTCCAAAAGACCACTCTTACCTTGGCTTTCACTGCATCATAACGGATTTGAGAAAACTCCCGGAGACCAAAAGATCCTCCAATAATGAGTATCTAAAATATGAAAATAAAAGGGAAAACACAATCAGAAAAATCAAATAACAATATCTCTTTACATTTCTAATCCTAATGCCAGTACAATCAGAGCCACTGTATGGACCTGGAAGGATAACACGACAGATTTAAAAGATAATAATGAGAACCTATAGGCTACTATGCTACTATGACTCCAGTTAAGGTTTCATCCATTCTTCCAGCTTGAGACTGTACCGTTAGCTCATTATCATGTAAGATCTTTAGGAAGTGCTCTGAGACTACTAGACCCAAGGAGATCAAAGAAAGAAGAAAAAGGGCTCATACATTAAAAAATATTTATGGTCTCTTTTTTGTACTGGCAAAGAACTAGAAACTAAGGGGGTGCCTATCAATTAGGGAGTAACTCTAAAAATTATGGCATATGAATGTAATGTAATACATTTTTAAAATGACAAAAGTGATGAGTTCAGATAAACTTTGGAAGATTTTGTGTGAACTAATGCAGAATAAAGTGCCAGAAGAACAATTTATAGTATAACAACATTTTAAAAACAAACAACTTTGAACTATTTAAGAACACTGACCAATGCAATGACCAACTAAAAATATGGAAGACCAATGATGAAGTCTACTATCTACCTTTCAGGTAATGGATCAAGATTCAGAATAAGATATAGATATAGAAATGTGTGTATGTATATATTATTTATATATATATATATATGTATATATATATATATACATATATATATACACACATATGTATTTAACATGGACAGTGTGGATTTTCTTTTTCTTTTTTTCCAATGAGAGTAGGATGGAAAGAAAATAAATGCTTGTTAAATGGAAAATAAAAAAACAAAAAAAGATATTTTAAGATGCTCTTAGAATATGGTTAGTTCACATACAAATCTCCTAAGCAGAAATAATCTTATTTACTTTTCCAAAAAGGTTTATGAGACTCTCATGGGGCAGGCCACAGTTCTCTTCAGCCTTATGCCTTAAAGCTCCCCTCCCTCCTGATGCTACTTGTGCTTGCATTTTCTTATCCTTCAGTAATTTAATTGGCAGTTTATGTTCTAGACTAGACTTTAGATTTGTGTACTTTCTATTGCCAGAGAAGTAAATAAAAACTCCTTTTATAGAATCTAACAAAATATGAATATATAAAGTTCATATTCTTGTCTTTGAGTTCCTCAGAACAGGATGTTTGTCTGAGTATTTCTCTTTATTATATAACTGCTTACATGAAAGGCACTATGCAAATATTAATTAACAGTAAATTTTTGGTGAAGCTTTTATTGTCAATTCACTAAAAAATGAGCATTTCAACCATCTGAGTTTTTATATTTAGTAAATACAAACAACACATAAAACACTATAAAAACCCAACCAGTACACCTATCCACATAATTAGAATAACTGAAACTGAATTCAAACTGAGTTCAACTGGGAAACTGAGTTCAAACCACTCTATACAATTACCACTTTGTAGGTAATGGATATAACAGAGAAATCTGAAATGAAAGACCAGAAGCTTGAGGTCTTTTCTAACTGACTTATTATGTAATAAAGGGTCCAAGCAATCCTCCAACTCTGCTTCTTCTCGAAGCCTTTCCCAGTTAATCCCACCAGATTATGGTCACTCTTACTCTGCACCCTTTCCACACCTATCTGAAATCTCTACTTTATTTAATTCAATTCATCTCAATAAATGCCATTAATATAAGATATTTTAAAGTTTATATAAGACAGCCCCTACCACCATGAATCTTATATATGTTTGGGGACAACACAGAAATAACTATAGTTAAATGCATTTATAATTGGTTATTTCATCAGTGTAGGGATGCCCTTTATTAACACAGACTAGAATCCTACAACTCAGAAGCCTTTGTTGTGAAGTACTGTGGCCAAATAAAGGTGCCATCTGGTGGTGAGAGTGGTGAAAAGCCTCTCTGCACTTAGCCTGGTTCTAGCTACAGAAACCAGTAGCTGCAACATTATCTCTAAAGTCATTTCGCAGGGCCTTATGCTTTTTTGGCATAACCATCAAGAATTCCATGCTATGATGTGGCACCAAGGTAGAACTTTAGTGGAAAATAAACATCTCTTTATGCAATCACTCCATGAGAGGTACCCCCCCCCAAAAGTCTGACATTTATAAATACCAACTCCTATATATTATCTCATTTGATTAAACCAAAATGTTATATGAGGTCTAAAAAGGAAAGGGGGAGAAAGGTATTTATCAGTAAGTGGACTCATTGAAAATTTCCTAGAGGAGCTAACACCCAAGTTGGGTTTTAGAGGACAGGTAGGGATTTACTAGGGAAATTCCAGGCATAGGGAACAGATAGAGCAAAATGTGGGGTGTATATGGAGATGTCAAAAATTTCTGGAGTTTAGTACAGAGGGAAGGATGGCAGTATGAGCTAAGCCTAGAAAAATAATATGGCACCAAATCATAGACAATCATGAAGGACAGTCAAAGTAGTATGAGGTTACTTGGTAAGCAATAGGCAGGCATTGACAAAGTTACTTCTGACAAAGTAACAGGACCAGAAATTCACAAGGAAGAGCAGTTTGAAAACAGGAGAAAATAAAATTAGTAAGACCTGTTAAGAGCCCAACAGTACAAGCAGGTAGTAATGAAAGCCTATATAATGGTAGTAGCATTGAAAATATAAGGCAGGTTGCATGATAGAGACCTGGCAAAGACAGAATTGACAATATTTGATAAATGATCTAAGTAGGGCAGAAGGAAATATCAAAGATAATCCCACTGGGCTCACCCACTGAGTCAAATGATAGCATATCAGAAGGGGTGTTTGGGAGAAAAACAATCAGCACACTTTTAGACATATTGAGTCTAAGGTGCTAGCAGAAGATCTATGAAGAGATATAGGTAGTTGGAAAGGAATTCTGAAAGGTGAGCCACCTCCTGTCTCCTGACTGAGCCCTGATACCCTTGTGCCATAATGCCCACTGCCTATGCTTGCAATAAGGTGGAGTTCCTGAGATCTCCCAAGACAAAACAAAGACACCTGCCAAAAGGGACCCTGAATTTAATCATCACTTACCCTCCCTTAAGGAAGCTCTCCCCATTCAATGAATCTCTGCCAGAACTCATTCCCAGATGCTTAGCACACACCCTTCTCTTTTTACTCTCCTGATCCCAGCAATACTGAGCCTCTGACTGGTGAAGAGCAAACCTTCCTCTCTGCACCCCAGATCTCAAGCACCTTTCTTACAAAACATGTCAATTCTACCCTCTGGGACTATCTGCTCCTTTCATTGTTCCCTCTGTAATTCCTGCTCCATAATTAACAAACTTCTCATCTTAATCCTAGAAGGATAAGGCAGGTTAAGTGATACCAAAAAAATTACAGTTTTACTTTAAAATAAAAATTGTATCCCACTATCTCCATTTTCTTTGTCTAATGAATAGAAAAAACATATTGGATTAATTAAAGGAGCTTGGTCCTTGGAAAGTTTTCTTAAATCTGACCCTTTTAGAGCCAAAGCTCTCTTCCTCTCTCATGTTTCATCTTCTAGCACTCCCTGAGACCTGGCTTCCCCCTGACAATACTACATCCCTAGCCATACTAGCTACACTTCTTCTCATATCCCTTGACACACAGGTCACAATCAGATAGTCAGAATTTTCCTTGCTCCCCAGTGCCAATTTGAGACTTGGTCTTTATCATCATTACCATGTAAGCTATTAAAGCTTAAAGTGAAACTAAGACTTTCGGCATATCTAATGTTTTCTTAAATACTATAACTTTTTTTCCTCAATCTAATGAATTCCCATAAACTCCACCCCCACACTCCCTCAGCTGTACACAACAGAGTTGATCATACCCTTGATCTAGTCAATGTCCACAAGTGTTCCACTTCCATTTACCAAAATTCCTTTATTCAAGCAGAATCTTTTATCATCATATCTCTCCCTCTGACTTCTATTTGCTTAAACCTATTTTTTGTTGTCACTTTCAACTCTGATCCCTACACTCCTTTCCCAGGCTGTCACCCATAAATAAACTACAATCTCCTCTCTTCCAATTCTGGACACCATGGTGAACCAGTTCAGCTCAATACTGTCCTCTTCTCTGAAGTCCCTAAATCCCCATATATTATTGATCTTGCCCTGCAAATATTACTCTGCAAAGATGGCATTAGATTACTGCCACCATTTGCTGCCTTCATTCCTACTTACATGCTGCTGAAAGAAGCTGGAGAAAATAATGAAACCAAACTGAGTTCACTACAAATTTATGTTGAAAAATCTCAAGTGGTCCCTCACTGTGGCTAGGCAATCCTTTCACAACTCAGTCTTAATTAACTCACTCTACCACTCACCACAGCAGCTTTCCCAAACCTTTTCCTCCGTCCTCAAACCTCCAATTGTTTCCTCTCCCTCCTCTCCCTTCTCTTAGCTGAGAACATTCCCTCCTATTTTACTGGGGTTAAAAAAAAAACTGAGGCCATCTGCTGAGAGAGCTTCTTACTTTACCACGATACCTTGTCACTGTCTCTTCCTTCACCCTTCTCACATGAAGAAGTGGCTCTTCTCTTTGCCAAGGGAAACTCCTCTACATTCACAACTGATCTCATTCCATCCCATCTTCTCCATGAGACTGTCCCCTCTAGCATCCATGCCCATTCTCTCACTTATCTTCAATCGTTCCTTGTCTACTCATCACTTCCTTACAGCCTATAAAACAGGTCTCCCCCATCTCCAAAAAGCCTTCACTTGACCCATCCATCTCCACTAGCTCTCATTCCATAGCTTTCTTCCCTTTTGTGAAGGCGCTCCTTAAGAAGGCCATCTACAGTGGGTGCCTCCACTTCCATTTCTCTTCTTAATTCTCTAGAGTTTGACTTCCAACCTCATCATTCAGCTGAAACTATTCTCCAAAGTCACCAATGATCTCTCAATTTCCTAATCGAATGGCCTTTTTTCTCATCTTCATCCTTCTTAACCCTGGCAGCCTCTGAGGCACTATTCATTACTCTCGTCTCCTGAACGTTCTCTTCTCTGTGGTTTCCACATAACTACTCAACCCTGATTCTTCTCCTCCCTTTCTGACCACTCCTCAGTTTCTTCTGGATCTTAGTCCAGGTCAGGCCTGTTAATCAGGGATTTCCCACAGGGCTCTGTCCTAGGTCTGCTTCTTTTATTCTTCCATATCCCAGGTCAGCAAACTACTGCCCACAGATCAAATCCAGCCTATCTTTTTCTAGGCCAGTGAACTAAGAATGAATTTTACATTTTAAAAGTTTTATTGTATTTTAAAATGTAAAAGCCATCCTTAGCTTGCAGGCATACAAAAACAAGTTGGATCTGGCCCTCTACCTTGGTTTGCTGACCCTGCTTTATACTATTTCACTTGGTAATCTCTTAAACTCCCAGAGACTCAAAAGATCATCTCATATTAATGATGCTCACCTCTACATATCCAGCCCTAATCTTTCTCGATCTCTAGACTTGCATCTCTAACTGCTCACTAGACATCTCAAACCAGATGCCCTAGACACATCTTAACCTCAATATACTAGAAACTGAATTCCTTAGCTTTCCTCCCCAAACCCTCCCTGAAGGCACTATCATCTTCCCAGTCATCCAGGCTTACAACCTCACTCTCTCTCACCACCCCCATATCCAATCTGTTGTCAAGTTCTATCAAGTTTACCTTCTTAACATCACTCATGTATGTCCACTTCTCTCCTCTGACCCTGCCATCACCTCGGTGTAGGTCATTGTCACCTTATGCCTCGACTATCGTAACAGCCTGATAGTTGGTCTTCCTAACACAAGACTCTCCTCACTCCAGTCCATTCTCCACTCAGTCATCAAAATGGTCTTCCTAAAACAAAGATCTGATAATGTCATTGCCCATATTCAATAAATTTGGGGGGCCATCTCTAGTCATCCTGATTTGTCACTGGACCCAGATGGCCCTGAAGGAGAAAGAGAAGCTGGTGACTTTGCATTGCTCTCCCTCACTTAAATCCAATTCACCAGCAAGTCATAGCATCACCTTCCTGATGTCATGGTCCCCTTCAAGAATGAAGAACAAACAACAATCTGTGAGTAGTAGCGGCTGCCCCACTGGGGAGCCAACTGGCCAGTTCTAGTTGGGAACTGCAACTCCTCCCTTCCATCTTCCTTTCTTTTCCTCTCTTCTCCTCCTTCCTCTCCCTCAGTCCACACAGGATACCATATACTTACTGGTGGGTGCTCTGTCCAAAGGAATGTAAATTTTGATCACTGAAACCTCCAAAGATATCTTAGGGTTTATGGATTAGATCCTTTCTTAAGGATCATTCCTTAAAGTTAAATTCAGTTCACTCTGGCTTTCGTTGATTGGCCAAGCCCGATTTAGTGGTCACTGTTTGGGCCCACACTGGCTCAGAATAAATGTAAATAGGGGCGGAGCCAAGATGGCGGAGTAGAAACAGCTCATCCAAGCCACTCTGCCCCCAGATTCCCCCCAAACTATGTAAAAGGGGACTCTGAACAACTTCTGGAGCCCCAGCACCCACAGAACGACAAAGAGAAGCTAACCTCCCGCTGAGGACAGCCCAGCAGCCCTGCAGGAAGGAGCAGCGCAGCGGTCTGGGAGCTGGCAGCACGCAACTCACAGAGTGCAGGAAGTGGAGCCCAAGTTCGCGTGAGCCGAGGTTTTAGCCCCAGGGCCACAGGGCCAGCAGCCAGCTGGAGGAACCCCAGAACACCAACAGCCATGGCGACTCCAGAATTATCAACATAGACATGCCTAGGACAAAGTAAGAGGTTAGTGTCCTATGGACTTTCGGACCTGTAGTTTTCAGAGGCAGCTCCAGCTCTTGGCCTGCAATTAATTGTAGGGAGATCCAGCGTTCACTCTTGGGGGATAATCGCTCTTGCTTTAACCTCCCTGGATCTGGATTGTGATCTAGGGTGGAAGTTGTGGGTGGGTTTACAGCTTGCCAGAAACGGAAGTTGCCCCCCACACGTTCCGGACGAAAATTCCTCTAGCTGGCCTTAAAGCCATAGTGTGGCAACAAGCCCAAAAGTCAGGTAATCAAGTGGCAACATGCCAAGGCAAAGGAAACAGAAATATGCAACCCTAGACTCCTATTTTGGGGGCATAGAGCGGGAAAAGGACTGTGAGGTCAGAAGTCCTGCTCCAAAAGCCCCAGGGGAAAACATGAGTGGGTTGCAGGCCATAGAGGACCTTAAGAAGGACTTTAAAAATCAAATAAGAGAAGTGGAGGAAAAATTGGAAAGAGAAATGAGAAGGATGCAGGAAAAGTATGAAATGAGGGTCAACAGCCTGACTGAGGAAAACAACACCTTAAAAAATAGACTAACTCAAATGGCAAAGGAGGCCCAAAAGGGCAATGAGGAGAAGAATGCCTTAAAAAGTCGAATTTGCCAGATGGAAAAAGAATCTCAAAAGTTCACTGAGGAGATTCATTCCTTCAGAGTTAGACTGGAGCAAATGGAAGCTAATGACTTTATGAGAAATCAAGATGCTGTTAAGCAGATCCAAACAAATGAAAGATTAGAAGGCAATGTGAAATATCTCATGGGAAAAACCACTGACCTGGAAAATAGATCCAGGAGAGATAATTTAAAATTTATTGGACTACCTGAAAGCCATGATCAAAGAAAGAACCTAGAAATCACCCTTCAAGAAATTCTCAAGGAAAACTGCCCTGATGTTTTAGATCCAGAGGGCAAAATAGAGGTTGAAAGAATCCACCAATCACCTTCTGAAAAAGATCCCAAAAAGAAAACTCCCAGGAATATTATAGCCAGGTTCCAGAATCCCCAGATCAAGGAGAAAATACTACAAGCAGCCAGGAAGAAACAATTTCAATATTGTGGAAACACAATCAGAATAGCCCAGGACCTGGCAGCTTCTACACTGAGGGATCGAAGGGCATGGAATATGATATTCCAGAGGGCAAAAGAACTGGGAATGAACCCAAGGGTCACCTACCCAGCAAAACTGAGTATTTTGTTTCAGGGGAAAATATGGTCATTCAGTGGAATAGAGGACTTTCAAGCATTCTTGAGGAAAAAACCAGAATTGAATAGAAAATTTGACATCCAGACACAAGAAGGAAGAGATGCCTGAGAAGGTAATCAGGGAAAAGAAATCAAAAGGAACTTATCAAAGCTGAACTATTTACATTCCTATATGGAAAAGCAATAACTGTGACTGATGATATCTTTCTCACTATGAAAATAATGGAAGAAGGGTGTGTGGTCATATGAATACATATGTGAATGTGTGTGTATATGGATAGAAGGCATAGGTTGAATTTGTTGGGAAGGGAGAATACTCAAGGGATGAAATTATGAGGTGAGAGAGGAAAGTGGCAAGAGGAGATGGGGAAAGACAGGGTAGGGTAAACTATCTCATGTAGAAGAAGCAAGGGGAAGTGGTTGCAAGGGAGGGGGAGAATAGGAAGGGAAAAAGGCAAATCCACATTCTCATTGAATTTGGTTCAGGGAGAGAATGACATACATACTAAATGGGATATCTCAACCTGCAGCAGAATAGGGGGAAGGGGGATGAGAGGAGGGATGATTGATGGGAGGGCATCCTTGGGGGGAGGGGAGGTTGGAAGTACCCACTATAGAAGAGGGACAGGATCATGTAGGGAATGGACCAGGTGGGGGGTGGGATGAATGGGAGGGAATTATAAGCAGCCTTGTACAATATATCTACTATGATAATGTTTTGCATAGCTAGACATGTACAACATATACTGAATTACTTATCTCCCCAGAGGGAATGGGTGACAAGGGAGGAAGGAAATGGATCTGAAATTCGAGGTCTTAACATTAAATGTTTCAAATATATATAAATACTATTATTAATACTCTTTTGCTTATAATTGGGAGATAAGATGTGCAGGCATTGGGACACAAAGATTCACCTTCCTCTAATGGAAAAGTCGTAGGGGGTATGGGAGAAGGTATGGGAGAGAGCAGATTGGAGGAAGTGATATCTTGTGGGACAGCTATTCTGGGAGGTTGGGTAGGGGAATAACTGGGGGAAAATGATTGTAACACAAAATCTGGTGGAAATGAATGATGTAAAACAGAAGTTAATAAAGCATTTGTTTAAAAAAAATAAAAAATAAAAAAAAGAATAAATGTAAATAGTAATAGTTTCTGTTTCAGCCAGAAACCCTGATAGTCTTCCCCTCCCAGAGGGATTTTTTTTTTTTTTTGCTAGGTAAAAGATGCCATTCTTTATCTCATTTCTTACCTAACCTTAATCATTGAATGGGTGTTGCCTCAGCCAAACTGAGACCTGAGAAAGACCTTAGCTTAAAAAGCCAAGATCTCCCACTGCATCCAGTTCTAATTTATATCTTGCCAGTGGACCCAGATGTTTCAGGATGAGAAAGTGAGGGTGGTGACTTTGCACAGCCCTCCCTCACTTAAATCCAATTCACTTGCAAATCATGGCATCACCTTCCTGATGCCAAGGTCCTCTTTGAGAACAAAGGTCAAACAATATTTAATAAAGTTTAGTGGCTCCCTATCACCTCCAGAATCAAAAAATCTTGTCTGGCATTCAAAGCCTTTCACAAATTCATCCTCTCCTACAACCTTTCCAGTCATCTTATACCTCTCTCCCTTCCCCTTCCTTCTACCACACAGGCTGTGATTCAAGGATTCAGAGCCTCTTTGCTGTTGTTCAAACAAGATATTCCATCTCCTGTCTCCAGACATTTTCATTGTCTCATATACCTGAAATTCTCTCCCTCCCCATCTCTACCTCCTAAATTTCCTGGCTTCCTTCAAGTCCCAGCTGAAATCCTACCTTCTATGAGAAGCCTTTCTTGATTTCCCCTCCCTTCCTTCTAGTGATTATCTCCAATTTATTTTTTATACATCTTATTTGCACAGAATTGTCTCCATGTTGATTCCTATTAGATTGAGCTCCCCAAGAGCAGGAACTGCCTTTTGCCTTTCTTTGTATCCCCAGTGTTTGTGCACAGTGTCTGGCACATATTTATGTGCTTACTAAATACCTACTTACTGACTGACTCCATTCCAGTCTCTGATGAAAAGGTGGCCCTTCCCTTAGGGCCTGCTCCAACATGCACAACCGAGGCCATTCCCCAAGAGTTCCCTCTTCTTTTTCATCACTTACATAATCCTTATTATCTCTCGGTATTCAGTCTATGATGAAGATGGACTCCTTCTCCTTGACAAGGACAATCCCTATGTATGGGATAGGGATTACTTCCCCTTCCTTCTTTTCAATAGACTGCCCTCACTCTCATGTCCCCTTTCTCTCTAATCTTCCATCTCTTCCTATTTTCTGGCTCCTTTCCTTCTGCCTACAAATATACTCATGTCACCCTGACCCTTAAAAAATCCTCACTAGGGGTGGCTAGGTGTCGCAGTGAATAGAGCGCCGGCCCTGGAGTCAGAAGGACCTGAGTTCGGATCCGGCCTCAAACACTTAACACACACAAACAAAAACCTAGCCGTGTGACCTTGGGCAAGTTACTTAACCCCAATTGCCCTCCAAAAAAAAAAAAAGCAAAAAAAAATCCTCACTAGATCCTTCCATCCTCTCACCCTACCTCTTCCTTCCTTTCTCTGCTAAACTTGAAAAAAAACATTTATACATCTTTCTTAAACTTCTCTATTCAACTCCCTTCTACATCCATCCTGGTTTCTGACCTTATCTTTCCAAAGTTATCAATGACTCCATATATAATGGCAATTTTCTCAATCATTGTCCTTCTTGACCTCCCTGTAGCATTTGACACAGCTAACCATCTTCTCCACTTGAATACTCTTTCCTCTCTGGGATTTTGTTAAAATTCTCTCTTGCTTCTCTTCCTACCTTCCTGACTACTCCATCTCAGCCTCCTGTAATATTTATTCATTCACGTTAGTTACACTAACCAAGTACCTCCAAAGTCTCAATCTCAGGCCATTTTCTCTCTCTATTACCACATTTAGCAACCTCATCAGCTTCCATCGATCAATTATCTCTACAGGAATGATTCCCAGAGCTTTATTTCTACCCTCTAGCCTCTCCCCTGAGCTCCAGCCCTGCATCACCAATTGCCCATTAGATATTTCAAATTAGATGTCCTGGGAAGATCTATTCTATATGCATCTAACATGTACCTATATGTGTGTGTATAAATATATATAGGTACAAATAAGATGCATACAGAATATATATTCAACATGTATGTATATGTGTGTGTATATGTTGTCCTTCCCTCTTTAGAATGTAAGCTCCTTGAAGACAAGTATTGCTTTTGCCTGTCTTTATATCCCCAGTGCTTATTAGCACATGGGCCAGCAGTAAGCATTCAACAAATGCTTGTTGATTAATTGAGAATCACCCACATAGAAAAGATTATTGAAGCTGTAAAAAAGAATGTAATTGCTAAGGGATAAAGTGGAGAAAGAAAAGAAAAGAAAGCCAAGACTTGGAAAATACCTTCCCTAATTGTCTAAGACAAAGAAGAGAAGCAAGAGAAGGAGTGGTTAAAGCTGGAAAGTGTGGTACTTTTGAAGCCTTGAGATCAAAAGGCCAGAAGGTTAATAATTATTATTCATATTTCACAAGGAACTTTAAGATTTACAAAGCATTTTCATCATAACAACTCTGCAAAATTGGCAGTATAAATAGTATTCGCACTCTGTAGAGCTTAAGGTTCATGGTTCACAACTACCGATAATGGTGGCATCAGGGATAGTCTCCCCTCAAGACAAACTTAGCCAAGGAAGAGAAAATGCATGGGCTCCAACGATCACAAAGCACTGTCCAGCTTCCAACAGTATCCACAGCAGAAATCACCTATACAATGACCTGTGCTATTATGTTTAATTTCCTTCCCCTTTGGAGAAAAAAGACTGGTAAATGATAAGCTTCAGGGGCATCTAGGTGGCGCAGTGAGTAAGAGCGCTGGCCTCAGAGTTGGAATGACCCAGGATTGAATCCGGCCTCAGAAAATGAGCACCCACACATAAACAATGACTAGCCGTGTAACCTTGAGCAAGTTACTTAACCCCAATTGCTTTAAAAAAAATTATAAGCTTCATATTTACCCAGTGTTTGATGTACTAAATGTCAGGTTCTTCCATTTAATTGTATGTCAAAGCCAAGGCATTCTTTTAAAAAAAAAAAGTTCCAATTTGAAACTATGAGGTTTTTTTTTAAAGGTCAAGGAAAGACTTTTGTTTTTTAAAATTGGAATGACCTCAGCATACTGGGCCTGGAGTCAGGAAGACCTGAGTTCAAATACGATCTCAGACACTAGCTGCATGACCCTGGGCAAATCACTTAATATTTGTTTGCCTCAGTTTCCTCATGTATAAAATAGGGACAATAACAGAACTTACCTCTCAGGGTTGTCGTGAGGATCAAATGAGATAATATTTGTAAGGCATTTAGCACAGTGCCTGACCCATAGTAAGCACTATGAAAATATTAGCTATTATTATTATTATATTTGTAGGCAGATAGGAAAAAGTCAGGAAATACTAAAAAATGAGTACAAGGGGATGATTATATTATCCTAGAGAAAGTAGAAGGAGCTGGGATTTAGGTGGAATTGTGAATAAAGGACACAACTTGAAGTCATGAAGACCTGAACCTGGAAGTCAATAACTCTCTATTCCTCAGTTTTATCACCTGTAATATGGAGAGAATAACAGCACCTACACACACAACAGTGTTGTGAAAATCAAATAAGTTAATATATGTAAAGCACTTTGAAAACCTGAAAGTGATATATAAATACTAGTTATCATTGTTACTATTAATCATCAGGGGTACAGCTGGAAGGATCAGCATTAAGAAAGTTTATCTTCTCTGAGACAGGAGAGAAAGAACTGAGAATGAGAAATGGTGCTGAAAGACTGACATATGGAGAAAGAGGCAGAATAGCTTCAATCTTTTCAACTAAGTATAATATTAAGCCACCTGTGCTTATTTTTTGTTGGCTTTATGAACATTCCTCATCCCTCCCCCATACAAGTCTACTGCATACTGGAGGAAAGCATGTCTTTATCACCCTTGTATCCCAGGACCTACTATCATGTGTAGCTGGTTGTATGATCTACCCAACTAGACTTCAGATTTTCTACAGGTGAGCCCACCTTTTTCTACCTGTTTCCAAATGCTGAAAGCATTCAGTGTAGTGACCTCTACATAAAGAAGATGGTTAACAAGTGCTGACTAAATTCTTTAAGAAAACTGAAGGCACTT
This sequence comes from Gymnobelideus leadbeateri, assembly GCA_011680675.1. Lineage (NCBI taxonomy): Eukaryota > Metazoa > Chordata > Mammalia > Diprotodontia > Petauridae > Gymnobelideus > Gymnobelideus leadbeateri. The sequence continues at coordinate 705,406 of WOXC01007138.1, read as the reverse complement.
ACACAAAAAATTCCTGAAACAATTTCTCCATCTCCCCTCATCTTGTTATAGTATACCTGCTAGAAGCAAGGACTGTTGTGTTCCAAATTTCTGCTCTAGGGTCACAACAATTTTAATCTCTGCCCAAGTGTCTACTCTAGTTTATAAGGGTAAAAAAGTGCCTTAGAAACGTAGAGACTAGGGGTGGCTAGGTGGTGCAGTGAATAGAGCACTGGCTGTGGAGTCAGGAGGAACTGAGTTCAAATCTGGCCTCAGACACAACACAAAAACTAGCTGTGTGACCTTGGGCAAGTTACTTAACCACAACTGCCCTCCAAAAAAAGCAAAAAAAAAAAACAAAAAGAAATGTAGAGACTTAAGATAGAAGCCTAAGTTGTTTTGTTTTGTTTTGTTTTAAATTCTGAAACTTCTCAAAAAAAAAAAAAGGAAGAAAAAGTAATTTCCCTGGTAGAAATTAAAAGCTACATTTTGCTATATTCAGGGTGTGGGGAGGAATCTTTGTTAGAAGCAAAGTTTCTAAGTATGTTTATTTAAGTGGCTGGAAAGTTAGCATGTCATTATTACCCATAATGATTTCACATGGATAAATAATTACAAAAGCTATTAGAAATTACAAAGCCAAACAGAGACATTTTCAAGTTGAGGGATGCATTTCTTTCATTTAGGAGACCCATATGTACAATGGGCACAATTTTTATAAATTAATAAAAGAAAAAAAGAAGTAGAGAGAGATGGCAAATCAAATAAAACAAATGTAAAGGAAGCATCGAATAAAGAACAGCTGAAGTTATGTGTATTCTATCCTAACAAAAACACCCTCCAATATTGTGTGTAAGTTTCATCTCACTGCTCATCTATATAATTCTTTTTTTCTGGTGTTTTTTTTTTTGAGGGGGGAAGGCAAGGCAATTGGGGTTAAGTGACTTGCCCAAGGTCACAGCTAGTAAGTGTGTCAAGCATCTGAGGCCACATTTGAACTCAAGTCCTCCTGACTCCAGGGTTGGCACTCTATTCACTATACCACTTAGTTGCTCCTGTATATTTCTTTCTAAATCAAGTTTTTCAATTTATTCAGATACTACCTTTGATTTGCCACCACAATGAATTAATCACAGTGGTATCATTACAATTAACCAAAGACAGAAGGGAGCCTAGAAATCATATAATCCAACTCCTTCATTTTGCAGATAAAAAAAGAGAGGTTAAGGCAAGTGAAATGATTTTCCCAAGGACAAAGAACTGGGGATTCAAAGTTAGGACTCAAACTAAAACCATCCCATCTGATCCTACAGATAGTCAATGATGACTAACTATTATTCAGTTAGTTAATAAGCATTTATTAAGCACTTACCATGTGCCAGGAATACAAATATAGGCAAAAATACAGTCTTTGCCCTCAAGGAATTTACATTCTAATGTATGTAAGACACAGATTAAAATAAGCTGAAAAGGGGGAGAGGCCATCTCCAGCCACAGTAGAGAAGTCTAGAGTGCAGTCAGATGAGAAAGGAAAACCTGGCTGGCCTGGGTGCCTTCATTAAATGGAGTTTCTAGAAGGAACATCAGATCAGAAAGAGGGGCCACAGCAGAGAATAATGTGGTTTGGGGTTACTGGGAACCCCAAAATAGAAGCATACAGGATGAGTCTGCCTGGAAAGAATTAAAGCACTCAAACCTTCTTCCAGTCAAAGCACAGTTTACTGTACCACCAACAGGAGCAGGTGAGATCTTTAGGGAATCTGCAAATTGATAAGCATAGTGCTAATGCTTAAATACAAAAAAGACAGTGAAAGGAACTGGATGGGATTAAGGATTGAGCCAGATGCAACAGTGAAAGAATTTAGATGGGACTAAGGAGCAGGCCAAGAGGGACTCCAGCTGGGGTGGGCCAGCTGCCTTGGGTAAGATGCCAGTGATCTGGGCTAATGAAATGTATGGGAAAATTCGGGGACTGAGTTGTTTTAAAAGATATGGTCTTTTCCTTTTAGGGGTCCAGGTCCCATCACCCTATCACAGAATATGTCTAAATATGTGAATTCCAGGGCTAGAGTGAGGCTTCTAAGATGAAGAGGTTTCTGAGGCATGGTAGAGAAGTAGGGAGTATAGTTAGGAATTAATTATTCCATCTATACTATAATTCCATCAGGTTGATTGAGAAATGCCAAAACTTCCTAAAGGAGTCTAAATATTTCTTTACATTAGCCCATCAAAATCTGAAAGGGGTATACCCTTTAAAAGATGTGAATGGGGGAGCCAAGATGGCGGAGTAGAAACAGCTCGTCCAAGCCTCTCTGCCCCCAGATTCTCCACAAACTATGTAAAAAAGGACTCTGAAAAACTTCTGGAGCCCCAGCACCCACAGAACGACACAGAGAAGCTAACCTCCCGCTGAGGACAGCCCAGCAGCCCTGCAGGAAGGACCAGCGCAGTGGTCTGGGAGCCGGCAGCCCGCAGAGCGCAGGAGCCCAGCCGAGCCCAGGTCCACTTGAGCCGAGGTTTTAGCCCCAGGGCGGCAGGGCCAGCAGCCGGCTGGAGGAACCCCAGAACACCAGGAGCTGTGGCGATTCCAGAATTATCAACATAGACATGCCTAGGACAAAGTAAGAGGTTAGTGTCCTATGGACTTTGGGACCTGTATTTGGGGAATGCGTCAGCTCCCTCCCCTGGGGGCTAAAAGCCGCTGAGGAGACACACCATTTTGTAGTTTTCAGAGGCAGGTCTGGCTCCCAGCCTACAAATCGTGGGGAGATCCAGCGATCAGTCTTGGGGGGTAATCGCTCTTGCTTTAACCTCCCTGGATCTGGATTGTGATCTAGGGTGGAAGTTGTGGGTGGGTTTACAGCTTCCCAGAAACGGAAGTTGCCCCCCACACGTTCGGGACGAAAATTCCTCTATCTGGCCTTAAAGCCATAGTGTGGCAACAAGCCCAAAAGTCAAGCAATTAAGTGGCAACATGCCAAGGCAAAGGAAACAGAAAATGCAACCCTAGACTCCTATTTTGGGGGCATAGAGCAGGAAAAGGACTGTGAGGTCAGAAGTCCTGCTCAAAAAGCCCCAGGGGAAAACATGAGCGGGTTGCAGGCCATAGAGGACCTTAAGAAGGACTTTAAAAATCAAATAAGAGAAGTGGAGGAAAAATTGGAAAGAGAAATGAGAAGGATGCAGGAAAGTATGAAATGAGGGTCAACAGCCTGACTGAGGAAAACAACACCTTAAAAAATAGACTAGCTCAAATGGCAAAGGAGGCCCAAAGGGCAATGAGGAGAAGAATGCCTTAAAAAGTCGAATTTGCCAGATGGAAAAAGAATCTCAAAAGTTCACTGAGGAGATTCATTCCTTCAGAGTTAGACTGGAGCAAATGGAAGCTAATGACTTTATGAGAAATCAAGATGCTGTTAAGCAGATCCAAACAAATGAAAGATTAGAAGGCAATGTGAAATATCTCATGGGAAAAACCACTGACTGGAGAATAGATCCAGGAGAGACAATTTAAAAATTATTGGACTACCTGAAAGCCATGATCAAGGAAAGAACCTAGAAATCACCCTTCAAGAAATTCTCAAGGAAAACTGCCCTGATGTTTTTAGATCCAGAGGGCAAAATAGAGGTTGAAAGAATCCACCTATCACCTTCTGAAAAAGATCCCAAAAAGAAAACTCCCAGGAATATTATAGCCAGGTTCCAGAATCCCCAGATCAAGGAGAAAATACTACAAGCAGCCAGGAAGAAACAATTTCAATATTGTGGAAACACAATCAGAATAGCCCAGGACCTGGCAGCTTCTACACTGAGGGATCGAAGGGCATGGAATATGATATTCCAGAGGGCAAAAGAACTGGGAATGAACCCAAGGTCACCTACCCAGCAAAACTGAGTATTTTGTTTCAGGGGAAAATATGGTCATTCAGTGGAATAGAGGACTTTCAAGCATTCTTGAGAAAAAAACCAGAGTTGAATAGAAAATTTGACATCCAGACACAAGAAGGAAGAGATGCCTGAGAAGGTAATCAGTGAAAAGAAATCAAAAGGAACTTATCAAAGTTGAACTATTTACATTCCTATATGGAAAAGCAATATCTGTGACTGATGATATCTTTATCACTATGAAAATAATGGAAGAAGGGGGTGTGGTCATACGAATACATATGTGAATGTGTGTGTATATGGCTACAGTTATATATGGATAGAGGGCATAGGTTGATTTTGTTGGGAAGGGAGAGTACTCAAGGGATGAAATTATGAGGTGAGAGAGGAAAGTGGCAAGAGGAGATGGGGAGAGACATGGTAGGGTAAACTATCTCATGTAGGGAAGTGGGTGCAAAGGAGGGGGAGAATAAGGAAGGCTAAAAAGGCAAAACCACATTCACATTGAATTTGGTTCAGGGAGAAAATGACATACATACTAAATGGGATATCTCAACCTGCAGCAGGATGGGGGAAGGGGGATGAGAGGAGGGATGATGGATGGGAGGGCATCCTTGGGGTGAGGGGAGGTTAGAAGTACCCACTATAGAAGAGGGACAGGATCATGTAGGGAATGGACCAGGTGGGGGGTGGGATGAGTGGGAGGGAATTATAAGCAGCCTTGTACAATATATCTACTATGATAATGTTTGCATAGCTAGACATGTACAACATATACTGAATTACTTATCTCCCAAGAGGGAATGGGTGACAAGGGAGGAAGGAAATGGATCTGAAATTTGAGGTCTTAAGATTAAATGTTTCAAATATATATATAAATACTATTATTAATACTCTTTTGCCTATAATTGGGAGATAAGATGTGCAGGCCTTGGGACACAAAGATTCATCTTCCTCTAATGGAAAAGTCGATGGGGGTATGGGAGAAGGTATGGGAGAGAGCAGATTGGAGGAAACGATATCTTGTGGGACTGCTATTCTGGGAGGGTGGGTAAGGGAATAATGGGGGGAAAATGATTGTAACTCAAAATCTGGCGGAAATGAATGATGTAAAACAGAAGTTAATAAAGTATTTGTTTAAAAAAAAAAAGATGTGAATGGATTACTCCCAGTTTCCTAGACTTTACAATATGGCTAACCTTAATATCTCTTTTCTATTCAGTAATTTCATCATGTGCATTGGGAAAACTCAATTGATCCCCTGATAAAACCACCCCTGGCCCCAAACTACTCTTATAATACTCTTTATGTTTGCTACCCATACATTCCTAAGTAGTAAGATCCTGGTACAAATGCTCTAAGCACTACATTAGTACTGATTAGGGGTGGAGAACATGCAGCCTCAAGGCCACACAGAGCCTTCTAGGTCCTTGGGCATGGACTTTTGAGTGAATGCAAGTTTTACATGGCTAGCTCTGAGAATATACAGATAAAAGAGTTTCCAAAACTCTAGCTCAAGGCCTAGGAACAAGCCCATACATTAACTTCTCTTCAGTCCATGATAAATTTATAAGATGGGATAAGTAAGACACTACACCCTTACCTTTCTTTCTTTTCTTGATTCCCCCTCTCCCAACCAAATCTCAAAATATGGAACTGAGAAAACAGATAACACCTTGTCTCTCCACTAATTAAAATATTAGAACGTCCCAAGTGAAACTGAGAAGCAGATATAAACTCTAAAAAGTAAGCCTCTTAAGTTATAAAAGTCAAGGAAGTGGGGCCATCATGTGAGCTACTAGTATTTCACAGTCTTTGGACCTGGCATTTTCACAGCTATTAATGATGGGAAATTGACAGATTTCAGAGTCCGGAATGTTTTTAGCTCTTACTCTTCAGTACCAGAGTGATACAGTGCTGGCTTCAGAAACAACAATACTGAGTTCAAATCTTAGTCTGCCACTTCTACATGGGTCACTTTGGGAAAGTCATTAAACCTTTTTGGGACCCAGTTTCCTTATTTTATAAAAGAGGGTATTGGACTTGATAAGATAACCTCTAATACCTCTTCCTTCGCTCAGAATCTATGATCTTACTAGAACATCTAAGTTTGCAGAGTAACTTATCTTTTCACTTCTCTGGAGTGCTGACAGATATCCCATAACCATCCAATCTGATAGCATCTGCTACTCAATGATAGTAACTTCCAAAAAAATTGCCCCTTGAACCCAGAACAACTACCTCACAGATTCATTTTTAAGAAAATACTTTGTAAAAAATTATATAAAGTGCTATATGAAAAAATAAAAATACCATATGAATTGTTACTATTACTCAAAAACTGTAATATTTAAGCAGCCATTTGTTTAGTCCAGCCTCATATTTACTGGTAGTAGATCAAGTTTTGAAATCTCATTTGGTGATTTTGGTATTATATATCACTATCATGCCATAAAGTTTTCACAAAAGTAGATGGCTAAAGAAATCATACTCAAAACTTGCATAACTTGCTGCTAAAGACATTCTCATACCATATTATTTATCATTGCCTATGATAATGGTATACTACCACAACTAACCAAAATACTAATTATTTTGTGTTTTTCTCAAAACCAACTAATTGTGTATATATGTTCATATATACCATCTGGGTTTAGTATTTTATTTACAGGCTTGAGTTATGCCAAGAAGAGTAAAAGTAGTTGAGAAGGCTCAAAGAGAATCTTATGCAATAACCTAGAAAGCCAAAAACAGCATCAAGGAACCAAATGACCATGCTGCCTTACAATCACCTGCTATAATTTATATTACACAGCAATCTGTCTATAAAGGCTTCCAAATTTTCCGTTTACATTGAGATATCTGAAGGAGATCCAAGGTTTTGTCTAGGCGTCCATTCTTGCTTCTATTCTTAGCCAATACTTCTTTTCCTTTGCCTTTTTAAATGTACTAGCATTGGGAGAGCTGTAATTTCCTAGATGTAGGATTTATTTTCCCCATTTTCAAAATTCTTATTGGGAAAATAACAACACCCTGTTGGCTAATTCCAACAACACTATATAAAGGACCTAATTAAAGTCTTAGAATAATTCAGCAGAAAGAGGGCTTGCCAGGCTTCAGAAATCAAACTTTTGGCACCTGGGTCTTCATTATTGCTCAATTAGTTGTGCTGCAGGTCCTACTTTGTAAGTGAGGCTTATGAAAATAATAATTGATGCACAATAGGCAAGGCAAACACTGGCTAGTGATTCACATGCCAGCAGGAACTAAAATATGAAATCATTCTTATCTCAGCAAACAATGTCATAAAACCCAAAAGTCCCTGATTGTTGCCGCCTCTCATTTATATCTAAGAAAGTTTTGGCATATTGCACAGCTTCTAGAAATCAGGAGAATTTTAAAGGACCCCCTCTCTTTAAAAAAGGCACTGCTACCATTCAGAGTCATTCAAAAGAAGAAGACAATCTCTATAACATACTTCTGGCCACATGTTTGGTGCCTGACAGATATATTAGTCTGAGGAAACAATGAGGAAGAGCAGTCTTTCTAATGATGTGGCATATTGCAAACCAACACTTACAAACTTAAACAAACGTGTGCACATTTTAGGTATCTAAGAGGAACTGTCAAGTGTTTCAAAGAATATTATTAACTAATGAATTCTGGGGAGTCAAGTGAAATACAATGAGCTCATTTTAAAAATAATTGTCTGAATGATTGATTAAAATGGGCAAACATGAAATTATATTTTCAACTCCGAAATCTTAGCTTGCTGAAAATAAGACCTAACACATTTTAAAACCATTAGATGGCATGAGAAGGATGAAGTTTTAAATTCTTTTCTAAGGGGTGGCTAGGTGGCGCAGTGAATAGAGCACCAGCCCTAGAGTCAGGAGGACCTGAGTTCAAATCTGGCCTCAGACACTTATAAAAACTAGCTGTGTGACCTTAGGCAAGTCACTTAACCCCAATTACCCCCTCCAAAAAGCTAAAAAAAACCCAATTTATTTTCTAAAGTGGTGATGATGATAATATCATCAAGCCACAACTGACACTCACACAAGCACCTTAAAATTTTGAAAGTGCTCTACATACATGATCTTTTTTGAGCTTCACGATAAACTTTATGTGGCAGGTCCTATTATTCACATTTTATAGATGGGGAACTGAGGTTCTGAGAGATTATCTGACCTGACCAAAGTCACAAAACTAATAAATATAAGACAGAGAATCTTAGTGCAGCCCCTCTAGGTCTATCCACTATGATACTTCTTCCAAACAGATCATTCCCACTGTCAAACTGATTACTACAGGCAAGAGAGGTAGGCAGATGGATGTACATAAGTATATACACATATCATATGTACATATACACATAAATTATATGTAGATATGTGTGTATACATGATCATGATCATGAAAGGAATGGTTTTCCTGTGAGGCTAACTGTACGCTTTGGCTTCATACACTGATTAGGTGAACTAATGTCCCTGATGCTGTTCCATTATCAATAACAATTCTGGACTATCATTAAGAAATAGAGAAGATTTAGTGTTAATCAAATAAGTCAATAAGTATTTAAGTTCCTATTACATGCCCATCGTAGTACTACATGTTAAATATATAAGTATAAAGAATGAAAAAACCCCTACTCACAAGGAACTTACATTCTAATAGTAGAAACAAGGACCTAGGTAAACATAGAATATAAATACAAAGTAAATACAAATATCTGCCCTGTAGACACAAAATAGACAGGGAGAGGGGAAGTTAGCATTTAGGGAGATGGTAAACTCTTTGTGCAGATCCAGAAGACAGTGTTCAAGCTGCAACTTAAAGGAAGAGAGGGGCTCTGTGAGGTGTAGACAAAGAGGGAGTGGACTCCAGAACTAGGAGATGATCAGTGTAAGCACTCAGAGACTAAACCTAGAGTGTAGTGTGTGAAGGACAGAGGGAAGGCCAGTTTGGCTGGATTGAAAAGTGCAGAAGGGGGAGTCACTCACGTATAATAAGGCTGGAAAGGCAAGTTAGAGCCAGGTTGTATAGGGCTTTAAAAGCTAAACAAAAAAAGCAACAGGAAACCACTAGAGATGATTGAATAGAGGAGTCACATGGACAATTCTGTGCTTAAGGAAAATAACTTTGGCAGCAATATGTAGGATAGACCAGAATGGGAAGAGACTTGAGGTAAGGGTACCAATTAGGAGTCTGTGGCAATAATCTAGGAAAGGAGATGAGGGCCTTTACTAAAGTGGTAGCTCTATGAGAGGATAGAAGGGGTCATATGCAGCAGATGTTATAAATGACTGGATATGTGTGATAAAGAGTGAAGAGTCCAAAATAATTTTAAGATTAGAAACACTGGAGAATGGAAGGTGGCTGCACCTTCAACAGAAATAAGGAGTTTTGGAAGAAGAGATGATTTGGAGAAAAAGATAATGAACATGTAGAATTTAAGATTTCTCTAGGACATCCAGTTTGAAATGTACAACAAGCAAGTGGTTATATAAGGCTGAAGCTTAGGGAACGTAAAGCCAAGCACAAGCAGCTTTCCAGAGGACTGCTGCTGTGAACAGCTTTCAAGATTCTGATTACATTGTATAGCAAACTCTCTACTTATTCAATAACACATCAGGGCAAAACATTCACAGAAAATCAAGGTACAGCATTCACAAAGTTACAACTTATCACAGAAAATCAAAATATAGTATTCACCATGTCACAACTCAACATCTTATCACTAAAATGGCCACATAATTTTCAACAAAGTGGTTTTCAACAAAGTACAATCATTTAATAACTCAATCATTCAATCATCCTTAAGGATGCCTCCTCAAGGGTCACAAAGTACAAAAGTCAACATTCTCCACCCATGGGGCACAATTAAGTTACAACTTCAACTGTCACTACTCAGTACCCTCTTAAGGGGTAGTGGAAACTACAAAACCATCCACCCCTAGCTCACAAGTAAATTACATTATCATCAGTCACCACTCATTATCCTATTTCATCAGCCACTACTCAGTACCCACAGAGGTCTTTTCATCTTGACTCGGGGCAGGCTTTCAGCTCACATGGTTCCTCTTCCATGGTGCTAGCTCCTGCTCGAGTCTAACCAACTGCCACCTGACAGCTCCCAGGTCCTTGGCCAGCTCTCCATGCAGTTCCTCCTCCACATTGGGGCTCACAGTGTCCAGTCCATCTCAAATCATAGTCTCTGTTCCTGGGAAGACAAGGCTTAACAAAGCCAAAAGAACATTCACGCACATTAACAAAGTCACCACAACATTTGTACAAAGTACTGGCACCACAGTCATGATTCCTCAGTCTTCTGCAGCAGCAGCTGGCCCTCAGAAATCCTAAGCACCATAAGCTCCATTCTCAAAATCAAAATCACTTTATCTGGCCTCCATATGGCTTGCTCCAAGAAATTCTGTTTCAGTTCTCAAACCTCATTCCTCTTTTCAGTTCTTCTCAATTCTCATTCCTTTTTTCAGTTCTTCTCAATTCTCAGTTCGGTCTTCAGTCCAGCAGCAGCTGCCCTGCCTCCATGATGCTTACCCCCAGGAAATTCTGATTGTCCAGCTTGTGCTCTTCCTTAAATACAGTATAGCTCCTCCCTGTTCTGTCCCTTCCTGTTACATCAACAACTTCCTCCCAAGGTATTAACTACTTCTGTGTTAATTAAATAGCTTAAACAAGGTGTTAACTTGAAACAAGGTGCTAAGTACCTGCTTATTTGCCAATACAAAGGGGCATGGAAGATCTTCAAATTCCATTACCATTACAGGGACACACACACACATAAACAATACAAACAAACGTGTGTTTATGTGTGTATATATACAAAGAGAGAACCGCAAAAGGAAATGGCAAACTCCTCCAGTATTTTTGCCACAAAGAGTTGGACACACTGAAAACAAACAACAATAACAAACAATATGTATATATACACACATATTACATATGCAGACATAACTTGGAAATATTGGAGGTTCAGTTCTAGGCCATCACAATAAGGTGAATCATGAATTTTTTGGTTTTCCCAATGCAATAAAAGTTATGTTTACACTAAAATGTAGTATATTAAGTACACAATAGTATTATATCTTTAGATATGTGCATACCTTAATTTAAAAATACTTTATTAATAAAAAAATGTTAACCACCCTCTGAGCCTTCAGTGGCTCATAATCTTTTTGCTAATGGAGAGTCTTGACTCGATGTTGATGACCACTGATTGATCAGGGTGGTGGTTGCTGAAGGTTGGGGTGGCTGTGACAATTTCTTAAAATAAGACAACAATGAAGTTTGCTAAATCAATTAACTCTTCCTTTCACTTGAACACTTAGAAGCCATTGTAGACTTATTCATTGGCCTAATTTCAATATTGTGGTGTCTCAGAGAATAATGAGGCCCAAGTAGCAGGGAGACAGGGTCAGTGGAGCAGTCAAAATATATATGGTATCTATCATTTAAGTTCACCATATTACATGGGCATGGTTCACAGTACCCCTAAAACAGTTACAGTAGTAACATCAAAGATCACTCATCACAAATCCCTACAACAGATATAATAATAATGAAAAACTTTGAGATATTGCAAGAATTACCAAAATCTGACAGTCACAATATGAGCACATGCTATTGGAAAAATTGCATCAACAGAATTGCTTAATGTACTTGCATCAACCCTGTTGCAGATGCAATAGGGTTGCCACCAACCATCAATTTGTAAAAATATAATATCAGCAAAGTGCAATAAAGTGAAGCACAATAAAACATTGTGGCTATATATAGATGTATTGCATATATAATACATGCATACATACATTATGAGTACATTGTATTTGTGTGTATGCATATATATGTATAGATAGATAGATAGAGATAGAGATATATTTGAATGTAACACAGTACCTTTTTCAGACAGGAAGAAAAGCATTTTAAGGAATAAAGCTCTGATGGCCAGAATTTAGAATTCTTTAGCTTGTCAAGATCAATTTAGCTTGTCAGACTAAAGTGGAACTGAGTAAATTCAAATGGAACCAGTATTGCTTTTCCCACCTCTACCCTAGGGAAGAAATATTACAAGAACTGTGAACAGGAACCCAGGAGTATGAGCATTTGAGTTCAAGTTGGCAATTCAAAAAGAAGAGAGAGACTAGAGGCAGCGGCCAGGTTCGGCTATAGGTAGGGCTACAATGGTGTGGCCCTTATTTCCATCAGCCCAATGGAACAGCCCAAGTTTGTGTACTGATTATTGCAGAATTTTCCCTCAAAAAGATATGATAAAATATAGATACCTACCCATCTCTCCTTGTCCTCTTCTTCCTGGGGTAATGTAGAAGAAGATAGGGGGAAAGAAAGGGGTGGCATGTTAAATCAAAGTTCTTCAGTTCTTTAAAGTTTCTTTGTATTTTCTATTCAATTAGTTTTACCTCTAGCTCAGATAAAACTCTGATCAATCAGCTTCTGGTTTCAATGATTTATTAATTGTGAATTAATAAATAAAAAGAGATGGAGACTGTAAGGCATATTATGCACATAGAAAGAGAGAGCCAGAGAAGACTGAACTGTGGTTGGAACAGTTCTCGGCTGGGGGTTCCTGATCTATATGATGGAGATTCTTACTGACTGTAAGAGTAACAAAGTAGCGCAACAGACCACTTTAATCTGGACCTCATGATTCTCCTCTGGGCACAAAACGCTCGGTAAGCAGGAAGATGCCTTCCTTAGAGGTTAGCTTCTAACAATTTTACTTGAGCTGTTCTCTTCACAGGTCTAGGTAAAGGGGTAAGGCTAAATAGCTGGGAAAGAGTGGCACTGTCCACACTAAGGTTAGATTAATTAATAGGGGTCCGATAGTTTTTCTGCTAACAAACACTCCAACCCAGGCTAAGCTACTCCAGCAGTGATGAGATTAGAAATAAAGAAGGAAGGTATTTTCTTAGTAGTTAATGATGGTTGTGTTAATATCCTTAGCATTTGCCTCACTAGTTAAAGTGCTAATAAACTGGAATTTAAGTTAGTTTTCCAGGATATAATTGCTATCATATGTTACAGCCCACTACCTAGAGCCAGTCTTAAACCAAATGAAGTATGAGAGATGCTGTGGGAGTCTCACTGAAGGTATTTTGTACCCAGTCAACAAACATTCCAGAAAGATAAACTTAATCCATATTAACACAAAAAAAGTCAAACAATTTCCTATAACTAAATCAAATAGGAAATAATCAAGAATTCAACATTCAACAATATAGTATCTTTTTTTTCTAATCTTTTTACTGACTAGGAGAGTGAGAGGGAGTGGTCCTGTAATCCTGTAATCAATGATATAGGAAATTCCTAGAAGAGAAAACTATTAATCTAAATTAGCACCTTCAAAAACATTTATTAAATGCTTACTACATGCCAGCCCACTGTGCTAAGTGCTAGGATACAAAGAAAGGTAAAAATTAGGAATGTGTATTCTAACAAACAAAAGAGAAGGTTTATATACTAGAAATACAAGGTAAAAAGTCCATATCCAGAAAATGCAGCCCACCTTATATATCACCAGTGATCTATAATTGGAATGATCTGATTGTGATCATCTGCCCTAGTCTTTTCACTCACTCCCCACATCCAGTTCATTCATCTTTTACTTTCTTTCTCTTCTTTTAATACCCTTCATTGATCCTACTTTCAGAATTGAGTCTGGTTTCATTCAGGTGGTAACCATTGGATTCTATTTTCACCTTTCCCTCTGGTTCTAATAATTCTGGGTAATATACTTTTTTTTAATTTTTTTTAATTTTTAAACAAATGCTTTATTAACTTCTGTTTTACATCATTCATTTCCGCCAGATTTTGAGTTACAATCATTTTCCCCCCATTATTCCCCTACCCAACCTCCCAGAATAGTAGTCCCACAAGATATCGCTTCCTCCAATCTGCTCTCTCCCATACCCCATCGACTTTTCCATTAGAGGAAGGTGAATCTTTGTGTCCCAATGCCTGCACATCTTATCTCCCTATTACAAGCAAAAGAGTATTAATAATAGAATTTATATATATTTGAAACATTTAATGTTACGACCTCGAATTTCAGATCCATTTCCTTCCTCCCTTGTCACCCATTCCTTTTTGGGATATAAGTAATTCAGTATATGTTGTACATGTCTAGCTATGCAAAACATTATCATAGTAGATATATTTTACAAGGCTGCTTATAATTCCTTCCCACTCATCCCACCCCCCACCTGGTCCATTCCCTACATGATCCTGTCCCTCTTCTATAGTGGGTACTTCCAACCTCCCCTCACCCCAAGGATGCCCTCCCATCCATCATCTCTCCTCTCATCCCCCTTCCCCTATCCTGCTGCAGGTTGAGATATCCCATTTAGTATGTATGTCATTTTCTCCCTGAACCAAATTCAATGGGAATGTGGTTTTGCCTTTTTAGCCTTCCTTATTCTCCCTCTCTTTTGCAACCACTTCCCCTTGCTTCTTCTACATGGGATAGTTTACCCTACCCTGTCTCTCCCCATCTCCTCTTGCCACTTTCCTCTCTCACCTCATAATTTCATCCCTTGAGTATTCTCCCTTCCCAACAAATTCAACCTATGCCCTCTATCCATATAACTGTAACCATATACACACACATTCACATATGTATTCACATGACCACACCCCCTTCTTCCATTATTTTCATAGTAAGAAAGATATCATCAATCACAGTTATTGCTTTTCCATATAGGAATGTAAATAGTTCAACTTTGATAAGTTCCTTTTGATTTCTTTTCCCTGATTACCTTCTCAGGCATCTCTTACTTCGTGCGTCTGGATGTCAAATTTTCTATTCAACTCTGGTTTTTTCCTCAATAATGCTTGAAAGTCCTCTATTCCACTGAATGACCATATTTTCCCCTGAAACAAAATACTCAGTTTTGCTGGGTAGGTGACCCCTTGGGTTCATTCCCAGTTCTTTTGCCCTCTGGAATATCGTATTCCATGCCCTTCAATCCCTCAGTGTAGAAGCTGCCAGGTCCTGGGCTATTCTGATTGTGTTTCCACAATATTGAAATTGTTTCTTCCTGGCTGCTTGTAGTATTTTCTCCTTGATCTGGGGATTCTGGAACCTGGCTATAATATTCCTGGGAGTTTTCTTTTGGGATCTTTTTCAGGAGGTGATTGGTGGATTCTTTCAACTCTATTTTGCCCTCTGGATCTAAAACATCAGGGCAGTTTTCCTTGAGAATTTCTTGAAGGATGATTTCTAGGTTCTTTCTTTGATCATGGCTTTCAGGTAGTCCAATAATTTTTAAATTATCTCTCCTGGATCTATTTTCCAGGTCAGTGGTTTTCCCATGAGATATTTCACATTGCCTTCTATTCTTTCATTTGTTTGGATCTGCTTAACAGCATCTTGATTTCTCATAAAGTCATTAGCTTCCATTTGCTCCAGTCTAACTTTGAAGGAATGAATCTCCTCAGTGAACTTTTGAGATTCTTTTTCCATCTGGCAGATTCGACTTTTTAAGGCATTCTTCTCCTCAATGCCCTTTTGGGCCTCCTTTGCCATTTGAGCTAGTCTATTTTTTAAGGTGTTGTTTTCCTCAGTCAGGCTGTTGACCCTCATTTCATACTTTTCCTGCATCCTTCTCATTTCTCTTTCTAATTTTTCCCTCCACTTCTCTTATTTGATTTTTAAAGTCCTTCTTAAGGTCCTCTATGGCCTGCACCCTGCTCATGTTTTCCCCTGGGGCTTTTGGAGCAGGACTTCTGACCTCACAGTCCTTTTCCCGCTCTATGCCCCCAAAATAGGAGTCTAGGGTTGCATTTTTCTGTTGCCTTTGCCTTGGCATGTTGCCACTTAATTGCTTGACTTTTGGGCTTGTTGCCACACCATGGCTTTAAGGCCAGATAGAGGAATTTTCGTCCCGAACGTGTGGGGGGCAACTTCCGTTTCTGGCAAGCTATAAACCCACCCACAACTTCCACCCTAGATCACAATCCAGATCCAGGAGGTTAAAGCAAGAGCGATTACCCCCCAAGACTGATCGCTGGATCTCCCCATGATTTGTAGGCTGGGAGCCGGAAATGCCTCTGAAAACTACAAAATGGCGTGTCTCCTCAGCGGCTTCTAGCTCCCAGGGGAGGGAGCTGACGCATTCCCCAAATACAGGTCCTAAAGTCCATAGGACACTAACCTCTTACTTTGTCCTAGGCATGTCTATGTTGATAATTCTGGAGTCGCCACAGCTCCTGGTGTTCTGGGGTTCCTCCAGCCGGCTGCTGGCCCTGCCGCCCTGGGGCTAAAACCTCAGCTCACGCGGACCTGGGCTCGGCTCGGCTCCTGCGCTCTGCGCTCTGCCGGCTCCCAGACTGCTGCGCTGGTCCTTCCTGCAGGGCTGCTGGGCTGTCCTCAGCGGGAGGTTAGCTTCTCTGTGTCGTTCTGTGGGTGCTGGGGCTCCAGAAATTGTTCACAGTCCTTTTTTACATAGTTTGTGGGGAATCTGGGGGCAGAGAGGCTTGGAAGAGCTGTTTCTACTCCGCCATCTTGGCTCCGCCCCCTCCGGTAATATTCTTTTACAATTGAAATGTATTATTCCGGTTTTTTAAATTTGGTAATCTTCTTCAGAGTTTGTTGATTCTTAAATTACCTTCTCATCCTATTTCCTAGGTTGGCTGTTTTTGATAGTAGACAGTTCATATGTTTTCCTAATATTTCAGCCTTTTTACTTTGTTCTTTTTACTTTACTTTTTGTTTTATTGAATCAATGAGTTGTTTGCTCTATCCTGTCTTTGAAGGAATTCACTATTTGAATCATTCTTTTCACCTTTTGTTCTAAGCAGTATATTGTCCTTTAGCTTTTTACCCAAATAGTTTAAATCAATTATCTTAATCTCCTGTTCAATTTCTTCCATTTATTTATAGTACTTGTGGCCAAACCCTTTTTCCTGAAGTTCTACTTATACTTACTTTGAAATTATACTCTTCTTCTGGATTTCCCCTTAGATTTCTCTTAACCCATAGTATTTCTTCATTGTGATCCTCTGTTTACTCATTGCTGCATTCTCAGGTTAGGACTGTGACAGGAACAGGGTCTTCTCTCAAACTGTCAGATGGGATCACTAGTTCCTAGAACTATTTCCTTTGCAATCTGGATATCACTGCCCTGCCAAAATTCTCAACAGGGTGGCTGTGTCCTAGCCCCCCAAGTCAGCCCTCCTCCTCAGCCTTAGTCTGGGAGAAAAAGCTAGATTTAGAGCTCTGACCTGTTCCCTCTCTGTCTCAATTCTTGGTTTCTAATTAGTGTCCTGTTGGCACAACATGCATACTAGCCTCAGTCCTGTCTCAATCACAAACAACCAGCCAGGAATTCACTTTGTACCCTACTGTGGTTCCAAGAAGCCAAGAGTAAGATCCCAATGGCTTTATCCCTCCTTTTCACCCTTTACTCTCAGCCCAGGTAAACCCTCAGGCTTCCAGACATCTACTGTTGCAATTTTTACACTAGATGAGAGAATTTATATTTTATTGGACCACTGTTTCAACTGGCTCCCTTTTCTATCTTTTCTAGGGCATTTCTAACAGAAGCTGGACTCAGCTAGATTTAATCTAGCTGCTAGAATCTTTTATATCGCCATCTTTGCTGAAAGCCTTTCTAACATGGTTCTCAAACTTAATGATACATGAAGATTTTGAGCACAGAAGCAGTCACAGATTGAAACCTGTAATTTCAATTACAGAACTGAGTCCTTTCAAATTGTAGGCCTCCAAAATGACAGGGGTGATTAAACAAAATACAATTGTTCTATCACTTAATTGGTGAAATCTAGTCACTGTAACATCTCTTCATAAGAGCTTTGTACAATGATGTTTCCTCTATGAATAGCAGAATGTTTGAAACTTGTTCTAATGGCTTTATTTACAGAATATTTTTCCTTTTAACGAAAAAATGCTCCAGAGTTGTGATCTCTTTAGTCTTCACAAATTCCCCTAGGGCAAGCATTAGGGAAAGGAAAGCATAGTGCAATGAAATTACTCATTTTATCTTTTTAAAAAATTTCCTTATTATTATCATCATGAATTTAACAAACATCAACAAATATGAATATTTCTCTATACAAAGAATAGAAAAAAGGAACAGTATGTGAAGGTGTGAATCTCCACTATATATATATATATGTACACAGCTTGGATTTTTTTGTTTGTTTGTTTTTGCTTTTTGGAGGGCAATTAGGGTTTAAGTGATTTGCCCAAAGTCTCACAGATAGTAAGTGTTAAGTGTCTGTGGTTGGACTTGAACTCAGGTCCTTCTGACTCCAGGGCTGGTGCTCTATTCAATGTGCCACGTAGTCACCCCTACAGCTTGGATTTTTGTTTTGTTTTGCTTTATATGTAGCACAGGGCCTGGTGACAACCTTTACTCGTCTGTCTCCAGACTGTCTCTTTTACTCAGCCTACATTCATGCCAAAAGGTTAGGAAGTTTCCAGAGGATCTGCTGTACTATTAAAACTTATTCTCACATGCTCCTAGGGCTAATCCAGGTCAGAGGTGGGGATTGAGATAGGGATTACATTCCTACTACTCCCAACTCAAGTTCCACTGGTATGCTTCCCATTTTACAAATAGCCAAGATGAACCCATCAACTCTTAATCAGAGACATTAACTAAACAGAAAACAAAGCAAAAATAATAAAAAGATCTTCCTCCATAAACACATTCTCCCAAGGAGGCACATGGGGAGAAATGCCAGCCTTACAGGATCATAACAGAGTGGCGCATGCTTAGTCCCCGGGGCAACTTCCAGCTCCAGATTTCAGGCCTTGATGCCCTTTGGCTCTCTCAGAGACCACCTGCAGAGCATTTTCTTAATGGGCAGGCTTGTCCTCTTCTGAGCCTCTTCTGCGGAGTGGGGTTGTTCCTCTGCTAGCTGTTCTTTCAGGCTGCTGAAGCAGTGTTAAGCTCTTTCAGCAAAACAGAAATCCTAAACCTGAGATCTACAGAGCTTTCCCAGGGGGACTCCTTTGACTGGACTCAGAAGGTTCTGTCTCTCAGGGTGGATGTGCAATGCAAGCTCTAAGGCTTGCCCAAACCAAATGGAAGTATTTTCTGAGCCCCAAGTTCAGTTCAGATCCAAGCAGCAGTTAACAAACCTTCTTCTTTCTCTGCTTAGCTCCAGCAGGTGGCAGAACAAAGCCTTTGTTTCTCCAGTCAGTTATTCCATACAGCAAACTGCAGGGCAAGTTCTGAGGTCTTCCTGTGATCCAGCTCTGAGTTCACCTCTGACCCACTCAGAGCACTGCTCTTGACCAAATCTCCTGCTCTGAATCAGGGTCTTCTGTATGAAATGGAGGCTCTATCTCAATATGAGAAACTAAAATTAATGTTTTGGTCAGTCAAGTCACTAGGCATTTGTCTCAGTTACCAAAAAAGTTCTAGGTATTAGGATTTATCAGTTATCAACCTCAGAAGTCATTGTATCAATCACATGCAAATTAGATGCTGGAAAACGGGGCACTTAAGCTATCTTTATTTTGATTTTATGTCTTTTCTCTGTGGTTTGCTTTCTCAGTGTTACCCTCACAACTATCCACTCTTCCTCTGATTATTAATAAAGCTTTCCAAATCAGAAAGGGACATCACCTTTCATTTTTATTTTAAATTTAATGCAGCAGGTTCTGCATTGCTTTCCTTTAAGCTCTATTATGTTTGAAAATTAAACTGAGGCACAAAGTTCCAAACATGTTCAATTTATTGGTAAGGCTAGAAATTATCAATCAAAAGGGTCTCTTGAATCCTCAGTCAGTCAAAAGACCACAAGGCAATTTCACAATGTTAGGAGTAATAGAGAACAGAATCAATTTAAAAATACAATCAGAATAAATTTTGTTTTCTCAGTTCTCTTCTGGAATTGACTTATTTTAGATCACACAAAGTCTTCAGTTTAAACTCAAATTCCAATTTAATTAATTCCAAAATTATATCCTTTTCCACATTCACTTAAAGTCACATGGTCCCAGAATAGAGAGTAATAACTACAACCCCAGATAATGTTGAGATTGATTCATTTTTAGAGAATTCAGTACTTCATGGGCTAGGTTTTTTCCCCTTTTTTTTGCTGTTTTTTTTTCTGGAGGGCAATTGGGGTTAAGTGACTTGCCCAAGGTCACATGGCTAGTTTTTTATGTTAAGTGTGCAAGACCGAATTTGAACTCAGGTCCTCCTGACTCTAGGGCTGGTGCTCTATTCACTGCACCACCGAGCTGCCCCAAGGTTTTTTCTTTCTCTACATTTTGGAAGAAGTTTTTATTTAACAGTTATTCTCATTGTGTAAAAGAAGGAAAACAACTGGGCTCAATAAATCAGAATCTACCTTTCTATTCATAAACAACATCAAATTCAATAACAATCATTAGTTTTGTATCTTAAAGATCCTCTTAACTACATTATCAACCAAAACTTTATCCTGCAGGCACAGTACACATATTTTCAAGTTTCTGAAGAAATTAGGAAAGGGGGAAAACTCAATTGTATTGTGTGCAGTACTAATAAAAAAATGTCCATTTGCCTTTCTAATGCATTTGCTCAAAAAAAAAAATTTAAGGCTACCATGCTTTTCCTTACTGTTTTTCATTCCTAGCATCCCCAAGGTACAGATTAGTGTTGGGATAGAAGCACGATTACATGTGGCATGACCAAAATTACCTGACTTTCAAGGAACACAGAGAGATATATAGACACCTGAAAACCCCTGCAATCCCATCCCCTTTTGGTGACTATAACTGTAACAGTGCCAGCTGTATGTATTTCCTTTAGCAGACTTCTTTTACCCTAGGCACCTTTCCTTAAAAACAACTGACAATGTCTTGAGCTGAATCAATCATTTTTTTGTTTGTTTCAGTGGATATGAAGATAAATAGAACAGAGCTAATGTAATTAATTAGACGTGCAGAGAAGGCTAAGGGTTGCAAAGCAAAATGAAAACTCAAATGTCATAAGGGTCCAATCTGTCACATACTTCCATCAGCTTCATTAAACAATTTTGTGTAAAAAATGACATGAAATGCTTCCTAACAACCACCTTTTTTCCTTCTGTTAGAAAATCAAGAAGGGGGGAAGGGGAAGGAAAAATATCCCTCTATTGAGATATAGGTAACAGAAACAAGTGGTTTGAAGGATGGCAGGAGTAGGTAGAATAATTAGACTATGTTCCAGACACAAGAACAGAGACACTCAGTAATTACATCTTTTCAGCAAGCATTTAAGAGTTTAATATATGCAAAGAACAGTGCCAGGTCCTGAGAGAGATAACAAAGATAAACAAGGAATAGTCCCTGTCCTCAAGGAGCATGGATTTGTTCATTAACAGCCTAGGAAAAGAACAGCTTTCCTTAACCTACAAGTTTACCCAATGGGAGAAGTCTACGAAACATAAAATGCTGTAAGTGTCCTTGGCTCTTAGGCTTAACAAGAAATTCAAAGTAATTTATCTTACTTTAATAGATTAGATTCACTCTTTTACTGCAAAAACCAAGATGTTTTTCTTTCACCACTATTATATCAAACACTGGGCAGCTAGGTGGCTCAGTGGATAGTGTTGGGCCAGGAATCAGAAAGACTCATCTCCCTGAGTTTAAATTTAGCCTATCAGATACTTACTAACTGTATGACCCTGGGCAAATCACTTAAACCCATTGGCCTCAGTTTCCTCATCTGGAAAATGAGCTGGAGAAAGAAATGGCAAACCACTCCAGTATTTTGCTAAGAAAATCCCAAATGGGGTCACAAAGAGTCAGACATGACTGAAAAACAACTTAACAACAAAATGTCAGACAGTTATTCAACAAACCTATAGTCCATGGGTTTGTTTTTTAATTTAATATTCTGATAACTGTACTTCCAATATAATTCCATGTATTTTATTTTATGTATTTAAAAACATTATTTTGAGAAGAGTCCATTAAGTTTCACCAGGCTGTAAAAGGGGTCCACAACACAATAAAGAGGTTAAGAACCCTAGAATAAGGTATGGGCCCTGCTCCCAGCTTTTAATGTCTCAATAAGTGATGCAGGGGGTGGCTAGGTGGTGCAGTGAGTAAGAGCTCCGGCCTTGGAGTTGGGATAACCTGAGATCGAATCTGGGCTCAGAAAACGAGCACCCACACAGAAATAATGACTAGCCGTGTAACCTTGAGCAAGTTACTTAACCCCAATTGCTTAAAAAAAAAAATACACACACACACACACACACACACACAAAATAAGTGATGCAGGGTACTGGCATCATGGATCAAAAGTACAGATCAGAAAATAATTTGCTTTTGTTTCCCCAGCTCTTACCATGGTACCTGACACATAGTGGGTACTTGCTGACAGCCTGACTAAAGAGATGTGAGGATGACTCATAGAGTTGTTCTGTTCCTTTCTGATTCCACCAGCTCCCATGGCTTCTCTGTACAGGTAAATTTCAAATTATATGCCCAACCCTAATCTCACCAAATGCCTGCAGGACATCTCAACACACTATTCCATGCCTTTGCACAGGTTTTCCCCAAAACCTGAAATGAACTCCCTCTTCACTTTTTCTGAGAATCGCTAACTTTATGGCCCTGCTCTGGTGTACTTTATATGAAGTCTTCACTAATTTCCCCATTTGTAAATATTCTTTTCCTCCTCAAATTATCCTACATTAAGTATACATGTTGAATTATTCTAGTAGTATGTAAGTTCCTTGAAGGCATGAGCTGTTTCATTTTCATCTTTGTATCCCCAGCAACTAACACAGTGTCTTAAATGTAATAGGCACTCAACAGATGTCTGTTGAATTACATTCTATTTTTTAGACATATTATCCCTATCATTTCTGAGCTACATATACACAATAAATGGAGAGACAGGACTCATTACTAGCAAAATTCATGATCAAATGAGATAATGTAAGTTATTTCGTAAATCTTAAAATCATGATATAAATGTCAATGATTATACTAGAAGAGGAGATAGTGAATGGGGCACAACAGTCATGGGAAAGCCAAACTCTCAACACCTGGAAAATGGCTGCCCCCATTCTACACAATGGAAGCCTCCATACTTCGATCTATGGGACACAACTCTCATAAAGAAGCAGTGCTCGGGTGGATGCACAAAACCTCGCCTCACCACTCCTCAAACTTGGACAAGTTTGTAGGAATCCGGATTTCGAGTTGGGAAGGACCTCGAGGGTCATCAAGCTCAATTCCTTTACTTTACAATCGCTGAGAAAGTTTAGACTCGGAGGGAAAGTGACTTAGCCAAGGTTACACAGGTGAGGAAGCAAGGCCTTGGACCCAGATCCAGCACGAGGCCTCTTCAGGCCTACAGCCCTTAAAGCGAAGTCTGAGGCGCTTTCCTCACAATAACCGCCATCAAAGGCCCAGAGAAGTCAGGACGCAGGCAGACCTTCTGCCTCCAGAGCCGCGCCCCGGCCTTCCCAGTGCGCTGTGCCCCTCCTCCCACTCCCTCTCTCCCCACCGGACACAGAGCTGGAGCGAAGGGGCTGGCTTGGCCTTTTATCTGCAGAGCGCGGCTGGCACTAGCGGTAACGCCCCCAGGCCAGCGGGCAGCGCTTCTAAAGCACCTCTTCGCGGCACTTGGTGCCGCGTCGCTTCGCAGGTCACAAATCGCATTCGATCGCCATTGATTAATGCGCGGACTTTGCACACGCTCTGTTTTGACCCTCACAACCGTCCTAGGAGTAGGTGTTCTTATTATCCCCATTTTATGGTTGAGAAAACCGAGGCAAACAGAGGCTCGGTGATTTGTATGGGAGTGTCCGGATCCCACTGTACCACAAAGCTTCCTCTGGGGGAAAGGAGCTAGCCACGGGCAAGGCGGCCTCTGCCCTGGAGCTGCATTAGCTGACTCCCTCCCTCTCCCGCAGGAAGATCCCCTCCTTCCTCCTCTCCCCTCTACAATTTCCGCCGCGCTCCACCCTCCCCGGAAGCCCCGCCCCGTCCTCGCCCTCTCCGGAAGCCCCGCCCCGTGCCCTACACACGCGGCACCATTCTCCCGTCCTAGCCGTCCTCGTCCTGCACTCACTATCATGGGCACGCCGTAGCGCAGGGTCTTGTTCTTCTTCAGAGCGCGCCTCACTGCGGGCGCGAACATGACTTCCTTTTCTCTTCCGACAAGCGGCTCTCCGCCCGACTAAGCTGTTCAAATGCTGGACACAAAACAAAGGAGACTTTTCTCTCCTGCATCCCCTCGGAACTTCCGGGTGAGGGACTAGATCAGTTCGAAACCCTTTCCGACCGGAAAAGTCAGCGAGCGACTTTTACGTTCCGGGGGACGTCGGGACTTTGGTTACGGTAACTGAGGGAGGGGCTGCGTCAGCCCGAAATCAATGTTCGAAGAAGCACAGGGGCTTAACACTTTGGTTCCTAGCTCACCTTATATAAAGACTGCGTGATGTCACAGGGGTTTGCCTTTAAGCAATTGATCCTTTCTCTTCAAGAAACATTTCTTAGCTCCCAGTCCTATGTGGTGGGCAACAAAAAATAGCCTTTCTGCCCTCATGAGCATACTGTGCTGTGGAGCCTTCTGTAGTTACGGGGACAGGGCCTGGGTCTGAGTTCCCTGGGATTCCCGGGGGAGGAACGTCACCGTGCAGGTGCAGGACAGCGCTTTGCAAGTTACATTCTTCTGAAACCTGCTAAGAGCACAAAGAGATAAAATTAACTTGCCCAAGCCGAGGCTGTGCTTGAGCCCAGGACGGTTCTGTCCACTTTGCCACGTGCCCCTCTGTATGAGTGTGCAATGAGTAGGAGTACGTGACGTGTCATTCTTGCACAGAAGTTTGGTTATTTGCACTACTAAGTATGAGGCGGGATTTCAACTTCGATCTCCCGAGTCCTAAGCACATTGTCTTTGTAAAGACATATTGACTGGCTATATAGATGCCTGTGTGTGTGTGTGTGTGTGTGTGTGTGTGTTTATTTTCCATTTATTACTTTTCTTTGTACAGAATACACATTTATTGTAATATAGACGCCATCAGACTACCTCTTCAAATGCAGCTCCTTAGTAATAGTGATGATGACGATGAACCTGGCCTTAGTATAGCCCCACCACGTGATCACAGAGGAGTTTTCTTTGTATAACGGATAATTTCATCTTTCAAAACATGATGGAAGTAATATGGGAAAATTCTGGTTTGCTTTTGCTTCTTGCCAACAAGGAATAAGTGGGTGGTGTGGTGGAAATGATGGTTCTCTCTTTGAGTTTGTAATCAAGAAGCAAAACTCCAGATATAGTCTTAACACACACTATGGATTTGAAGAAAACAGATTTCAACTATTCAGAGAGGGGGAAATGTTCTATAATTCTACAAGAGAAGTCAGGCCAGGAAGGATGAGTACCCTCTCAAGAATACAGTATTTCCTGTTCTCCAGGCATCTGGAGCCCACATAATGAATGAATCAAGCAAGCCAGCATTTATTAAGCATTTTTTAGGTGCATAAGTAGTAGGGATACAAATTGAAAAATAAGACAGTCTCTGCTCTCAAAGAGTTCGTATTCTAATTGTGACCTCTGGCTGTCTAAGTTAGCACACTGCCACATCCAAACTGAGGCTCAATTTCTGGGTAAAGCCCTCTGCACTGGACCTTTCCCACCTCCTCTGCCTTTCTCCTCAATCAAAATTAATCCGTTCTGTCTCCATTTATCTAAAAGCCCTGCTCTGTTATCTCATTTAGTAAGTCCAATCTGTGGTAACTGAACAAATTCCTATGCTCATCATTCTTCTTGAAGCACTGTTATTTGTTGGGCTGCCTGCAAAAAACTGATGGTGAAGTCAGAAGCAAGATGGTACAATCTCTTACTTTTAAGCAAGGATCCACTAGAGGGAGCTTTCTTTATGCTAAATGAACATACATCCCATTTGACGCAACTCTAGGTTTTAAAAGGGCTGTAATTCCTGTAGTCTAGCACTAGTGTCTTAGAATACATTTATGAACAGCCACTCTTGAAAATACTTACTCCTCACCACCATAGAAAAATATTTTTGAAATCCCAACAAAAATCTTCACTCCCCACAAACATATCTTCATTGTTTTAGCTGGCTTTTTTTTTTAATAAAACAAATTTCTCCAAATTTTCCATTTAGATGTTGGTTCTTTCTCTGCCTGCCTTTTATCTTCACTGCCCTATTCCACCTCCCGATATCTCTGCATAGTCATCTGACCTCTCCACTCACTCCCTAAACACATGGAGAAGCAGGATGTTGTAGTGAATATTGTGTAGAACCTGGAGTCAGGAAGATCTAGGTTGAAAATGTGTCTCTTATACTTGCTAGCTAAGTGACCACAGACAGGTCACTTAACCCTTCTAATTCTTAGTTTCTTCATCTATAAAATGAAAGAGAAAGGCTTGATAACTTCTGAAGTACCTTCTTGAAGCTTTAAATCTGTGATTCTATTTTTCACTCACCAGTTTCACAACCATGTGTCATACTTGACTCTTCCCTTACCCCAATGTCCAATTCCATATCTAATCACTTGCCAAGTCTTGTAGATTCTATTTCTGTGACATCTCTTGAATTTATCCCTTTCTCTCCATTCCTATAGCCTCTACTGTGGTTCAGACCCTAATTGCATCTTACCCTATTATAATTGATCTAACTGCTTAAAAATTTTTTTTCTCCCTTTTATAACCCATCCTCAACACAGCTATCAGAATAATGTTCCTAAAACACACATTTAGCCAACCTCCAAATCAGAAATCTTTAGTGGTTCCCTGTTGTCTTTAAGATAAAATAAATCCTCAACCTGACATTTAAGCCACCGCAGTCTTGACTCCTACATAACTTTCCAGTTTTACTAAATTTTAGGCCCTCTTCATTACATTGAAATTATCCTTCTAGCTATTCCCCACATGGAACATTTGATCTCCCACATTCATGCTTTTGCACAAACTGTTCACTGTGCCAAAACTGCTCTTCCTCCTTCTACCTAGCTCTTGGAATCCTTAGTTTCCTCCAAGACACAGCCCATTTATCATCTCCTTCACAAGGCTTTTCCTGAAACCCTCATTTGTTAATGCATTCTCCCTCTTGAAGTTTATATTCTTTTGTATATATTTATATTTTTGTTATTAAGTCATTTCAGTCATGTACAACTCTTTGTGACCCCATTGGAGTTTTCCTAGCAAAGATCCTGGAGTGGTTTGCTATTTCCTTCTCCAATTCATTTTACAAATGAGGAAACTGAGGCAAACTGAGTTAAGTGACTTGCCTGGGGTCACATATCTAGTAAGCATCTGAGGCTGGATTTGAAATCAGGTCTTTCTGACTCCAGATCCAGCACTTTATCCCTGCACTATTCTATCCCTGCCCATATTTATATGTACTTAGTGTATAGGTTGTGTTCTCCCAGCATAATGTTAAGCACCTTGATGGTAAAGATTTGTGAAAAAGATCTCAGGGTTCTAATGGACTACAAGTCAACAGTGTGGCATGGTAGCCATAATACCTACCACAGAGTTAGACTACATTAAAAAAAGAGGTGCAGTTTCCAGAACATTTAAAGCACTTCACAGCCTTGCTTCAGCCTACCTTGAGTATGGATTAGTCCTTTTAACACACTCTGGTCTAGCCAAAGTGGATTTCTTGGTGTTTTCCTCCCATGACTCTCCATCTTTTGTTTCTAGGCCTTAACCTAGGCAACCAGGTGGTACAGTAGATAGAGCGCTGGATTTGGAATCAGGAAGACAGTTCAAATTCAGCTTCAGACACTTAGTAGCTGTGTGACCCTGTCTGTTTCATGCCTGGAACACAGTAAGTGCTATGTAAATGCTTGTTTCCTTATTTTACAGTGGCTGGCTGCCATCTCTGACGTGCTCACCTCTACCTCTTAGAATTCCCAGATTGCTTCAAAGTTCTGTGCCTTTTTACTCCATTACGTTGTTCAGTCGTTTCAGTAATGTCCGATTCTTCGTGAACCCTTTTGGGGTTTTCTTGGCAAAGATACTGGAGTTTGCCATTTCCTTCCTTGACAGATGAGGATACTGAAGCAAACAGGGCTAAGTGACTTGCCCAGGATCACACAGTTAGCAAGTGTCTGAGGCCAGGTTTGAGCTCAGGAAGATGAGTCTTACTGACTTTAGGCCCAGTACTCTTATCTACTGCATCATCTATTCCCCACCCACCCCCCCATAGCTACTTTGTATTAGTTTGTATATATTTTCACATACTCATATATGTATATGTTTATTCATCAGCTCCTGGAAGGGAGGGACAGTTTCATTTTTGCCTTTATTCCTAGTACCTATCATAGAGCTTGGCCCATTATAAGCACTTTATAAATACTTATTGAT
This sequence comes from Gymnobelideus leadbeateri, assembly GCA_011680675.1. Taxonomy (NCBI): domain Eukaryota; kingdom Metazoa; phylum Chordata; class Mammalia; order Diprotodontia; family Petauridae; genus Gymnobelideus; species Gymnobelideus leadbeateri. The sequence goes on along the minus strand of WOXC01007138.1, from coordinate 677,198 downwards.
TGATAGTCCCACCATATGATCAACCCTAGTAAAACTATATTTAAAATTTTATATCTAGTTTTAGATGCCACATTTTCAGAAGAACATTAATAAATTGAAATACATTAAGAGAGAAGTGACCTTGATGATAAAGGCACTGGAGGACATGCTATATAAGGTTCAGGTGAAGAAACAAGGGATGCATGGCCTGGAATAGATATAATATGGGGGGACAGAAATGATAGCTATGTTCCAATATCTGAAAGGTTGTCATCTAAAAGAGAGCTTAAGCCTCTCGTGCATAGTTCTAGAGAGACAAATTTATAAGTGTGAGGGAAAAAATCCTAACATTATGCAAAAGTAAAAAGGACTATAACAGATTGTAGCAGATTCCCTTTCAGTGTGAGTTATTGAAACAGAGGCTGGGAGGTAGAGCCAAGATGGCGAAGAAAAGGCAAGGACTTGCCTGAGCTCTCCCAGATTCCCCTCCAAACAATTTTAAATAATGCTTCAAAACAAATTCTAGAGCAGCAGAATCCACAAAAGGATGGGGTGAAGCAATTTTCCAACCCAAGACAATTTAGGGCCAACAAGAAAGGTCTATTGCACTAGGTTGAGAATGGAGCATAGACCATGCCAGCACAGGCCACACCACAGGAAAACAGAAGCAGACCTTGGGGTGACGAAGTCAGCAGTGGCAAGAGCTGCTTCTGGAGCTCTCAGCCCAAAGACAGTGAGGAGGTCTGACAACTAGGCAGAAGAAGATTACGGGGCGCCTTTGCCACCACTGGCTGCAGGACTCTGTTGCATTACTCATATTCAGATCTGGGTCACTCAAAGACCAGAGTAAGGCCAAGAGGGTAGTAAATACATCCCTAAATCTTCCCATCTTAGAAGAACTGAAAGCTTACAGACTCCCCAGAACTAACGCTGAAACAGCTGACCAAAAATCCTGAAGCTTGGAGTAGCCCCTCTACCTCGGGTGCAAAGCCCAACTTTAATATAAAGTTGAAAGTCAAGAAATAGGCTAGAAAAATGAGCCAACAACAAAAAATTCCTTACCATAAAAAGTTACTATGGTGACAGAGAAGATCAAGACAAATTCAGAAGAAGACAACGAAGTCAGAACTGCTACATTCAAAGCCTAAAAGGAAAATGTGAATTGACCTCAGGCCCAAAAAGAATCCCTAGAAAAGTTCAAAAAGGATTTTAAAATCAAATAAGAGAAGTAGAGGAAAATTGGCAAAAGAAATGACAGTAATGCAAAAAAGTCACGAAAAAAGAGTCAACACTTTGGTAAAGGAGGCACAAAAAGAAATATTGAAGGGGCGGCTAGGTGGCATAGTGAATAGAGTACTGGCCCTCGAGTCAGGAGGACCTGAGTTCAAATCTGGCCTCAGACACGTAACACTTATTATCTGTGTAACTTTGGGCAAGTCACTTAACCCCAATTACCCTGCCTTCACCGCTCCAAAAAGAAAAAAAAAAATATATTGAAGAAAGTAACACCTTGAAAAAACAGGATGGGCCAAATGGCAAAAGAGGCACAATCCAAGGAAAAGAAGAATGCCTTAAAATGCAGAACTGACCAAATGGAAAAGGATATACAAAAATCCACTGAAGGAAAGAACTCCTTAAAAAGCACATTTGGGACTTCTGGCACCAAAATGGTAAAGTGAGAAAGGATCCCTCTGAAGCCCTCCAGAATTCCTGTCCAAACAACTTGAATTTCACAGAACTGACCTAGGAGCAGGGAGGCAGCTTACCAGCACTCTAGTGAAGGTCTGTGTCACTGAGGTAAGAGGGGAACAAGGTCCAAGTGCAGCAGCAGGAGTTAGCCTCACAGCTGGGTGCCTATAGCAAGGCTCCAAGCCTGGGGCAATCTAACAAGGAGGCCCCACCCTCCTGCAAACCAGCAGCCCCTTAGGCAAGTGAGCAGTGTGTACATGGGAGCAAAGGCTCCACCCCAGCAACCCCACCTCCAGCACAAGCCATGCCTTCACCCCATTACTGACCAGTAGTGAAGCTCCACCCCAGGGGCCTACCAGCAGAGAGACCTTGTTTCCATTGCAACCCAGCAGGGCCACCCCTCAGGCAGATCATCAACAAAATTACAACTCTAGGACCTGCTAACATAGAGGCCCAGTTTCCAAAGCAATCCAGCAGCAGGGCTCTACTGGGGCTGACCTACAACAAGATAGCCCCTATAGGACAAGCCATCAGAAAGATTCAGTTACCTTAGCAACCCAGCAGCTAGGCCCCAGCCCTAGAGCAACCCCATACCTCAGGTGAGGCCAATTGGGAAGCCCCACCCCCTAGTACTAGCCAGAAGGGAAACCTACCTTCTAGAGAAAGCAAAGCAATCCCTGAAACCCAGTGAAAACTATTAGTAAGATCCAAAGCCCCAGTATAAAAAGCTCAGGACAGTACATGACCAGAGCCCAGTTCTCACATAAAAACACCAAGTCACAAAAAAAAGTCAGAAAAAAGGAGCAAAAACCAAAAAAGGGCTTGGCTATAGAAAGTTACTATAGAGATAGGGAGGATCAAGGCATAAACTTAGAAGAGGACAATAGTATCAAAATAGCTATATGTGAAGCCTCAAAGAAAAATGCAATTTGGTCTCAGGTCCAATAAGAATTCCTGGGAGAGCTTAAAAAGAATTTTAACAAGCAAATCAGAGAAGTAGAAGAAAAAATGGAAAAAGAAATAAGAATAATGCAAGAGAATAATGAACAAAGAGACAATAGCATGGGAAGCAATATATAAATTACATTATAGTAAATTACCATAGTAATCTAGTATATGATAAAGTTTTTGGAACAAAAACTCTTTATTTGACAAAAACTTCTGGGAAAACTGGAAAAAGTTTAGCAAAAACTAATTATAGACCAACATTTCACACCATATACCAAGAAAAGTCAAAATGGGTACATGATTTGTACCTAAAGGGTGATACCATAAGCATACTAAGAAAGTATGGAATAGTTTATCTGCCAGACTTATGGATAAGGGAAGAATTTAGGACAAAAGAAGATATAAAGAGCATTACAAAATGTAAAATAAATTATCTTGATTATATAAAATTTAAAAATTTTTGCACAAATAAAACCAATGCAACCAAAACTATAAGGAAAGCAGAAAGCTGGAGGTGGGGGGAAGGGGGAATTTTGCAACAAGTATCTCTGGTAAAGGCCTCATTTTCCAAATATGTAGAGAACTGAAGAAATCAAAGCTCTCTATAGTCATATGAAAACATGCTCTAAATCACTGTTGATTAGAGAAATGCAAATTAAAACAACCGTGAAGTACCACCTCATGCCTATCAGAGTGCCAAAAAGAGAAAATGTTCTATGTGGAGGATATGTGGAAAGACTGGGACACTAATGCACTGTTGGTAGAGTTGTAAAGCTGATCTAACCATTCCGGAGAGCAATTTAGAACTATGCCCAAAGGACTATAAAACTGTGTATACCCTTTGATCTAGCAATACCACTGCTAGGTTTATATCTCAAAGACACCCAAAAAAAGGGAAAAGGACCCATTTGTACAAAAATATTTATAGCAGCTCTTTTTGTGGTGGCTAAGAATTGGAAATCAAAGGGATGCCCATCATTTCGGGAATAGCTAAACAAGCTGTGGTATGTGATTGTAATGGAATGTTATTGGACTATAAGAAATGACAAGCAGGATGATTTCAGAAAAATCTGGAAAGACTTACATGAACTGATGCATAGTAAAGTGAACAGAACCAAAAGAATGTAGTACACAGTATCAGCAATATTGTACAATGAAGAATTTGAATGAATTAACTATTCTTAGCAATACAATGGTCCAAGACAATCTAAAAGGATTAATGACATTTAATTAGTTAAATTATCCACCTCCAGAAAAAGAACTGATAGTGTATAAATACAGACTGAAGCATGCTATTTTTCACTTTCTTTCGTTCTTTTTCTTTTATTCAAGTCTTCTTGTACAAAATAACTAACATGGAAATGTTTCATATAATTTGCACATGTATAATCTATATCTGATTGCTTACCATCTCAGGGATAGGGGAGGGGAGAGAGGAAAGGACAGAATTTGGAACTCAAAACTTTAAATAAAAAATGTTTTTAAAAAAACTTTTCAGAATAAAAAAGTAGAAATGGGCAAATGGAAAAGGAGGCAGAAAAGCTCTAATTAAAAATTAGAATTTGGCAAGTGGAAACTAATAATTCTAAGAAACAATAAAACAAAATCAAAATAATGAAAAAATAGAAGATAATGCGAAATATCTCATTGGAAAAACAACTGATCTGGAAAACAGATCAAGGAGAGATAATTTTAAGGATTTTTGGATTACCTGAAAGCCATAATCAGGAAAAAAAGAGCTTAGCCATCATCTTTCAAGAAATTATCAAAGAAAACTGCCTTTATATCCTAGAATCAGAGGGTAAAATAGATATTAAAAGAATCCATCAATCTAACCTTGGGCAAGTTACTTAACCCCAATTGCCCTAAAGGGGCGACTAGGTGGCGCAGTGAGTAAGAGCACCGGCCTCGGAGTTTGGATGACCCGAGATCAGATCCGGCCTCAGAAAATGAGCACCCACACATAAATAATGACTAGCCATGTAACCTTGAGCAAGTTACTTAACCCCAATTGCTTAAAAAAAAAAAAAAAAAGAATCCATCAATCACCTCCTGAAAAAGATTCCAAAATGAAAAATTTTGGAATATTATAGCAAAATTCTAGAGATCCTAGGTCAAGGAGAAAATATTGCAGGCAGCCAGAAAGAAACAATTCAGATAACGTGGAGCCACAGTCAGGATAGCACAAGGTTTAGCAGCTTCTACATTAATGGATCAGAGAACTTGGAATATGATATTCTGGAGGGCAAAGGAGCTACAGGAGTAGGGAACCTGAGCCCTGGAGCCTACATATGGCCCTCGAGGTCCTCAAGTGTGGCCCTTTGACTGAATGCAAACGTCACAGAACACCCCTGAGCTAGGAGTACAGCCAAGAATCATGTATCAAACAAAAGAAAGTTTAATTTTCAGGGGAAAATGAACATTCAAAGAAATAGAGGACTTTGAAATATTCCTGATTAAAAGTACATTGCTGAATAGAAAATTTGACTTTCAAATACAAGACTCAAGGGAAGCATATAAAGAGAAATCATAAAGGATCCAATAACATTAAACAGTTTGCATCTCTACATGGGAAGATGATTATTGTAACTCCCAAGAATTTTCTCATTATTAGGGCAATTAGAAGAAGTATACATAGACAAAGGGCGTGGGTGTGAGTTGAATAAGATGGGATGATATCTAAGAAAATAAAATTAAGGGGTGAGGGGTGGCTAGGTGGCTCAGTAAGTAGAGCACCGGCCCTGGAGTCAGGAGGGCCCGAGTTCAAATGTGGCCTCAGACACTTAACACAAAAACTAGCCGTCTGACCTTGGGCAAGCCACTTAACCCCAATTGCCCTCCTCCCCCCACCAAAAAAAGCAAAAAAATAAAATAAAGGGTGAGAAAGATGAATGTACTAGGAAAAGGGGGAAGGGAGAAGTAGAATGGGGTGAATTATATCACATAAAAGAAGTACAAAAGAGCTTTTTACAGTGGAGGGGAAGATGGGGGAGGTGGAGGTGAGAAGGGGAAGCACTTAAACCTTATTTTCATCAGAAATGACTGAATGACATACACACTCATTTGGGTATAGAAAAATATCTTATCCCACAGCAAAGTAGGAGGGGAAGGGAGGACAGATTGGGAGAGGCAGCAGTCAGAAACAAAACACTTTCAAGGATGGACAGAGTGAAAAGAGAGAGTAGAATAAAGAGGGAAAATACAGTTAATAATCAAAGTTATGGGAAAAAAATCTTACAGCAGATTTCTCTGATAAAGGCCTTATTTCTCAAATATGTAGAAAATTGAGTCAAATTTGTATTTTAAAAAAGAACCATTCCCCTATTGATAAATAGGATATGAGTAGGCATTTCTCAGGTTATGTAATCAAAGTTATCTGTGGTCATATGAAAAAAAAATGCTGTAAATCACTATTGATTAGAGAAATTAAAAGTAAAACACCTCAGAGGTACTACCTCACATTTACAGATTGACTACTATGACAGAAAAGGAAAATAACAAATATTGGAGGGGATGTAGGAGAATTGAGAAACTAATGCACTGTTGGAGTTGTGAAGTGATTTAACCAATCTGGAGAGCAATTTGGAACTATGCCCAATGGGTAAAAATCTGTGTATACCCTATGACCCAGAAATACTATGACTAGGTCTATATACCAAAGAGATCCAAAACAAAAGGGAAAAGTACCTATAGGTACAAAAATATTTATAAAAGTTGTTTTAGTGATAACAAAGAATCAGAAATCGAGGGGATGCCCATCAATTGGGGAATGGGTGAACAAGTTAGGGTATATGATTGTGATAGAATATTATTGTGCTATAAGAAATGGCAAGCAGGATGCTCTCAGAAAAACCTGGAAAGACTTACATGAACTGATATAAAGTGAAGTGAGTAGAACCAGGAGAACATTGTATATAGTAACAGTAATATTATATGATGATCAATTGTGAATAACTTAGCTATTCTCAGCAACATAATGATCCAAGACAATTTTGAAGGATTTATGATGAAAAATGCTCTCCACCTCCAGAGAAACAACTGATGGGATCAGAATACAAATTGAAGCATACTTTTTTCTTTGTTTTTCTTGTTCTTTTTTTAGTCTATGGTTTAATTCACAACATTAATAATATGGAAATGCTTTTTTATGTTTTGCACATGTGTTGCCTATCAAAATGCTTGCCTTCTCAATGAAGGGGGAGAGAAGGGGGGGTTGGAAAGAATTTTGGAACTCAAAATTTTTTCAAAATGCTAAAAATTGTTTCTACATGTAATTGGGGAAAAATAAATATTAAATAAACAATGATATTTAATGGGAAAAAAAGAAAAGAGACTGGATGACCACTTGTTACAGATGTTGTAGAAAGATATTTAGATTCTTTGTTGTTCAGTTATTTCACTCATGTCCAACACTCCATGACCCCATTTGGAATTTTCTTGGCAAAGATACTAGAGTACTTTACCATTTCCTTCTGCAGCTCATTTTACAGATGAGGAACTAGGGCAAACAAGGTTGAGTGGCTTGCTCAGGGTCACACAGCTAGGGCCTGAGGCCAGCTTTTAACTTGGGAAGATGATTACTCCTGACTTTGTGCCTAGCACACTAGCTACCTACCACCTACCTGCCCCTATCTAGTTGGATTAAATTGCCTCTTAAGTATCTCTCAACTCTCTGATTCCATGACTATATGATTTCTAATGTCCCTTCAAGCTGTAATTGCCTATGATTCTGTCATTTCTTTAGGATCAAAGCTTTTTTGGTCCTAATTTAGGCCCGTTTCCTATTATTTGGTCATCCACAGACACAGAAAACTAGTTGGTATCTTCCTCATAAACCTTTCATAAACTTGACTTCAGTGATTGACATCTCAACCTTCTCTTCTCCAGGTTACATAATCCTCACTCCTTTAGCCCTTCTTTATTGAATGTGTTCTCTAGGCACTTCAATAGGCAGAAATAATGTGTACAAACTGTCAAAGTGAACTTCAATAGGAAGAGATATAAAGCCCTGCATTTAGTTGAGAAAACTACTAAGTATAGAATGGGGGTGGGGAGGCAGAGTATAGACAGAATTTCATGTGAAAAAGATGTGGGAATTGAATTATCCATAAAACTGCCCAGGTTGAGCAGACGTTTTGGCTGGATTCTGTGGATTGATCTGATTCATGTCAGCACCATTAGTTCTGTTAGAGCAAGGAGACCAGGTGCCTGGTGTGTGAATGCTACCTCTGGCTATCAGAGAGACTAGATAGGAAATTGAGAAGAACATGAAAACAGCAATGTACAATGGTACTGTGTCATGCATGCAAGTAATGGTGAGCCACAGACACTGCCCTTCTGATTCATTTTTGTTTTATTTTTTCACTTATTTTATGAATGTCTGAATTGTGTTTGGGTTGTCCCATTTCTAGATAAAACGATAAAAAGCCTGGCTCAGCCATGGCATTTCTTCTCATTGTAGCAATTCAACTTTTCTTGGAACAGAAACCCAGGAAAGTGAGTCAATCTGGCAGAGTCTCAGAAAGAACCACCTGGATACCATGCCAGTCTGTTGGTCTTGTCAAGAGTCAGAAAGGTGGATCCAGTGTTTCTTCTCATGTTTTTTCTATTATCTACCAGATGAACCAACACTAGAAAGAAAATGTGTATTCACATCAGTGAAAAATTGTGCAGTAAGAGAAATGAATGACAGAGGCAAGAAATTGACTTTAAACACACATACAAAGACATACACACACACACACACACACCTTAAACTAAAACCAGTAGGATGCCAAGACTCTAGTCCTCCCAACAAGGGAATGAAACTCCTTGGGAGAGGTGAATGGATCATCCATGACACATAAACTTTACCCAATCTATAGAGACCATAAGGAGGCTTTGTCATTGGTGCTAACCCACCTAAAAGCCATTTAAATACCAACTATCTCATGTCAAATGGTAATTGACTTGAATCCTGTCTCTTCACATCTCCCAGACACCACTGTTTTCATTTTCAACAGAGGCATGTTGTAATGTCAAAGACTACCAGATCCTTCCATTTGCTTTCTTTGAGAAGGGGGGGGGGGGGGCGGTATCAAGCACAACAGTTCCTAGGGAAACAGGTGCTTCTTCTGAAAATAGTCCTTGCTAGTGCGAGAACACATACTCAAACACTACATATATAAACAGATTTCTTTCTAAACTTCTCGCCATGCTGCACATACTTACAACCATGCATGTTCACACACATGCCTTTTATTTTGTTCCTGATCCATTCATGGGCATTGATCATATGACCATTCACCCGTTCCTCTTTATACAGACATGGTCACACACTCACCACCAGATGATATCAAATTCAGAATTCCTTCCTACTCTAATTTCTAAACCTATGGTGATGGAGGGGTCATTTCAGATTGAGAGCTAAGTAACCTGGCTCTAGTTATATTATTGTTGTTAATTAACCACATGGCTAAAAACAGGTCATTTCATCTCACCAGGGCTGCTACTTCATCTGTAAAATCTTAAGGTTGGACTATTATCTCTAAGGTCTCTTCCAATCATGACATTCTATGACCACATAATCTTTTGTCCCCTAATACAAGCACAGACCCCACAGGGCTTCCGAGAAGTATGGGACTGACCTTCTGCAGAGCGAGGAGGCCTCTGGAGAAATCTGAGGAGGTGCCTCAAGGGGCTATGACAGATGAGTTGCTGGAAGTAGATCTTTCTGGCCCTGCATTCCTCTCATCAAATGTCTTCTGAGCTCTCACACTTAGAAACTCATGCAGAGCTCTTAGAAAAACTGCCCTAGCCCAGTCAAGAGTGAGAGACAATTCTTGACTCTCATTTTTTCCTATTGGGGTCAGGTATTGGAGGAAGTCAGCTATTAGGGGAAAGGGTACTACCTTTAGTTGCCTTAAAGTGTTGTGCAGTCCACAACAAGAGCTCAAGGAGAGACACCTCAGAAATTGTTTTATCTCATTTTAAAAAGGTTTCTCTATCAATTTTATTCATATGCTTAACCCTCCTCCTTCCCTATCCTAATTCTACTCCTCCATCCCCAAAACAAACTTCTCTCTGCTATCTTTGTTAGTGAAATCCTGTAATTTTTTAATATAAAACACCACCCAAAACATACATACACACACTCACATACATACACGTACATCCTCCAGTGGAAAAACTGGAGAATGTCACCCTGTAATCCAAATGCCTCAGAAAATCCTTGATTCCCCCAAATGGGAGAATGCTTGGGGAAAGGGGCTGTTGCTGCTGGTCTGATGGAAACACTGCCCCGAATAGCTCCTCTCCCCTCCTTTGATAGCAAGGGACCTATGGGACAGTAAAGCTGTGTCAAGGAGGGGGTAAGATGAATTGTCCAGGGACACTATAGAATAAGAACAACTCTTCTGAGCTGGGAAGAGCTCAAATATACCTCCATCTCTTCTGCCCCACAGAGTCTAACAGTTTGGAGGGAGCCCGTCCTCATCCATCCACATGTGATTTTGGTGCTGCACTGGAGGTTTCAGTGGCCCAAAGGAGCAGTGAGGTGGTTCACTTTCTTGTCAGTAAGAAGCCTAGAAGCTAGGAACACCCTAGCCTCCATGGAGGAGAGCAGGAGGAGGAAAAGGACTGAGAAGGGGTGGAGGAAGTCAAAGGTAGAAGAGTGAAGCAGGTGGCTAAGAGAAGAGAGTATATGAGATGGAGGAGGGCGGCAGGACCCAGCTCAGACGCGGGTGTGTTTGCAGGTCCTCGAGGTGCCTGAGCTGGAGGGGGCCTCCTCGTCTGCTGTGCTTCCTGAGTCCTCTTTGCGTAGACCAAGGCCTATGTGGGTCTGCAGGGCTGCTGGGGTTAGCCATTCCTTGGGGAGACAACTCTGTAGAAAAGGGATGCATGAGCTGAAGTAAGCCAGGCGGTTCACCCAGCGAGGTATCTCCCGACCACACAGGATCTAAGAGGAGCAAACACAGAAGAGGACAGGTTTGATGCTAATGATACAGGTATAGTAAAGGGTTTCAGATATGCCCCACCACCACACCAGTGCAAATCCCTGATTCTGTTCCCTGTGCCTCTAAGTTAAAGGACCATAGGGTCAAAGCTGTAGAGATGTCAGAAAGGTGTAAATCATGTTGCCTAGTCCCTTCATTTTATAGATGAAGATACTGAGGCCTTATGCAGTTCATATGTGGGAGAAGCAGAATTCAAACCCAGGTCTTTTAACTCTTAAATCTAACAATCTTCTCGTTGTCCCATACTTCCACCAAGGGAGATCCCAGGAATGACTTTCAGCCATTGTGAAGCCCCCAAAAACCCAATGGAGCTCCTGGGAAGTACACCAAGCAAGGGTGGACTGGTTCTTAATTGGGCTAGAAGGTTTTCCCATCCCCTCACCACCTTCCCCTAGTGTAGTGGCACCCACTGCAAGACCAAGAACAGATATGCCCAAATGGCTGCAGGGTGGGGCAAATAATGTGGGTCAAAATCCTAGATGCCCTTATTCAGCATTCTAATTCACAGCTTCAGGCCTCACTACATTTAGGATCTTAGTGGAACTACTCTGGGGGACAAGCTGTCCAAACAGAAGTTTCTATTGGTGCAATGCCAAAACCACTGCATGGTTACATTAATCTACTATTCCACTTGATGCCTGGTAGCATCTCCTCCACTAGATAACTGGTTCTGCAGAAAGGGACAGGCATGAAAGCAAATTTGTTTACCATCATCAAAGGGTCAAAGGGAGTAATCCCAAAGCCATATTGGAGAAGGAAGGACTCTAGAGCCAGTCGGTCTCAACTGGCACACATGGACTTTTCCAGCTGCTGAGAGGAAGGAATAAACAAGGTGGGTTTTAATCAACCCTTTATCAGATCATATTCTCTTAGGAAACATCATTGTGGAGTGAAAATTTGATATTTCATTGAGAATTACAATATTTCCATTAAGAGTAATCTTTTGTATAACTATGTACTTAACTTCAAAGAGCCTCAGTTTTCTTAGCTATAAAATGGGAATTATATTTGTATCACATCATTAAGTAGTTGTGAGAAAAGTACCTTGTAAACTTTGAAGCACTATATGAATATAAGTTGTTTTTTATACATGAACTTTTTTCCTCTTATTTTTATGGCTATCCTTTGTTTTTACATTATTTTCATTCCATATACCTCTCCTATCCAAAAAGCCATCCCTTGTAACAAAGATTTAAAAAGAAAGGGGTAAAGCAGTTTAGCAAAACCAACCAACATATCTGACAATAGATGCCAAGTTCCACATCCATAATTCCCTATATCTGCAAAGAAGGCTCATTTTATAATTTCTTTTTTATGGTCAAACACAGCTACTACAGTTTCACTGGATTTGATTTTTTGTTTTATTCTTCATGTATATTGTTACAGTTACTGTTTATATTTTTTTCCTGGCTCTAATTACTTGATTCTACATCAGTTCATATGTTTTCTCATTCTTTGTTGGCATGTTCATATTGGTTTTTTCTTATAGCATAAATTTATTCTGTTATTATCATATAGAAAATTTTGTTTAGCCATATTCCAATCGATGAGCATTGACCTTGCTTCCAAAATTTGCTATGAATATTTT